>CAUYUJ010003912.1:4950-24950 GCA_963575745.1 Prorocentrum cordatum
GAGGAGGAGGAGAAGGAGGAGGAGGTGGAGGAGGCGGCAGAGGAAGAGGTGGAGGAGGAGGAGGGGGAAGAGGAGGAGGAGGAGGATAAGGAGGGGGTGGAGGAGGTGGAGGAGAATGGGGAAGGGGAGGGAGAGGGAATGGACGAGGAGGAGGAGGAGGAAGGAGGAGGAGGAGGAAGATCAACTGGCGGGCTGCCGCCCGTTCGGATATGAAAGTCGTTTGCCCGTATGCTCGAGAGCTCTTCGAGTCGAAACGTCAGCGTCGATACAGATGACGGTAGCAGCAGTAACGAAACGTGGTGACAGTGCCGCCTATACCTCTGGACTTCAACACCCGTCCTCGCTGTCACCGAACTGCGGCAACAAGCACATCTTCCTTAAGCGGAGAATGGCCCGAAAGGGGCCGAATATGGACATTTCTAGTCATCTGCTCGGGCACTGGCCTGACTCCTGCGCTCATCTGCACGGCCGCGCCGTGCGGCACGGATGGCCTCCTTGGACACGGCCGCCGCGTCGGAGACCTTCAGCGTCACGAAACGTATCTTCATTACGTCCGTGAGGTAGCTCCTCTCGGCCTCGAGCTTGGTCAGCGCATCGGCCAGCTGCACACTCGTGTCGCACCACTTCAGGTCGACTCCATCTTGGCTAAGTAGCTCTCTCAGCGCAGCTATGACCACTCGAACTCGACGATCGGCGACCTGTCCAACGTCCGCCAAGAGGTGGCTGACCAGACTGTTGGCATCGTCAAACCACTTCACCGGGATCAGCTTGGCCACGTCATGAACCAGCTCCATGATCGGCTGGCTCGGCTTTTCCATCTCGAAGTACAGCGCACGTGTCCACTCCAGAGGTTCGGCACCTTCAGTGAGTCCGTGGGCCTCGGCAGCCATCGAAGCTCTGCACACACGTCGGATCTTCGAGCTCCCCCAATCGAGGAAGTGATTTGGGCCACCATCATCCTTGTATAGGCCGTCGTCGCACAGTAGGCACACGAACCCAAGCTGGGACTTCACCTTCTCGCCAAGGGGGCCCATCGAACACGCACCCGCAATGGTCGGACTCATTCTTAATGAAATCGCTCCGGAAGAATAAGCTCACATCCTTCGTCTCGTGGCAGTACCGTACCAGCTTGTTCATCTCCAGGAGGTCCTGCACCGTAGCGCTGTTCTTCTGCTGAGCAAGCCAACTGTCGTCCGTAGCCTGTGACTTGACCTGCTTCTTCCTTGCCGGTGCCTTTTTGCAACTCCTCCATCTGCTCAACGAAGTGTCGCATCGACACACGGATTGAGTAGTCCATCTCCTGCTCCACGTCCTTGCCGCAATACCTGAAAAGGGGGCTTTTCCTCCGTCAAGAGTAGCACCTTCTTTAGCTCCCTCATCGTGGTCACGTAGAGCTTGCTGTTCGGATTTCCAGTCGCAAAGAGGTCAACCACGTACGTACCAGTAAGGGCGACGAGGGTCTCGTTCTCGAACAGCAGGAACTAGGCCCTTTCCAAACGGCTCTCCTGCCAAGTTGCTGCGCAGCGTCCTCCGTAGCTTACTCCACCACTTGCGTCCAGCATCCTTGATACCGTAGATCGCGCCGTGGTACACGAGTAGCGAGCCAGGGGGGACTCCAGGAGGTATGGGAGAGGGTGGCCCTAGAACCAGCAATCGGTCAACGTCGTCTCCTTGCAAGTAGACACTCGTCGCGTCGAGCTTAGAGAGCTGTCAGTGCTTCCTGGCCGCAGTGCTTTAAATCATGTGGCACACCAGCAGGGAGGATGTCGGCGAGTCCGCGCCAGCTCGTAGCAGCCGACCGCGACCAGCCTCGACTTCGCTTTGAGAGGCAACTTCGGGTCGTCAATCTGCTTCGCCCTGGTGAGTAACTCCTTCGCGCCGTTCCCCGTAACTACGGTCACCGCCCTGAAGTTCTGCCAATTCTCCCACTCCTTAGCCATGCTCGCGTCGAACTCCTTCCTCTCCGTCTTGGTCAGGCCCATCAGGTTGGTCTCCTTACCTCTCGACTGTCCAGTAAGCCATACGTGACTGATCCAGGCGTGGTAGACCGCATCCGTGTCGAGCTCGAGGAGCTACGATCCTCCGGCCATGGGTCCGCCGTCACGGAGATGTCGGGCTCGGGTCCGTTGCGGCCCGTAACCAGGTAGGTCTTCAGGGGGACCGGGTAGTTCAGGAGGAGGCGGAGAGATGCTGGGCTCGACGTCCTCGTTCATTTTCTCCATCTCTCTCTCTCTCTCTCGCCAGCGTCGCCAGGAGCTGGGTCAGTTTCGGTCCGAGCTGTGTCCCGCTCGTGATGCTGGGCTGGCTCGGGGGCCTCAGCTACAGACTCGAGCTCGGGGGCTCCAGGAGTGAGGTCGTCTCCATGTCGGGGCCCGGTGGGCACCGCGTCGCGCCCATCCAGCGGCAGGGCCGAGGCCTCGGCTCCCGCCGTACCCGTCGATGCCTCCGGAGTCCTCGAAGCCGAAGGCCCCGGGCGCGGCCCGGACGCAGTGTCCGTAGACGCCGTTGCAGGTGCTCCCTTTGGTAGCGTAGTATCGGCAACACCCAAACATACTTATACTACATGTGCGTCGCCCCCCCAGGGGCGACGCGCGCACCGAGCAATCTTATAGTATATGCGTCGCGGCGTGCGCTTCCTGGCCACACCGCTCGGGAAACGATATACTACAAGATGGGTATACTATATGTTTGGGTCGGACGCGCGCCTCCAAGGAGAACATCTAGTACTAGTATGTCTTTGTGCACCCCATAGTAGCTTCGGGGTCTTCAGGTTCTCCGTCCTCGAGGCCTTCGCGACGTACGTCCAGAAGCCCACGAGGCCCTCGCGGGAGTGCTGCTCCTCGTGGGTCCGCAGGCATCCAGTCCCAGGTGATCAGCTCGTCCTCCGTCGTGAACCGAAGCTGCTCAGGTCTTGCCAAGACATTGCCACCGCCATACCGCAGCCAAATCGCGTGGGGGCTGCCCTGCACGGCCGTAGGACACAACGTAGACTCGATCCCATCCGCCATCTTCTCGGGGTCGCGGGAGTCGTGACCAATGACGCGAGCGACGCCGAACCAGCGGTGGTAGAGCGCGGGCGACTCGCCCAGCCTGACATGAGTGCGCCTAAAGTATACGTGGTTGCCCACAGGGAACGGTCCTCTCGTAGGCGTAGACCTCGCCAGCTTCGCTCTCCTCACGCGGTTGTCATTGTCCATCGTGTATTGGATGCCATAGCTGAGTCCGGATCTAACCCCGGAGAGGGTCCTGAGATCCTTCTTCGTGATCTGGGCATCCGGTACCACGCGATGCCACACCTCCTTCCAGACTCCGCCAAGCCTCTCGATTCTTCCGAGCTGCTCGTGCGCCACCAGAGCCGCGTTCTCGATCTCCACGCCATTCTCGAACATGTGGGCCAGGAACTCCTTGGAGACCTCCTTGCCGCGATCCACGAAGACGGACTGCGGTAAGCCTGCCCACCCTGTGCCACCTTGGCGGATGGCGCGTGCGTGCCACGATGCAGGTACCTGACGACCTGGAACCTGGTGCCGTCGCAGACGGTATTGAGGAAGGCATGCGTTCCTCCCTCCGCGTCGTGGGCGAACAGCGTGTCGAGCATCACGTGGTAGTTGAACTGGTAGCGTCCCGGCATACGTACTGGGCGAACGTGCTTCGCCCTGATCATGTCGCCGCAGGCGTCGCATCTAAAGTTACACGCGCAGTCCATAAACTCCTCCTTGGCGCCAGACTTCCTCAGGCACTTTACCAGGATCGCATCGGTCGGGTGTCCGAAGTTGACGTGTAGGTTCCTGATGTCGCGTCTGACCGCAGGGTCGTAGGTGAGCCACCTCTCCCTGCGTTCCCGTTCTTCTCGCGATAGCACGTGGTCCAGTCGTCCTGCAACCTGCTCTGTTCGAACTCCGTCGGGATCCACTGCGGGCCCGTCCTTAGATGGCAGTTCGGGCTCACGTGGCTCCTGACTCCCGTACTCAGCCGGAGGACGCTTCACTGGTTGCTTGCCACGCAACCTTCGTCTCTTATTCTCAGGCTGGTTCTCGGCAGGGCAGCTCTCCAGAACTCCAAGTCCCTCGGACACGTGGCTGTCGATGTCGAGGTCGATCTGCTGCTCGATCGCGTGTACGACCAGCCTGTCCAGCTCCTAGGGCCATTTCGCTGCCGCGCGCGTCTTCTTCTGGTTCTCCAGCGGCAGGTGGCAGTGGTCCCGGGTGCACTTCTCGCTCCGCAGCGGTTCGTAGACCGCCACGCTGGTCGTCGGGAACCCCATCGGCTTGTGGTGCGGCTCCTTGGCCTCTGCGCCCGCGTGGCCCAGCTGGCAGCCGTGGGGAGTGCACTCCAGCACCAGGCCCTTCCTCACCGGCTCCTGGGTCTTGCCCATCTCGGGCTCGAAGCAGGCGCTGGAGCCGAGGGGCTGCTGCGGCAAGACGTGCCTGCCGTGCTTCACCCAGTCGGCGACGACCTGGTCGGACAGCGCGAGCAGGGGCCTCGTCGCATCCCTCGCCTCGTTCACTGTGGCCGCAGCGGCTCCGCCCTTCGAGATGTTGCACCGTCCCCACTCGCCCGACGGGCCGCAGGGCATCGTCATGATCGTCATGTAGGTGTCCTCCAGCAACCGTCTCCTCGCGGCCTGCCTCCCCTTCCTGGTAGCACCGTCCCAGCCGTCTTCGATGTCCAGGGGCTGGCCGCAGTTGTAGCCGAAAGTGGCGGAGGCAAGCAACGCAAGGCCAAACTGGCCGCAAAAGAGTTGCTTCAGTAGTGTCTTCCCTCTGGGTAGTTGCCTCCTTCTGGTAGTGAAGCCCGCCATGATGTCGAGAGACCTCGACTCCATAGTGTACAGGTCATCGTGCATGGCCTTGACGTTCTTCGGTCGTCTAAAACTGACCATCCTGATGGATTTGTCATTCTCCCAGTCGATCTCGTTCGGATTCTCGGAGACCGTCTCCGTCGCCATCACCTCTATCGTCGGCATCACCACCTCCGCCTCTGGAAACCTCGCCGTGTCGAAGCCGTCGCTGGTCCCGTCCTCCGCGAGATGGGCCTGAAACTCGGGGCCGAAGATGCTCGGGTCCGGAAAGTCCAGTAGGCTGACGCCCAGGTGGCCGCAACTCGTCTTGAAGCGGGGCACGTTGTAGGCGCCGGTCTTGGTGAAGTCGGCGACCGCGTTCGCCACGTCGATCACAGCCCCAAGCTCGGACTGCGTGCCCTTTGGGATCAGCAGGGGGGCGTCCTGATCGAGCTCGGCGGACTCGATCGCGAAGGGTTTGCTGGCGATGCCTGCTGTCATGTTGTACACCGCATCGCTGTGTGCGTCCCCGCCGACGCCTCGAAACTCGGTCTGCTGGGACCTTGGGACCGTGCTGAGCTCCCTCGCCTGGAGCTCCTTCTCATGCCCGAGCCGTCAGGGGGTGCCGTGCATGGTCATCTGGCAGGCCGTCTCGAGCACAGCAGGTGCCGGGCGGGTCCAGGCACCGTCGGAAGAGCAGTTCGTCATCAGTACCTGGAAGGTCCCGTCCTCCTCCTCCTCCTCCTCCTCCTCCTCCCTCCTCCTCCTCCCTCCTCTTCCCTTCTCCTCCTCCTCCTCCTCCTCCTCCTCCTCCTCCTCCTCCTTCCTCAGTACCTTGAAGGTCCCGCTCGCCGAGCGCCATCAGGCAGGTCAGGTACCGGGCCAAGCGGTACCGGTCCACGCTGAGCCTGGTAGCGTCGCTCGCCATCGCAGACCTGACGAGGGAGTGGCCGTGGCCGTGCGCAGCGGGGGGCCACCGTTCACGAGCTGCGCGAAGGTGCAGCCCCGGAGCATCCCAACCTTTATCTTCTCGCTGCCCAGAGGGACGTTCTCCAGGTCGGGGCCCTTGATGTCCTGGTCGAAGTCCGCCGGGTACGCCACGAAGACGTGCTCCTCGGTGTGGTACTCCTCGCGTGAGTCCTCCTCGGCCGTCGGGCGTCGTCCTGCTCCTCGTCGTCGGACGGCACGTTCACCTCGGTCGCCCTCTTGGTCCTCGCAGTCACCGCCCCGTGCTGCTCCTTGGTGCCCTTCAGGTCGTGGGCCCCTGGCCTCGGTGCCCTCCTGACCTTGTCAGCCCTCACCCGCCCCGATGCCACTGGGGTCTCCCTGTCAAGGATGCGGCGGCCACGAGGCGTGAGCAGCAACACCGCCGCGAAGTGCTTCCGGAGCTCCTCGCCGCGCTCCGGCGTGCCCTGGCCACGTGGATGCCGAGCTGCCGGGGCAGACGCCTGCGACAAGGCAGGTGCCCGTGCGTCGAGCCTGCCCGAACGGCGGGGCCAGCTATGCGAGGAGGAACCGACCCAAGCAGCATCAGCCCTGATGAACTTCAGCCGGCTGCCGCAGGAGCGCCTCGACAACCTCCTCACTAGGTTTGACATCCTCCGCCACGGCGCAGCAGGCTGGTCGACCCATGATTGGCCACAAGGGGTTCAATTACCTTTTGGTGCGCACGGTGGGCGCGTCGAGCATGCAAGTCATCATGAGATTGCAGCATTCGCGCCCTTGAACATCCTAGGGTCCGCCTCCAGCGCGTGCCTGCAGGGCTCCGCCACGACGGGCAGCGGCCGTCCTCGTCTTCTCGGTGGTCCGGCGGCTCCGTCCGCACCGTCCGCGCTGGCCTCGAGCGCCTCGTCATCGCACCGGGCCTTCCACTCGCCGTGCGGCTTCACCTCGGGCTGCGGTCGAGCTCCGAGCCCCGAGGGCGGTGGCGAGGCCGACGCCACCGTGCACCTCTGCGATCCTGGGCTCGCCAGCCTTGCCGCCGTCGCTCGTGAAGTCGCTGCAGCTGAAGCAGCTGCGCTTGGGTCGGCCCGATGCTGGCGCGGCCGACCTCGATGACTTCGGGCAACTTGGATCGCCGTGCCAGTGCCGGGCTGGGCGAAAGGGGGGCATTGGGAAGGGGGGGGTGCGAAATCTGCTGCATGCGGCTGGTTTCGGCCCCACCGAGGGGCCCATTCCTCGATACATAGCCGCGTCCGGCGCCGGGAGGCGCTGGGAAAATCAGCTACATGAGCTGATTCTCAAACCCCCCCTTTGCTATCCCCCCCTTTCGCCCGACCCGAACCACGGGCGGCTCCAGGATCGTCTTCCGTGGGAGTCCTGCGGTGGGCTTGCAGGCAAGCCGAGGAGGGCAGGAGGCGAACGTGCACGCAGTCGTGCTGCGGATGGCTGGCTGCCGCATGGCGTTCCAGGAGGAGTACTACGGCGTCGTGTGAGGCAAGCCGAAGGCTCAGGGGCCCCGGGAACCTGCAACCAGCATTCTGCCCTGGGGAGCTCTCGCCCCCCCAGGCCCCCCCAAACGTGCTACCTGTCGGGGCCGAAGGTTTTCCGGGGAGGGGTGGGGTTCACTTCGCTCGGGAGCGCCCGAACGAAGTGACCGCCACCCTCCCGCTCACAGAAGTTGCGGGGGGGTAGGGGTAGGCTTCGCATGTGGCCCCCTGCCCTTGCCACCTCGCCCTCCGCCTCGGGCTTGAAGCCTCATGCTTGTTCTGAACGATCGCCGCGACGCCCTCCGCCGCCTCCGGATCCATCTCGTCGATCTCCTCGAGCGTAGCTTCTTCCTCGCCGGGGCAGATCTCCTCCTCCTCCCGGGGCTGGCCATCGCGCGAGTGGTCGCTCTGGGAGTGGTCGTCGTCGTCGTCCTCGTAGCGCTCGTGGTCGTCGTCGCGCTCGGCCTGCCAAGCCTGGCGCGAGCGATGCTGGCCGTGCGGGAGCCGCTGCGGCCTCGGGTCCGAGCGTTGCGTCTCTTGCCTGCCGCCCTCCTTGTATCGGGGGTGGACAGAGCCCCCAACAGTGACACGTCGATTAGTGAATTGTCCGTTTTCGCTTCTCGAGAGGGCGCCGTGGCCGTTATTTTCCAGGCTTGCGCCCGCCAGGTTTGGGCCTCAGGTCGTTCTCACTAAACCCCGTTTTACTAAAGGGGGGTCTGTCCATCCCCGATTGTAGCTGCGCTCACGCTCGTGGGCCCCCGAGTGCTGCATCCTCAATGCTTTCGCGAGCGCCTCCTTGTCGAACCTGTTGCCGGCACTGCCGATGATGCTGGCGTGGCTGGCCTGTCGAGCCCTGGGAACTTCAGCAACAGGTAGGCCTGCAGGTCGTCGGAGATGCCGGTCTCCTGCGAAGCCTTCTCGAGGTCGTCGAACGGCCTCGTCCGACGTGTGATGTACTCCTGCATGCTCTTCCCCGGGCCTCGCCATACGCCCTTGTCTCACAAGGCGCCGTCGAACAGCTCCGCCGCCCGTACGGGCCTCTCCTTCAGGACTGCTTCGCCCAGCAGCTTCTCGTGCCTCAGCGACCTCCTCCTCCTCCTCCTCCTCCTCCTCCTCCTCGACGCATCTATGCACCGAGGCGTCGGTGCATCGAGTCGTACGCCGTGCCCGAGAGGCCATTCCTGAGGTTGACGGGAGTCGCGATCTGCTTCTCGTCACCAGTGCGACCGTAGAACGCGTCTTTGGCCCGCTCCTGACACTCCTCGGACAGCTCAGGATCGCCGTCGTGGAGAGGAATGTCCCTCTCGGAGGCGAGTCTTGACGCTCTTGCCATGGGGCTTGTCGGAGTTGCAGTGGTCCTGCTCCTGTGAGCAGCCGCTAGCGAGCTCGCCGGAGCCGAAGCTGCACACGCGGCCGCCGTGCCGCGCTGCCGTAGGTCGCCGAGCTCCGCCCGGGCGGCCCGGCCTGAGCGGGTCCGCCACGACCCGCGCCGTGGCGCCGAGCCGGCTCCCCGCAGGCCTGGCCAGCAGCCCCCGCCACGGGGCGCGGCTCGCAATCCCCCGCGCGGGCGCGCGGAGGCGGGAGCAGACCGCGGCGAACTGGTCCGCTCCGCTCACCATCGACCGGCGGGCTGCCGCCCGCTCGCATAGGGAAGTCTTTTGCCCGTGTGCTCAAGAGCTCTTCGAGTCGAAACGTCAGCGGCGAGACAGATGACGGCAGCAGCAGTAACGAAACGTGGTGACGGTGTCGACTATTTCAACAGGAGGAGGAGGAGGAGGAGGAGGAGGAGGAGGAGGAGGAGGGAGGAGGAGGAGGAGGAGGAGGAGAGGAGGAGGAGGGGAGGAGGAGGAGGAGGAGGAGGAGCGGGAGGAGGAGGAGGAGGAGGGAGGAGGAGCGGGAGGAGGAGGGCCCCCCCCCCCCCGCTGGCCGGGCCGCGGCTTGCGGCCGCCGCGGCCCGAGAGGTGCTGGTGCGCCGCGCTGCACGGCGGCGCTTCGAGCGCTGGCCGCGCCTCGACGAGAGAGACACGCACCAGGCGGGCGCGCGCGGGCGGGGCACAGGAGGAGGAGGAGAGAGCGATTTTGGGAGGGAGGGAGGGAGGAGGAGAGAGGAGGGAGGGGGGGAGGGAGTGGGGGGAGGGAGGGAGGTAGGGAGGGAGTGAGGGAGGGAGGGGCGGGCGGGCGGGCGGGCGGGAGGGAGGGTGGGCGGGAGGGAAGAGGAGCAGGGATGAGCAGCGAGGGATGAGGGATGAGGGATGAGGGACGAGGGATGATGGATAAGGCATGATGAGGGATCAAGGACGAGGGATAATGATGATGCTGATGCTACCGATGCTGCTGCTGCTTCTCGTGGCTGTGGTGATGGTGGTGGTGATGGTGATGATGATGATTCTGATGCTGATGCTGATGATACTGGTAGTACGTATGATGATGATGCTGATGCTGCTGCTGCCGATGATGTTGATGATGCTGCTGCTGATGAGGCTGATGCTGATTACGATGCTAATGGTAATGATGTTGATGCTGATGATGCTGATGCTGATGCTGGTGTTGCTGCTGCTGATCATATTTTGTTATGATGATGCTGCTGCCGATGCTGATGATGATACTGACGATGCTGATGACGATTATGATGCTGCTGATTGTGACGATTATGATGATGATGCTGATGATGATGCTGCTGCTGCTGATGATGATGAGTATGATGATGCTGATTATGGTGATGCTTGATGGTGGTGGTGGTGACGATGATGGTGACTGTTGACGATGATAATGCTGATGATGCTGCTACTGACGATGTTGCTGCTGATGATGCTGATGATGGATTATGCTGATTAAGATGGTGGTGATGATGATAATGATGATGCCGCTGCTGGTTTTTAAGATGCTGATGTTGATGCTGATGCTGATGTTGCTGCCGATGATGAGACTGTTGATGTTGTTGATGATGGTGATGCTAATGATGATGGCGATGATGCTGACGACGACGATGCTGATGATGCTCCTCCTGCTGCTGCTGCTGCTGATGAGGAGGAGGAGGAGGAGGAGGAGGAGGAGGAGGAGGAGGAGGAGGAGGAGCGATTGAGGGAGGGATGGAGGGATGGAGGGGGGTGGGATGTCCGAGGGGGGGGGCAGGGGGGGTGCAGGAGGGATGGAGGGAGGATGTATGACAAGGAGGCTATGACGAGAGGAGCGAATGAGGGAGGGGCGCTCCTCCCTCCTCCCCTGCCGCCAGCCATCTCGCAGGTGCTCCTCGGGGACTGCCCGCAGCGCTTCTGCACCGGCGGGCCCGACGTGGCAGGACGGAGGGCGGGAGGAGGTGGGGGGAGGGGGGGGGCAGGGGGATGCTCTCTTTCGTCCCTCCTCCTTCCTCCCTTCCTTCCCTCCTCCCTCCCTCTTCCCTCTCTCCCTCCATCCATTCTCCTCCTCCCTTTCCTCCTCCTCCTCCCTTTCCTCCTCCTCCTCCCTTTCCTCCTCCTCCCTTTCCTCCTCCTCCTCCTCCTCCTCCTCCTCCTCCTCCCTTTTCTCCTCCCTTTCCTCCTCCTCCTCCTCCTCCTCTTCACGCGCGCTTCCCTCCAGATAGATACGTTCGGAGCGATGTGCCTCCTCTTCCTTCTCCACCTCACTTCTCTCTCCTTATCCCACCTCATCCTCTTCCTCCCTCCTCTTCCTCTTCCTCTCTCCCTCTCTCTGCAATTTCTCCCTCTGAGCCTCCTCATCCTCTCTCCTCCTCCTCCGCCTCATCCTCCTCCTCCTCCTCCTCCTCCTCCTCCTCCTCCTCCTCCTCTCCTCCCCCCCCTCCTCCTCCTTCTCCTCCTCCTTCCTCCTCCTCCTCCTCCTCCCTCCCCCCTCCTCCTCCTTCTTCTCCTTCTCCTCCTCCTCCTCCACCTCCTCCTCCTCCTCCTCCCTCTGGCCGGGTTGGCTGTGGGTGGAAGCCGCTTCCGCTCGCAAAGCCGTGTTGGAGGAGGCGTGGCTTCCCCTTTGATCTCGATCAGTTCAGGGCTTTTCGGCTTCGTCTGCATGGCCTGATCTTACCTGCCTCTGCTGCATGCCCTGGTCTCGACTGACCTTCCTTCTCGTCCTCCTCCTCCTCCCCCCTCTTGCTCCTCTCCTCCTCCTCCTCCTCCTTCATCCCTCTTCCTTGCAAGTGACGCCTCCCTGTCGCACCCCCAGACGTGTCGTTAGGGCGGGTCAGGTGTTCCGCCTGATTTTTCACCTTCCATGATCCTGAAGCCTGACATTTGCAAGAGTTTGCCGGGTGGATGGCGGGCCTTTCGCAACACGCGATTCTCGCCTTTGCGCCGCGCACATGCACATGGGGTTTACAGGTCTGCAACAGTTTCGCGGATGGAGGGCGGTTCGTTTCCAAAATGTGGTTCTTGCGCGCATTCGTTTTCAAATTTTGCAGCAGGTTCACGGATGAAGGACGATTAGTTTTCACATTTTGGCTCTCGCTTTATCGCCGCACTCATTCGTTCGAAAGTTCGCAACAGCTTCAAGGATTCCCATGGGCGAAGTCCCAGGAATGGTGGCCTGGCAAGACCTCGGATTGTCACAAGGCAGCAGTCATGCTGATTCGCGGTGCTGCAGTCCCAGAAAGGGGTGTCCTGTCACAGTTTCGGAATGTCGGGGCGCAACTGTCATGTCGAGACTCGACGCTGAGGTCCCCGGTATAGTGTTTTGGCACGACGAATGGTTCTCAGACGCCTGTTCTCCAATGGGTCATGTCCCGCAATGCAGACAACGTGTTGTAGGGCCCCAATGAAGAGGGAATCTGGAGGGAGGGCTTATGGCAACATCACTGCTACGTCTTGGGTTTACTCTGGTCCTCCTCCTCCTCCTCCTCCGCCTCCTCCTCCTCCTCCTCCTCCTCCTCCTCCTCCTCCTCCTCCCCCTCCTCCTCCCCCTTCTGGCCTGCACTCAGCTCGAGCCAGCGACGCCCTGGGTACGTGTTGTAAAGCTCTGCCGCCCGCCCGCGTTCCAGCGCGAGTCGGCGCCTCGGCGCCTGGGCGGGCCCCCGTGCGTCTCCTCCTCTTCCGCCGCGGCCCTTCTGGGCCAGTGCGAGGCACGGTGGTTTAGCTGATTCCCACCTCCAGTTGCTATTCGCTTCTCGCCGAGCGCGTTCCACTATTCGCAAAGTGCCTACTCGCAAACTTCCCCGAAAGCACATTTCTGCTTTGATGTGTATATTATCGTAGATCCCCTGTGGCGGATCCAGGCCATTAGCGGGTAGTTACTTTGCGAGTAGCGGAACGCGCTTGTCCAGCTTCGCTCATTCCGCCGGCCCGTACTGTGCCATCGCTGGCGCTTGCGAGCGCGGTCGTGGGCCTCGCGGCGTTGCTGGTCGGCGCTGTTGCGGTTGTGGGTGAGAGTCCTCATGGATGCTTCTTGGTCCTGGTGTCTCTTCGGAGGGTTCTCGGGGGCCTCCTGTGTAGCAGTTTTAGTAGCTCTTGGGGGCCTCCTGGGGGCGCCTCGGATGCCTCTTGGGGCTCTCTTTGCGCCTCTTGGGAGCCTCTTGGGCCCTCTTGGGGGGCTCTTGGGGGCTGCTTGGGGCAGCATGGACGCCTCTTGGGACCGAGGGCTCGAAGGCTTTTTAGGGGCTTCCGAGGAGTTTTTTTAGAGGCCTCTTGCGGCCTCCGGGGCGCGTCTTGGGAGCCTCGTGGGGCCCATTGGGAGCTCCCCGGAGGGCGGGGGGGAAGGCTCTGGGGGCGATTTGGAGGCCGAAGGCCTATCGAGAGCTCTTCGGTTTGCCTGGCGGGTGGGGCTCTGGGGGGCGAATGTGAGGCCGAACGCTCGAAATTTCTGTTGGGGTTCCCCCTCGAGGGGTCTTCCTGAAGATGTCTTGGGGTTCGCCAGCGCCGTCTTGGGAGAAACTTGGGTCGTCTTGGAGTCCCCTGTGTGACGTTTTGGGTATCTCTTGGAGGCTTAAAGGGCCGTCTTGGAGCGATCATGGGGGCTGATTGGGCCGTCTTAGAGCGTCGGCGGCCGAAAACGTGAGAACGCTGAAAACCTACAACAACCAAAGGAAATCGTTGAGTTTTGCATCTAGGGGGCTTCTTGGGAGTGGTCTTGGAGGTATCTTCGGGCGTCTTGGAGGCGGTTGAAGCCGTCTGGAGGCTATCCTGGGCATCTTGGAACGACTTCAGTGACTGGGCCCTCTTAGACCGCCTTGGGGCCCTCAAGGCAGCCCCCAGGAGATCCGGCATCCGTGACGGAGATCGCCCTGGGGACCGCCCGGGATTTGCATGGGTCACCGAACGCGTTCCATTACTCGCAAGCTGCTCACTCGCAAACGTCCGAACAACACATGTCTTCCTCTATGCGATGGATCGTACATCCCCAGCGGCGGATCCACCCCTTCTTGTCGGCATTGGAGGCTGGAACGCTTTCCCACGTGAAATTCGAGGGCTGGAGCCTCCCCTGGTTGAGGGCCCTTCAAAGTATAAACCAGTCGGGATGAGGGGGGGGGACGGGCCAGGGGCGGGAGTCCTGGCACTGCATCCACCCCTCGCTCCCAAGCCGGGTCGGTCCGCGCGCTCGTCTGTCGGTCCGTCGGTCCGCCGGTCTGTCGGTCCGTCGGTCCTCCTCGTCTCGGTCCGTCGGTCGGTCGGCCGCTCCGTCAGTGGTCATCGGCATCGGTCGTCATCTCGGTCGGTCGGTCGGTCGGTGGGTCGTCGTCGGTCGTCGTCGTTTCGGTCGGTCGGTCGATCGACCGGTCGTTCGGTCTGGGCGTCCGTCGTCGGTCGGTCGTCGTCTCGGTCGTCGGTCCTCGGTCCACAGCCGGTTTCCGCCCACGCCATGGCGCGCTCTGAAAGCGTGCCCACTGGAGCCAGAGCGGCTCCAGACTGCAATGGGGTTGTGAGAACAGGGCGTTGGGCCCAAAAGTCTGCCCGATAGGATCCGCTGATTTTCCAATGGAACACGTGACGTCCCCACATCAAACATCCATGGATGTCCTGGGGTCTCAGGGAGGTGTTTCTTGTGGAAGGTTTCTTGTGGTCGGGCCCTGATTGTGCAGTGCCGTTTTTAATACATGCTCCGCGTGCGGATCATATATCAAACATGCAGGGGCTGAGTATTCAAAACAACGATGAGTCCATGCATCAATTTACTCACAAACTAATCAGTTGTACACATATAAATACACTTGTTTTAACCTCCTGTGTATTAAAAACTGCCCTGTGCCAACAACAGTCCACTGACTGGTAAGAGGAGGAGGGGGAGGTCCTCGGCGCCGTCCTTGGCGTCCTCGGCGGCAGGAGACCCGGGCGACAACGTCTTCGTCGTCAGCCTGCCGCGGCGGCCGTCGAAGCTGCGGCACGCGCTGCACGAGCTGCCGCGGCCCCGGCTGTCCGGCACCTTTTTTGTTTGTGGATCTGCAGGGCTCGGGAGGGAAAGAAACACACAGACACAATTCATCGTCGAGTCCCAGGAAAATATGGGAAAATCTGGGAATTGGGCGGGGAGACAAAAACCCACAAAATACGGGAGAATATGGGGAATCCTTTTATTTGTGTGTACTTACTTGTGTGTCCCAGGGCCCCTTCGAGGGCGAGAGCGAGTCTCTTCCGCTGAAAGCTACGCGGGACGCGCACGGCTTTCATTGGCAGAGAGAGGGCGGAGAGGCTGTCCGGCACACGTCGGCGTCGTTCGGGAGGACGCGGGCGACGGGGTGAGGAGGCCGAGGACGGGAGGACTGGCGACGTCGTCGATGACGGGAGGAGGGTGATGATGTTGAATCTGCTGCTGCGCAGGACGAGAGCGACGACGACAACAGCGGCGAGGACGGGATACGGTGGGGGCGCGCATCAAGAAGCTAGGTGCCTGTCGTCGGCGTGCCCTGGGTGTGTTCGCTCTGCGCGCTGCGCGGTGGCTGCTCGCGGCCTTCGAAGAAGGTGGTGCGTTCTGGGTACTCCGGATTCCCCCCCATTTGCATCTCGCGCCTGCGGGTTTCAGGGCTGGGTTTCTCTCGAGGGTTTCTTGCGGCCGCGCCCGCACTGTAATGATGACGTTGTCGATGACGGGATGATGGCGATGATGCTGATTCTGATGTTGCTGTTGGCGTCCGACGACAACAACGACGACAAGAGGGCCGGGCGGCTCGCGCCCGACGGCGCTACCTGGGCTTGCAGGACGCAGTGTGCGGTCGAGTTTTGTTCTTCTGGTGGTGATGTTTAGTCGACCTGGTTGATAGTGATCGCACGGGGTCTTCGTGTGTCGCCTATACGAGTAAGGTTCTTACCCATACACGCGAAGGTGAGCGTTATGATGATGGTGCTGTTGACGATGATGATTATGATGGTTGTGGTGGTTGTGGTGGTGATGATGATGATGAAGTTGGTGATGGTGCTGATAGCGATGATGATGGTGATGCTGATTATGATGATGTTGGTAATGACGATGATGACGATGATGATGCTGATGGTGGTGATCAGATGTTGTTGTTGATGGGGATGGTATACATAATGGTACGCATGATGATGATGCTGATGATTGTGATGCTGCTGCTGATGATGGTGATGATGATGTTGTCGACGGTGATGACATTGTGGTGATGATTGTTGAGGTGATGAAGATGGCGATGCTCTTGGTGATGATGCTGGTGGTGATGCTGATTATGGTGGTGGTGATGGTTTCGATGGTGATGGTGATGATGTTGCTGATGCTTGCTGATAATGATGCTGACGATGCTGATGATGATACTGATGATGTTGATGATGCTGCGGATGATGAGTGTGATGATGCTGATACTGATGGTGATGATGATGCTGGTGGTGATGATGATGATTCGGATATTGATGATGGAGGTGAGAATGATGATGGTGATGATGCGGAGGATGAGGATGCTGCTGCTGCTGCTGATGATGATGATGATGTTGATGATGATGAGTATGGGGAGGAGGATGAGGAGGTCGATGGTGATGATGCTGAATGATGATGTTGAGGAGGTCGATTATGAATAACGTCGATGGATATGGGGAGGATGATGGGGAGGATGATGCTGGCGCTGTTGCTGCAGATGATGTGCGCGCCAGGAAGAAGGCCAGTCGCCGAGGGATCGCTGCAAGCCCAAATCAAGTGTCGCAGAGCTCTGGCGGCCAGCCCACACTCACTTGAGAAATTTGTCAGTGGTTGCCGGCTCTGCACAGTCTGCCTCGTGAAGTTTGACGGTTGTGATCTCATTTGTGTTGCGGGCGCGGTCTGTCGCCTTCCCTCGGTCGTTCCCGTGTCGGACGCGGCTCCTCTCTCTGGGTCTCCGAGGTTTATGGGTGACCGTTTCCAGCCGCTTGTGGGTGAGATCTTGGTTGGAGGCAAGAAGCGCTATGAGAGCCATATCCTGCACGAGAGGGCTGCTTCCTGGCTCATCAAGCTTTGTTCGGTCTGTGGGTGTGCGGCCACCGTTGACAGCTGTCACCTGGGCGCTCCCTGCAAGGCCCCCTCCACGCAAGGATCGGAAAACCTTGCTCGGCTGCGCGGTGGTGTCTGCCCTGGATGCCGCGGACCCCCAGAGTCCCTCGGAGCGGCCCATGGGGTGGCGGCCTCGGGTGTCCTGACCTCCCCCCCAACTCGAGGTGGCAGGCCCTCAGGGGCCCCGGGTCCCTGTGGAGCTTGATGCATACCTGAGGCGCCGTGTTTTGCCTCCTACTGTGGCGGCAGTGATGGGCCAATGGTCCGCCACCACGCCAGCCGCTCCACCTGGCTGTCCTGTTCTTTCGCCATCTCCTCCTGCTGGGTTTCCGCCGTCGTCTCCGCCACCTGCTGGCGCCAGAGCCTGCCGCGCTCGCTCGCTCCTCCTCCGCGTCCGTCGAGGCGTGCTCCACGAGCAGCCGCCGGGGCTTCGGGGCCGCCCCCTGCGCTCCCGCCTGGCTCGACGGATAGGCCGCTGCGCCCTCCTCCAGCCTCTTCTGTTCCTTCCTGCGGGTTCCCGGCCTGCGCCTCCGGCGGCCTGCGCGCCAGCTGACGCTGTGCCGCCTCCAGGTCCTTGCCCTTGCCCTTCAGTTCCCCTTTCGGGCCGTCGTGGAAGTCCAGCGCGGCCGTCGCCTGCCCTTCCACTCCTTCTTCTGCTTGCCGTGCTGCTTCACCTGGCGCGCCCGACGCGCTGCCGAGCGCACCTCCTTCTTCGCCTCCTTGGCCCGATCCCGAGCCATCGTCGGCGGTGCTCTCCTCGGTGACCTGAGCTGGTGCAGTAGTTCACGAATTGGTTCACCGCCCACTCCTCCTTCGCCGCCGCGAAGTAGCGTTGGACCAGCGCCGCTGGCAGGCCTGCCAGGCCGTGTCCCAGCCCGATCTCCCGCACCGACTGCGGCGCCTCCTTGAAGCCCTTGCTCGCGACCGCCCTGGCCTTCCAACACGCCATCGACCAGGATGCGCACAGCCTCGATCTCCCCGTAGGTCTGCTCGATGCTCTTGGCGAACCGCGCCACCAGACCTCCGGCGCAGCCCACGAGGCCGCCGCTGATGAGGAACTCGAGCCTCGTCAAGCCGCCATCGCTGCTCCCCAGGGCGGCCCCCTTCCCACGTGCGCCCTGGGATGGCCCGCCCTGGGGAGGAGGCGGAGGAGGAGGAGGAGGAGGAGGAGGAGGAGGAGGAGGAGGAGGAGGGGGAGGAGGAGGAGGAGGCGGAGGGGGAGGAGGAGGCGGAGGAGGAGGAGGGGGGAAAGGAGGAGGAGGAGTAAGAGGAGGAGGAGGAGGGGGAGGAGGAGGAGGAGGAGGAGAAGGAGGAGGAGGAGGATCAGGAGGAGGAGGAGGATCAGGAGGAGGAGGAGTTGGAGGAGGCGGAGGAGCAGCGCCGACGAAGGGCAGCCGGAGCCCGACCCGGCCGAGGCACGAGCACCGAGTCTCCGCCACCATCGTCGACGCCGTGGACGGGGACGCCATCCTCTGTGCTCCGGGCCGCAGTGGCGCGCGCCGATCCGTCTGGACGCCCGACGACGGCCGAGGATACCTGAGATCTGGGCGATCGAACTTTTTCGAGCCAGGCGCTGTCGCTCAATGTCGGGCCGCGGGGCCCTTGCAGATCGACGCATGAGCATGTGGCGCGCGCCGATCCGTCTGGGCGCCCGACGACGGCCGACGACCCGGAGCCCCTCGCGTGGTGAAACAAATCACGGCGGGAGGGTTGTCGCGATGGTTTCGGCCTCCTGGGGGCCCTCACGGGGCCTCGGGGCCGTCAGCAGAACGACGCGGGAGTGACAACGGGTCCCGTGGAAGGGGTCCAGACCTCTGGGGGTCGAGGTTGCGAAAAGCTCTTGACGCCTCGCGCACCCCCACCAGCCCATCCAGAAACGATCAGCAGGGGAGTTGGTAAATCAGGGACGGCTGGAAGCATGCAGTTGCGCGGCCGTCTTCAGAATACAAGGAACACAATTAGCTTCCCGCATTGAAGCTTAAATCGGTGCAAGATACGACGTGGTGCTCCCCGTGGTAAACGCCTCTAGCGCAGGTGGCTGCATCCACCCTGGGCCATGATTAGCAAGGATCACACGTAACTTCCCGCAGCGAAGTTTACAATGTAAACCAGTGCAAGATACGCCGTGCAAGCGTCTCTGGCGGCGCGGACCCCATCGTAGAATCGGATGTTCTATTCTTGGACCCTCTTAGGGCTCTCTTGGGGGTCTCTGGGGGCTCTCTTGAGGCTCTCTTGGAGCTCTTTTGGGGAGTCTTGGGGCCCTCTTGGGACTCTTTTGGGGGGTCTGGGAGGCCTCTTGGGGCCGTCTTGGACCCCTTCGCTCAAAAAGAGAGGGGTAGTAAATTTACGCCCCCCCCCCCCCTCGGAGGCCCCAGGGGCGTCTTGGGGCCCTTTTGGGCTGCTTCTCTTGACGCCTCACCCATCGGAAGCGAAAAAGCGAAAAGGCAAAACACATTGTTCCCAACCATCCTGTGGTGTTG
Source organism: Prorocentrum cordatum (assembly GCA_963575745.1). Classification (NCBI taxonomy): domain Eukaryota; class Dinophyceae; order Prorocentrales; family Prorocentraceae; genus Prorocentrum; species Prorocentrum cordatum. The sequence continues at coordinate 24,045 of CAUYUJ010003912.1, forward strand.
GGTCCTCGTTTTGAAGAGACGTCGCCCCGCGTTCCTCCTCTCCTCTCCTCCTCACCCTCCTTCCCCCTCCCCTTCCTCCCCCCTCCCGTCACTCCTCCCTCCTCTCTGCGTTTCACCCACCCAGTACAGCGCTTCGTGGCCCCATAGGGAGCTCCACCGAAGGCCCCAGTGGCAGGGTTCGCATGGCGGCCCCGCCTGATTTCGGCACCCCTCACACGGTTCGTGGCCCCATAGGGAGCTCCACCGAAGGCCCCAGCGGCAGCGTTCGCATGGCGGCCCCGCCCCATTTTGGCGCACCCCTCACACGGTTCGTGGCCCCACAGGCAGCTCAGCTCCACCGAAGGCCCCAGTGGCAGGGTTCGCATGGCGGCCCCGCTTCATTTTGGCGCACCCCTCACACGGTTCGTGGCCCCATAGGGAGCTCCAGCGAAGGCCCATTGGCAGGGTTCGCATAGCGGCCCCGCCCCATTTTGGCGCAGGAGGAGGTCTCGTTGTTCCAACCTACTTGACCACCAGCAAGGATTTCGGGCCCCCAACAAGTACCGAAACTCGAGGGTTCTCACACGTCGGGCCCTGGGAGGCCTTCGTCCGACACCGTCTCGACACCGTTTCGACACTTTTTTCCGGGTGCTCGGAATCATGTCTGGGATGGGGTCCTTAAGTACGATTAGAGAAACACAACGCTCGGGACGAGCCGGGCACCCCCAGCACGCTTTCCGCGAGGCGCAGGTGCCAGCAGTCATCCAGAGGTTCAATCACCGGCGAAATTGCCAGGACCCTCACCTGAGAGCCTGGCGTTGCCTTTTGTTCACAGCGGGAGTCTTCGACCCATTTCGGGCCCCGGGACCCTCGCAGATCGATCCGGCTTTTCTTCGATTTTGTATTTTCGCTTTTGCATCTTCGATT
>CAUYUJ010003912.1:29950-74541 GCA_963575745.1 Prorocentrum cordatum
TGGGCTGGCGCGCGAAGTGTCGGCAAGCGGAGTGCACGGGCTGCAGGCCGACCAATCGTGTACCTGCTCCTCGTCCTGGCCCTCCTCCAGCGCGTGGGGCGTGGGCGGACGGTGGGGCTGACTCCCGCCCTTGGCATACGATGGCCAGCCCGAAGCGTGGAGGTGGCGGGGGCTCTGGGGCGCAGCCGCCCAAGCTCTCGCCCGAGGCCCGCGACCGCTTCATGGCCCTCAGTGACGACGACTTCGAGCTGCTGTCCGTCACGCTGGCCGCCAGCGACAAGCACAGCCTGCGACAGTCGCGCTTCTTGCTGCAGCAGCAGCTGGGCGTGCTGTCCGACGTCAAGTCCGTCAAGTCTGCGCAGGTCGCAGCCGACGAGGCCTGCAAGCGGCTCCAGCAGGCCAAGGCGGACTACAACAAGAAGCAGAAGATGGTTACGGAGGCGCTGCAGGCAGCGTTCCAGCAGAAGGAGAAGGTCGCGCAGCTGCAGCTCGAGCTGGACGAGGCCGTCTCCAAGGCGAAGGCCGCGCTCGCCAACGGCGCCGAGCCCAAGCCAGCTGCTGGAGGAGCAGATCTCAGCGGCATCCTCGGCAACGTGGAGAAGCTCAGGACGCTCGTGGGAACCTCTTCGGAGAGCCAGGGCGTCCAACTTCCAGAGTCCTTGCTGGGACCTCTCCAAGCGCTGCTGGCAGGTGTGTCCGCGCTGGCCGCGCCACCTGAACCAGTCGCTGCTGGAGGATGCGATGGAGGAGCTGCACCTGCATGCCGCGCTGCCGCCGCCGCTGGGGCAGCCGACGATGCCGCCGAGAAGCCCGTGGGCAAGTCCGAGGACATGGACCTGGAGAGCGACCCCCTGGCCTTCGCGACGGGCGACACCTTCAAGGCCGCGGCGGAGGACTTCATCGGCACGGACGCGGAGAAGCGGAAGTTCCTCGTGGAGTTGCAGACCCACCTGCAGCAACAGCACGTCGCCGCGATGGAGGCCAAGCGGCGGAAGCTTTAGCCGCAGCAGCTCCTGGCGTGTCGCCACGTTGAATATGAATGCGTATTCGAACATCGACAAGTGCCTGGTCGAGGAGCTGACGAGCTGCGACGCAATTTTGTTCCAAGAGACGCGGCTGGGAGAGGCGCGCACGGCGGACGCTGAAGGGGAGCTTCGCCGTCGTGGGCTTCGAGCATGTGGTGCTGCCGCGGTACAATCGCTGGCCGGAGGGCTGGCAACTGGGGGGCTGCTCACCTGTGTGCGCAGCGAGCATGGCCTTGCCACCATGCTGGGGTCGCGGCCTTCTGTGCTTCAAGAAGGGCGCGTGCAAGTACTCCATCACTCGGGGCTGCTGCGAGGCGGCATCGTGATGGCCAACATCTACCTGCAGTCAGGCGTCGGCGCCAACGCGTTCAACGCCCAGATGCTGCGCGACCTGGCCTGCAGGCTGCGTGAGTACGGTCGCCCATACGTGGTCGGGGGCGACTTCAACTGTACCAAGCAGGAGCTGGCCAAGTCAGGCGTGCTGCGGCTCTTCGACGCGGTCGTCGTCGACACGCTGGAGCCCACCTGTGCGCCGTCGAAGCGGACGATCGACATGTTCATCGTCTCGCGTGGGCTCAAGATGACCAGCATCAGCGTGGTCAGCGGGTCGCCCGTCTACCCGCACAAGCCAGTCATCCTGGAGCTGGAGGCATGTCGCCAACGGCCGTGGGTTCGGGTCGTGCCAGTGCCCAAGCCCTTCCCTGTCCAGCGGCCTGCTGGATGTGCTCGCGTCGCACACGGCGACCGCTGGGCCGAGATCGGTCACGAGCTGCAGAGCGTGCTGGCAGGCGCGCAGGAGTCGGAGTGCCTGGACGTTTCCCGTGGGACCTCACCGCCGCCCGTTGCGGGGCCCGTGAGTGAGGGAAGAACGTGCCACTTGGAGGAGTGTGTGCGGGATCAGGTCAAGGGTAGCACCGACGTCAAGGGTAACCTCACCGCCGCATGGCAGAGATTCCTCGACGCAGCCGAGGACGAGTGGATCGACATCTACCAGGTCGAGGAGGACAGGTTCAAGCACAAGGGGCGAGCTCGCCCCGTGGAGCCACGTTGGCTTCGGCGGCTGCCCGTGAGTGGCGCCCGCTGGCCGCGGGTCTCGGCTGAGGCGACATGGATGCACCGTGCTGCCAGCCTGCTGCGGGACATCGCCGACGTTGAGCAGCCCAACGCGCGTCTCGACGCTCTTCGAGGTGCGCGTAGGCTGCTAGACAGAGCCCCAGCCACAGTGAAGGCGGCACCTGATGCTGGCGAGGTTCTGTCCTGCCCTCAGGTGTTGCCCCAAGCTGTAGCATGGTGGTCGCTGCTTAGCAACTTGCGCTTGGCGGCGCTGACCCCCGCTGAGCTGCTGCAGCTGCACGCTGGGGCGCAAGCGGTGGCGCTCGACATGGCTGAGAAGGACATGGCCCAGCGCACCCTCCAGTTCCAGCACTGGGTCGAGAAGCAGGCCGAAGGCGGTGGAGGTGGTCTACATGCGGTGTCCCGCCTACCCGTCGGGCTCGACTCCAGCCCGTACGGCGACGCCGTGGGCGGCCAGGACGCCGACGACCACCAGCAGCTGTTCGAGCCCATGGACCTGGGGCAGCAGGTCACGGCGCTGGAGGTCGAGTGGAGCCGCTGGTGGAGGACTACCTGTGAGCAAGTGCGGCTGCAGTGGCCAGCCGACCTCGGCGAGAGGCCGCCCAGGCCCACGGTCCCCGAGCTCCGCAAGGTGCTGCGCTCGTTCAAGGGCAGCACGGGCATGTCCTTCTGCTCCGTTCGGCCGCGGCAGCTAGACGAGCTGTGCGACGAAGCGCTGGAGGTGCTGATCGACATCCTGGTGGCCGTCGAGCGCGAAGCAGCCTGGCCGCTCATGACAACCAAGATCGGCTTCATCCAGAAGCGGCTCGGCGGCGTCAGGCCCATCGCCGTCATCATGGTGCTGGCGAGGGTGCAGGCGCGGCTGCGCCGAGGCGTCGCGCGCAAGTGGGAGCAAGACAACGACCGCCCCTACTGGTGGGCAGCTGCTGGCCGCAGCTGCGAGCGTGCGGTGTGGCACCAGGCCGCGATCGGCGAGTGGGCCACGCAGCGCGGTGCCGACTGCGGGGGCGCCGAGTCGTGGGTGGCCGTGGCGGTGCTGCTCGACCTGCTCAAGGCGTTCGAGCAGGTGCGCCACCACTGGCTGCTGGGCGCCGCCGTCGCCACGGGGTTTCCCCTCTGGCAGCTCAAGCTGACGCTGGAGCTCTACTGCGCGCCTCGGGTCCTCTGCATGGGCAACGCGGCCTCGAGCGTGATCGAAGCCAGGCAGTCGATACTCCCAGGTGATGGCTTTGCGACGGCGCTGCTGAAGCTTATTCTGATCGGGCCGCTGGATCGCCTGGTATTACATCACCCGACAGTTTCTCTGGCCGTCGTCGTGGACGACCTCATGCTGCACCGAGTTGGCGGGCTCGTGCGTGTGACTAAGGAGGTGGCAGAAGCAGCGTTCGAGCTCAAGATGCTGCTGCTGGACGTCGACCTCAACGTGGCGGTCAAGAAGTCGAGGGCGCTCTCCAACCTCCCAGCCTCCCAGCAGGCCGGCGCGCCCTGGCCGCTCGGCTACGCCGTCCCCTCGGCGTGCTCTCCGTCGAGGGCGAGCGCAACCTGGGCATCGACTTCGCCTGCGGCAGGCGCATCGTGCGCAAGGTGCGGCAGGAGAAGCTGGTTCAAGCAGGGCTACGCCAGCGCCGCGTGGCCATCCTGAAGACTGGGGCTGGGCGCAAGAAGGCCGTGCGCAAGGTGGCCCGTGCTGGGATCGAGCCCAGCGTGACCTACGGCGTCGCGGTCACGGGCTGCGCCACCATGGAGCTGGACACGCTGCGCACGGCGACCTTCAAGGCAGTGGCCCCCAGCGTTGACGGCCGCTCGCGCACGCTGACGCTTATGCTGACGCCCATGCTGGACCCGATCATCAGGGCCACGCTGCTCCCAGTGCTGATGATGCTGCGCGCGGCGTGGGAGTGCTGGATCCCGCAGCATATCATCGCCTACGGCCTCACTTGCTGCCAGGCGGCGAGCTGGTGCCAGGTCAAGGGCCCCTTCAGCGCGGTGAGGCTCACGCTCGAGAGAGTTGGCTGGCAGGTGCTGAGCCCTACTTTGTGGCGCACGCATGAGGGCTACGACATTCATGTCTTCGAGCTGGGGCCGTGGTCGGTCAAGCGCATTCTCCTGCGTGCAGTTCAAGCATGGCAATGGCGTGAGGTTAGCAAAGGGCCTGGCCTGGAGCACCTCGCGAGCGGGGGGGTCATCGCGCCCTTGATCACGATGACCTCCTCAGGTTCCGTCAGCCGCAAGGGCGTCTTCGGTCGGCAGATGGCTGTCATGCAGGCCAAGGATCATGATCCTGTGAGGAGGGCGGCTGTGCACGCGCGCATGGTGCTGGAGAAGCGGCTGAGGGCCTACACCACCTTCTGGATCCAGGACATCGCCACGCTTGACGAGGATGGTAACAAGGCCCACTGGCTAAGGCTCTGCGTCTCCTACGTGGCCGACCTGCTGGCGCACGGCACGTGGCTGCCGCTAGTCACCGAGACGGCGCGCTCCCTCGGCATCGACAACCTCGGCGTGGCCAGGCTGAAGATGGCCCAGGACCTCTGCGAGTCGGCTTGGTCGGCCAGGAAGCGCATCAGAGCCCGCTACCACGCCAACATGTTGCGGCTGGCAGTGCAGGACCCTGACGAGTGGGACGTGCAGGCGGCGCGGCACGCGCAGTCCATGATCAGCGCGGAGGAGCAGTTCGACGAGACGCCTGCCAGGCGCGCCGCGGTGGCCTCAGCTGGTGTCGCCGACGCTGCCTCAGTCCCTCCGTTGGCGATGGCGGTCTGCCCAGAGTTGGCGTCAGGACCCGCTGTCCAGCGGTCGACGTTGCCAAGCTTTGCCGAGCTCGGAGTCAGAACCCCCTGGCCAGCGGTCGCGTCGCCACATGCTGAGCTCGAAAGGTCAGGACCCGCTGGCCAGGGGTCTACGTCGCCTGTTTCTGCTGTGCTCGAAAGGTCAGGACCCGCTGGGCAGCGGCCAGCGTCGCCACGCCATGGACGAGCAACAGTGCAGATGAACCATGAACCGAATCCCATGGAAGGCAAGCAGTCTTCCATCAAGCTCACGCTGAAAGAGCGAGGGTATCTAGCATCCGTTGTCACCCACGGCCAGTGGTGCCAGAGCCGCAAGTACGAGAAGGGCATGGCCTCGGACGACTCGTGCTTGCTGTGCGGCGAGGTCGGCACCCTGCTCCACAGGCACTGTGGCAGCTGCGCGGGTTGGCCGCCAGAGCTGAGGCTGCCCGACAAGGTGCGCGAGCTGGCGGCGAGGTCGGACTTGCCCGAAGTGCGCTGCCTGCTGGAGCGCGTGCTGTGGGCGGCGCCGACTGGCATCGTCAAGCCAGCCCCGTCGCCGCACGTCTGCTGGCTGGGCGAGAGCGACGGCTTCTTCCCCTCTGGCGAGCTCTACCTGGACGGCTCGCAGTACGAGGGCGACTTCGAGCAGTACGCGAGCGTCGCCTGGGCCGTCATCGCGCTCGAGGCCGACGCCGACGCCTTCCTGTGCGGGGCGTCGGGGATGCTGTGCGAGCCCCACGTCGACATCAACGGCGGTGAGCTCATGGCGCTCCTGATGGTCCTCAGGTTCGCGGTGCCGCCCGTCGCCGTCGTCGTGGACAGCGGCTTCGTGCACCGCGGCCTGCTGGAGCTGGGCCCGAGGCGCACCACCGTGCACGGCGCGGCGTGGGCCCACCTCTGGAGGGAGGTTTGGGCCAAGCTCGAGGACTTCGGCGGCCTGGGCGACGGCGGGCTGAAGGTCAGGAAGGTCCCTGCCCACCAGACGCAGAGGGAGATGGTCGCCCACGGGAAGATCTCGTACCGCGACTGGCTGGGCAACGGCATGGCGGACAAGGCCGCCAAGTCGGCGGCGGCGGCAGGACGGATCCGCCAGCAGGATCGCAGGAGGCTCGTCATGGCCGACAAGCTGGTCGAGGGCGTCGCGCTCTGGGTCTCGGCGGTGGGCGGCGCGCTGGACGGCAGGGACACCACCCACCGCGTGGCGAAGCCGCAGCGCCCCGCGCCGAAGGCGCTGCTGGCGCAGCCGGCCGCCAGGCTCTCCTGTGCCTGGCGCGGGGAGCCTGGCAAGCGGTGGTGCAGCCGCTGCCGCTGGGTGGAGCGCTCAGGCGAGTGCCCAGGCACCATCGTGCCAGCGGCGCTCCAGCACAACGCCGAGCTGGCCGCCAGGGGGCTCAGCACGCACGTGCTCGTGCGCATCGAGCCTGAGCGTGACGTCGAGCTGCGCCGCGACATGCCGCTGGTCGCGTGCGCCGCCTGCGGAGCCTTGGGGGCGGCCAGGGCCTCCAGCTTCGCGCCGCCGTGCGGCCGCGCGTCGGCCAAGGGGCTGCTGGCCGTGGCGCGCCTGGAGAGGCGGCTCGCCCCTGCGATCTCGGGCAAGGTCGCGGTGGCCATCAACCCGCTCAGGAGTGAAGGGTGACGGCCAGCTTCCCCTCCTCCTGGCGCGGCGGGCCGACGGCCTGTGTGGCCCGTGAGGCCGTCGCGCTGGCGGCACGCCGAGCCGAGGGGCCGTGGCGTGCGTGCGCTCGCTGAGAGCGCGAGCCCGTCGCGCGTGGGGCGCGCGGCGAGCGCGGGCGGCGGGTCACACGCGCCGCCTGAGGCTCGTGCATCCTCCTCCTCCTCCTCCTCCTCCTCCTCCTCCTCCTCCTCCCCCTCCCCCTCCCCCTCCTCCGCCTCCTCCCGCGGGGGAGAGGGGGAGGCAAGCGGGAGGGGGGGCAGGACCCAGACCCGAGAGAGAGGCCGAGCTTCTGGGCCTGGGAGGCGCTGCTGTATGGGGAACCGGGCACCGTGCGGGCCCCCGCGGGGGCGCCGGGGCGCCCTCGGAGGTGGAGGCGGTGGGGCCCCCCCCGGGGGGGGAGGGGGGCCCGAGAGGCGCAGGGGGCCCCGAGGCCCGATCGGCAGCACAGCCAGCGGGTCTTCGGACGCCGGGGGATCCAGGCCTTCCACGCAGACGGGGTCGGGGCCCCGAATCATCCGGGGTAACTCGGGTCAGGGCTAACTCGGGTTTCTATGTCGGGGATCCAAGCCCGAGTTTCCCCGGGCCCGAGTTACCCCGGATGACTCGGGCGCCCAATAGGCGGGGTCGGAGCAGATGGGGTCGGAGGATCGCGCCGCGTCGCCGAGGCACCGGCGATGCAGCGGCGATGCCACGGCGATGCGGCGCGGTGTGGGGCCCGGTGTTCTCGACGCCGACGTCGCCGATGCCTCGCCGATGCTCCAGCGATGCGGCGCGATCCTCCGACCCCATCTGCTCGGGCCGCATCTGGGAGGCCTCTGCATGGAAGGGGGTGGGGCGGGCCGAGGAGAGCAGTGCGAGGAGAGGAGGGCCCGCGGCGAGCGAGGGGGGGGGCGACAAGAAGAGGGCCTTCTCAGAGGGCGGCGGGGCCTCTGCAGACGCCCTCTCCGGCCTGCCGGGGCGGTCCGGGGGGCATCCGGCCCTCGGGGGTCTTGGAGGGGGGCGAGGAGGGCAGACCGAGGAGGGCAGAGCGAGGAGAGCAGGCCGAGGAGAGCAGAGCGAGGGCCCAGCGCCGATGTCCGAGGATTCCGCGCGGAGCTCCGGCCGTTGATGTCTGTGTCCTCAGCTGCTCCTCGATAATTACGTGAAGATCGGCGGCGAGCGAGGGGGGGGAGTGAGTAGGAGAAGGCCTTCGCAGAAGGCGGCGGGGGTTTCTCAGGAGCCCTCCGGCCGTCCGAGAAGTCCTCGGCGCCTTCGGGGAAGGCTCAGACAGCTGCTCAGAAGGCCGGAGGACTGCCGAGCCTTCTTGAGAAGGCCCGCCCCCTCTCGCTTCCCCCCCGCGGGCGCGCCGCCGAAAGTCAGAGCGTGAATTGCCTACCCTGCTTTCGCTTCCAGGCAAAACCAAGTCATACCACGCGCCTCCTCGTCAAGCGGCCTGACCAGTGCAGGCCGTAGCTTGGCATCACTTGGTATCTCTTGGAAGCGAGGGTGGTCAAAAGCGAGGCAGGTTTGGTTGCCCCCTATAAAGTCGGGGGAGCGTAAGACCCGGGTTTGCCAGGACTCGGGTTCGCCATCGTTTTTTGACGACCGCGCCTCGGATTTTGACGAGGAGGAGTTTCGTGGGATGTCTGCAGCGGGAGGCCTCGTCAAAATGCAGGCTCGGCCTCGTCATTTTTTTGACGACCTCGTCGGGGATTTCCGAGTCCCCTGTACCCAGGTCTTACGTCCCCCTGATAAAGGGAAGGAAGACCCAGGGGGGATCCACAGAAGGGGGGGGGGGGGGGGCAGACAGCACCTCCTGGTGGCGGGACAGGGCGGGCGATGGGCTCCCCGCGGTGGGGGGGCGGGTCTGGAGGACATTGCGGAGGGAGGGGGGGGGGGGAGCCCTGTGCCGCCGGGCTCCCCCGTGGACCCCCCCTCCGGGCTTCCAGCTCACCACCGGCGAGATCGGGTGCTTCATGAGCCACTACACGACGCGGCCTCAGCCCTGCCGCGATGCCTGGTCGGAAGGGGATCCCTGCGGCGAGGTCGGCTGGCGGGTGTCCGTTTCCGTGGCCTCGCCCTCCCCTCTTCTAGTTCTCTTTGCTCTTGCTGTGCATCTCCGTCGTAGTCCTCGTCCCTATCATCATCCTCGTCATTCCCTTCCGCGACATAATCCGTCCTCATCCACCCTCCTCATCCGCCTCCTCCTCCTCCTCCTCCTCCTCCTCCTCCTCCTCCTCCTCCTCCCCCTCCTCCTCCCCCTCCTCCCTCCTGCCGCAAAGCAAGTGGCACAAGCACGCAGCACAACGTATACGTTACGGAACCACATATATATATATATAATATATATATATTATATTATATATATATATATGTATGAAAAGTGCGTTGACGTGTGCGCAAGGTCAAATTCTACATACACGTCCTCCTGCCTCTCCTGACGCGTCCTCCTCTTCCCTCTCCCCTCCTCCACCTCCCCTGCCCCATTGCCCCCACCCGACCCCGCCTCCTCCCCTTCCTCTTCGCCGATGGAGGCGCCGCGAGTGCTTCTGTGATGTGTTCTGTTGGCTCGCGCGCCTTGGGGGTCATGCCGCTCGCGAGGGCAATCTTGCCGTGGATGGCCCTCTGTTGGGGGCACGTCCCGTTGTTTCCGTCAGTTCTAGGTCACAGCCGCGAGATGCTGTCCACCCGCTGCGCCTCGCCAAGAGCGTTTTGTTGCGCCGCCTCGCGCTGCGGCGCGTCTTTGCTGCGGACGCGTGCGCTGCTCGAGGACGCGAACCACATGTCCTGCGTGCTCTTGCCGCCCAGGCACTGACACAAGGACCGCTTCGGGCTCTGGAGGCGCTCCGGCTCCCGGGCCGTTCCTTAGAGCCAGGTCGGGGAACCCCGTCGTGGCCCGAGGCTCGCCGTGACCAGAGCAGCCCATGCGCTCCTTATGCTTGTTCCTCCCTTTTCGGTGGCGCGAGGACTGCATTCACCATGGATTGTGCTGCAGACCTCGTGCGTCCTGACACCAAACCAGGGTCATGGAGGCCCCGTGGGGTCCTCTTGGGCGCACCTTTTGGGGGCTTTATCTCTGCCTCTTGAGTTCAGTCGGCCATGCCTCTCTACAGGAGGAGTAGTCAAGACTAAGCAAGAACTAGTCTGGGCACGGTTGTTCCGTCCTTGTTTGGTTATCGCCACGTTTCATTCTCATTTTTTGTTTTTCGCTTGTTCCCCAAATTCCGCCTGCAGGAGGACCTGCCCGACCTTCATTTTGAAGCCCCTTTTGACACTTCATTCCCATTTTTTTTTTTTTGCTTGTTCTCCAAATTCCGCCTGCAGGAGGACCTGCCCGACCTTCATTTTGAAGCCCCTTTTTCACACTTCATTCTCACTTTTTGCTTGTTCTCCAAATTCCGCCAGCAGGAGGACGTGCCCGACCTCCTTTCTGAAGCCCCTCGAGGGACTCGCAGTGGTCTCCTGGGCCTGCCCCTGGGGCCCCCCCGAGGCGGCCCGAGAGGCGCCCCCCAGGGCGGCCCCGCACACGGGCACCCGAGCCGCCCTCCGCGGGGCCTGCTGGAGGCCCGGGCTCCCAAAGGCGCGCTCCTTTGGGCGGGCTCGGGGCCCCGACGTCGGGGGCGGCACAGATGGGAGATGGGAGGAGGGGAGGAGGAGGGGAGGAGGAGGAAGGAGGAGGAGGAGGAGGAGGAGGAGGGGCGCCCTCAGAGGCCTGGTCCCTTGCCCCAGGACTGGTCTAACGGCCCGGGCCGCTCCCTGGCGGCCTCGGGGAAGAGCGAGAGGGGCCCCCGGACGATGAGAGCGTCGGATGGCCGGAGGCTGGCACCACCACCGTCGGGGGCGGCAAAGTGGGGGGTGATGACTAGGGGGGGGGGAGATCATGGCGTGGGCCATGATGTCTCCCCAGATCTCATGGAGCCTCTTCTTGTCCTATTACTACGGGACGTGAAAACAGCCACAGCCACTGCTATTCTTTGGTTGCCGCCTTCCAGCCAGCAGAAACAAAGCAGTGGCTGTGGTCACTTTCCTCAAGCTTGGCACCCGGGAAATGACCACAACCACTGCTTCTTTTTCGGCCGGCTGGAAGGCGGCGCAAACAAAGAAGCAGTGGCTGTGGTCATTTTCCCGTCCCGCAATTGCGTCCCTGGCCCCCCCCTTGGGCCGCGCACGTGCCGCCGGTCATGATTTGCGCCCCCCCTCTTTCACGCCCCCCTCTCGGCCGCCCCCGATGACGGGCACCTTTACAGGGGGAGTATTCAAACATAGTTTTAAAATCGTATGGGGGACTATTGGAGAGGCCTGACGGCCGGTGCCGCCGACCCTGATCGAAATGGCTAGGAGTGGGGGGAGGAAGCGGAGGATGAGGAGGAGGAGGAGGAAGAGGAGGAGGAGGAGGAGGAGAAGGAGGAGGAGGAGGAGGAGGAGGAGGGGGACTATTTTTTGAATATTGTTTTGACCATTTTGGAAAATTTGTCGTGTATTTTTCGTCGAAAATGCCCCTGTAGGGCGACACGCCCGACTTACGGCTCGGGGCCCTGGGCCTCCGCGCCGGCGCCGCCCGGGCGCCCAGGCCCGCGCGCCCCCGTGCGGCCTGGGGGGGCCAGGCCACTCCTCGACGGGGCAGGGTCGCACGCCCGCTGCTGCTGCCGCGCGGAGTCCACACGGGGGCACCACGTGTGTGTGTGTGTTGTGTGTGTGTGTGTGTGTGTGTGTGTGTGTGTGTGTGTGTGTGTGTGTGTGTGTGTGTGCGTGTGTGCGTGCGTGCGTGCGCGCGCGTGCGCGCACGTGTGTGTGTGTGTGTGTGTGTACACTCCCCCTGCGCGTCGGCGGCCCCGTTAGTTAATGCTCTCGCGACAGTGAGGTTACTTCGCCAACGGAGGCAAAAGTGTGTGCGCGCGAGCAGATCGCCTTGCAATCGCAGTCGCAGGTGTTGAAGGTCGGCCACCCACTTCTTGCACCTCCCCAGTAAGGATTTGGCAGCACATGGTAGAGTCCAACATCGAGTCTGCTCTCATATTGGAGGATCCGGCCCCGCACGCTCTCTTTAAGTAGCCTCCCTTCGGTCTCACCAGGAACGAGGAGGAGGGGAACCGAAGGACTGGAGCAGGACCCGTTCTCGCAGACATTGTTTCGCCGCTCCCACGGACTGCTGCTTGCCTCGCGACTCCCAGCGACCTCCGACATTTCATTTTTTCGCAACGTGGGTCTCCCAGGGGTCTCGACCCCTTCCCGCAGGTGTTTCTTCATCCATCCCGCAGGTGGTTTCTTGACGGTCTCCAGACGCATATTGCCCTTTACGATTTGCCGTCGCCTGCTCATCCGCTCCCTCGCAGACAGGCCATGGAATTAGGAATACCTCTGGTTCTTGGTCTTTGGTGTGCAAGGGCAGTTGTGCCGTGGTCTGTGATGTGCGAGGGAGGTTTTGCAGTTTTGCTCCCACCAGCGGTCCGCACAACCTCTTCTCGCCAATACTTTCAACAGTCCAGGTCCAGCATGCGCAAACGCCCGCGGGCGTGACCTCGTGGCCCTTGTGGACTTTGTGGCAGCACCCTGCGTTCTGTGACTCCTTGCAGGAGGCCTGCACTGCAAGTCCTTGGCTCTTTGTGCCTTGATTGCAACAACATGCGTGTTGCAAGGGCTCCCTCGAGGGCGCGAAGTTATTCGCGCTTCGCGCTTCGCGGTCCTCGTTCCTTCTCCTCCTCCTCCTCGTCCTCCTATTCTCCCTTTGGGAGGGCGGCGCGAGAGCGCGAAGTTATTCGCGCTTCGCGCTTCGCGCAGCGCGAAGCGCGAAGTTGGGAGCCCTAGGTGTTCCTTCAAACGGGCGGCCCAGGAGAGCCCCCCAACACAGTCCAAACCTGCCAGGCTGGATCTACTGAAGCTTCCAGTAGTGCCCAAGAGGGTCGCGTGGAGGGTCCAAGGCGGTCCAAGAGAGTTGAAGGAGAACCCAAGCTGAAACACAGTGTTCGGACCGCCCAGGGGAGTTCACAGTGCGATCTCAGGCGCCCTCCAAACAGCTCAAGAAGAATCTTCGAGACCCCCTGAACACCGCCGGACGGCCCCAGAGGTTCCAAGAGAGCTCCTTGCCAGCCTTCGCACCAGATGTTCCAAGACATGCCACAGCGGTAGAAGACAGCAGCAATGTGCAGGACGCACCAGCGACAGTGCTCAGCAGAAAGCAACTAGCCACACATGATAGCAAACATGATTAGAAGCAACAGGGATCATGCAGCAGCTCTTCTCATGGGGTTCGATATGTGTTACGGTGCCCTGTCCTTTGCTACGAAGCCCGCGCGCGCGTGATACGAGTGAGTGTGGACTCACATGTGTTGTTTTGGTTGTTGCTTTCTGCTCACATGTTTACGTGCATGTATGTAGCCATATATTCACGCAAACCATACACGCATACCTATACATGCGGTAACACACATACACCTACATGTTGTGCACATACATGTACCTGTACGTACACATCTACATTTACATATCGTGTACTTGCACGCATCCATATAAATATACGCATGCACATACACGTACACATACACAGCCACAGGCACATACACATACTTGTACATATGCATGCGTGTGCACACATATGTCTACCTATGCATTTACACACGCATATACATACACATATATACTTCTATATCTATGCGTATACATATTCATGTACGTACACACCTACATATACACATGCATGCACATACACACCCATATATACACACATATTCACAGTTACAATTGCACACGTATATACATCCACATCCACAGAAACATATACATAAGCATGCGCACATACACACACACATATATATATATATATATATATATATATGTGCATGCATCTACGCATACACCAACATACACATCTACCCACATGCATCTATACATACACATCTTCAGCTACATATACGCATACATATAGTATACCACGTACAGTTACCGACACATGCACACATCCATAAACATTTACATCTACATGTACACACATGTACATCCACACATACATACAGTTACACACGTATACATGCATATACATATACATATGCATGTACATCTACATATGCATATACATGCACATATACCTATACCTATATACATACACATGCATGTACTACTATCTGTCTGTACATATATACAGATATATACATATATGTATATATATAGTATCGGAGTAGGCCGGGGGTGGGGCCGGGCCGGTGCCACCCTCCCCCATGGGCGCCCCCTGGGACCTTTGGGGGGTCGCAGACCCCCCGGGACTGCCCCGGGCCGCTTCCAAATTGCCCACGACAGGCCACGAGGGCCGTATAGATGGTCGAGAAAGCCTCAAGAGGCCCCGAAGGCGCCCAAGATGGCCCCAAGACAGCCCAAGAAGCCCCGAAGCCGCCCCAACAGGCTCAAAGAAGCGTCCCAAGAGAGCCCCGAGAGGCCAACATCGATGATTCTCCATTGTGCTTTTAGATGGTTTTGGTTTTGATCGCTCTTTCACCTTTCCGACGCTCCAAGAAGGCCCAACAGGTCCTCAAGAGCGCCCCAAGACTGCCCGGGAGGCCCCCCAGACGGCCTGAAAACGGCTTTGGACAGCCCCAACACAGCCCAAGAGGCGGCCCAGAGGGCCCTAGAAAGCCCAAGAGGGCCCCGAGAAGGCTTTCAGAGGGGTCCACGAGGGAAAACGAAAAATATAACTTTTATTTTTCCGATCTGAAAACTTCCCAGGAGGCCCTGAGAGAGCCCCAAGGCGCGCCAAGGAGGCCCCCAAGAGGCCCCGAGGAGGTCCCCAAGAGGCCCCCAAAAGACCCCAAGAGGCCCCAACACGAGCGTCACCCCCGCCCCCTCCGTCAAGTTGCGTTCACGCCGCGCTACGCAGACGCCGTCGCGCAAACCTCTCGGGCCTGGGCGGTTCCGGGAGATGTTCCCGGAGGGGCCTCCGGGAACATTTGCTTCGGGGGACTGCGAGGATCCACGCCATGCCCTTTGCCGTCGTCGTCGTCGTCGTCGTCGTCGTCGTCGTCGTCGTCGTCGTCGTCGTCGTCATCGTGGGCGTCGTCGTCTTCGTCGTTGTTGGTTCTTCTTGCAACTGGTCGTAGGTTTTTGGTAGAGAGGGAGCACAGGTGCTATGCGAGCCGACATTTCGCGGTCTCCGGCTTCAGAGGCCCCCAGGAAGCCCCCGAGGACCATCCAGAGGCTCCCCAGAAGCTCCGTGAGGCAGCCAAGAGGACCTCAGGAAGCCCAATGAGGTCCCCAAGAAGCTCCCCAGGAAACCCGAAAAGGCCCCCCGAGACACCCCAAACCACTCATGTTCCCAGGAGGCTTTCCCGGGACATGATTCATCAGGCTTCTGCCCACCCCCCCCGAAACAATGTTTCCGAGAGGCCTCGCTCGGAAACGCCACTGGCACGGGTGGTCCAGATGATGATGACGATGATGCTAATTATTATGGAGTTGGCGATGATGGTGATTCTGAGCATGATGATGATGATGATGATGATGATGATGATGATGATGATGATGATGATGATGATGATGATGATGATGATGATGATGATGCCGATGCTGATGATGATTTTGGTGATGGTGATGATGATGACCATGATAATGATGAGGTTGATGATGACGACGACGATGATGACGACGACGATGATGAATATGATACTGACGATGTTCGCTACGATGCTCATGATGATCATGGTGATGATGGTGATGCTGAAGTTGAACATGATAATTTTTAGGGTTAGTATTATTATTATTGTTCTTATCCGTATTATTACGAAGGTTATGTGATGGTTTTGTTGCTGATGGTAATAATGATCATGACGATGGATATCACCATGATGGCCACCATGATTATGATGATCATGCTGCTGCTGATGATGATTGTCGCCCTGACACTTCACGAAGCATGAAAAGGCCCGTCAGAAAGCTTCAACGGACGGCGCAGGAGGACGGGGAGGAGGCAACCCAGGAGACGGTTTCGGGAGAGGGACCCTAGAGGCCCCCAGGACCCCCCCGGAGGTCATCAACCAAGCGGGAAAGGGAGCCGTGGCGCAGCTGCATCCTGGCATGCACACAATGCCCACTGACAACGTCTTCGGAGTCGACTAGAACCTCAGCGCGCGCGAAGCGCGCGTGGTTCTAGTATGTATATGTATATAGGTATAGATATTGATCTATATATATGTATACACACCCCGGGGTACAGGGCCGAGGGCTCCCTGCCAGGTGCCCCGAGACGCCATGGGCGCGCCAGACCCCGGGGAGCCCTACCTCCGAGACTCCCTGCCTCCCGAAAGAGCCACAAGACGGCTCCAAGACGGCCCACGATGCCGCCCTGGACCACCCGAGAGCGTCCCAAGGCAGCTTCAGACTGCTCCGATGCGGTCCAACAGGGCCCCAAGACGGCCCAACAGGTGGTGTTATCGGTACCTCTTCGTCTCCCCAGCGGGGACGACGGTAGTCGCGCCCCAGGCCCCACCAGAGAGAGCGCCCCTTTGGCGGCTGGACTGGGCGCGGGACCAGGCGCGGGTCAGGGCTCTTCTGTGCGCAGGGAAGAGTGGCGCGCCAAGGCCATAAACCAATGCTGCTGTGCACAGGGACAGGGCTGCAAAGGTCATGGCCTCTCCCGATGTCTTCAGGAAACGCTTCCGTTCCGCCTGTCGACGCTTTTTTGGTGCTGCCGACGAAGTCAATCTGAACCAATGTCACTGTGCCCCTCGCTGAGACCGCAGCCAAGGGCCACTGAGCGTCCGTGCCTGCCCCTTGGACATGCTCTGCCCCAGCGCTGCTGCAGATGTTGTTCCAGCCCCCGAGGACGACTTCGACCTCCAGGAGGGCTTCTCGCAGCGCCTGGGGGAGTGCCTCCGCGAGGCTGATGGGGAGGACCGCGGGAGCAAGGGAGAGCACCTGGGGAACTCATTGCGAACGGAAGGCTCGTCACGCGTGCAGTCGCCATCGTGATTTCTCGAGTCGTCACCAGCTCTGAAGACGCCTCCGCACGGAGAAGAACGATCCCGACCACTCCGCACGGAGAACTCCGCACGGAGAAGAACTCACCAGCTTTGAAGACCACTCCACTCGTCACCAGCTTTGAAGTCCACTCCCACACCGTCCAGACGTTCTTCGCCGTGCTCGGCCTCCCCGGGCCCCTTCCCGCGCCCCCGGGCCGCCAAACAGCCACTCGGGCTGAAACGCCGGTCCCGGGGAAAGCCACGGCAGTTGTCAGATTGCCACCAGCCTCCAAGACAGCCATCGATGATGCCAGGACCCAGGGTCGTCAAGGGCTTGAGGCACACAGCATCCTCCCAGAAGCGTTTTGGTAAGCCCCCTCGGAGACACCAGGCCCCCAGCACGAGAACGGCAGTAGCATGCTTGGCGACAGTTGTGGTTCGTGCTCAGCTTTCTCCAGCTGTTGCTTCCACTGCGCTGTCGCTGCCGCGGCCGCCGCTGCGGCCTCCGCTGCAGCCGACGTTGCTGCTGGTGCTGCAGTGGCTGGCAGGGATGCATTGCACGACCTTGCATCAGCACTGCCGCGCAGCAGCGGACTCCAACCTGTTCACAAGGGGAACGAAGCACGTGATCCAACATGGCTACGCGGGATGAGGAGGAGGAGGAGGAGGAGGAGGAGGAGGAGGAGGAGGAGGAGGAGGAGGAGGAGGAGGGGGACGAGGACCATGAGGAGGAGGAGGAGGAGGAGGAGGAGGAGGAGGAGGAGGAGGAGGAGGAGGAGGAGGAGGAGAGGAGGAGGAGGAGGAGGAGGAGGACGAGGAGGACGAGGAGGAGGAGGAGGAGCAGGAGGAGGTGCCTGGATGCAGGTCGCCCCCGGGGGGCGCGAAGGCCGCCGCGCCTCGGGACTGCTGCGGAGAGGGGGAGGAGGACGAGGAGGAGGAGGAGGAGGAGAAGGAGGAGGGGGAGGAGGAGGAGGAGGACGAGGGTTAGAGGGGTAGGGAGGAGCAGGAGAATGGACGAGGGCAAGTGGAGGTGGGGCAGGAGGCGGGGAGGAGGAAGAGGAGGAGATTTGGCCGGCGGTGCCGCAGCACGGTGACCGTATAGGGCAGGGAGGCCGCCCCCGCGCGCCGCGGGGCGCGACGCGCGCAGCTGCGGCTGGCTCGCGCCGTGTCGGCCGGCGTGCAGTCGGACCTCTACCCAGACATGTCGGAGGGCACCGACTATACACCAACACCGATCCTGGCCCAGGATCACCCTGGGCCCATGATCGGTGTATATGCCTTCTTGCCCAAGGCAGGAGGGCGGATACACCGATCCTGGGCCCAGGGTGATCCTGGCCAGGATCGGTGTTGGTGTATAGTTGGTGCCTTCCTAACATGCTCGCGTGCGAAAGAACATCAGGGCGGGAGGTTTTGGGCCAGTTTCGGCCTCGGGGGGCCCTCGCCGGGCCTCGGGGCCGTCCGTGAAACGACGCGGGAGGAAAGGCCGGTCCTGGGGAAGGGGTCGGGATTTCCAGGGAACCCTTAGGGGAAAAAGCACGACATTGGATCTCAGAGTAGTCGGATCTCTCTCGGGCGGTGCTAGAACGAGGATGGGTCCGTCCCGGAGCGTTCCGGCACGTGCATAAGAGCGAGCCGGACCGCTCCGAGAAGGCCGCGGCGCCCGAGACATATCCTCCAGAACTGCAGGATCTCAGGGATTTCGGATTTTTATCCTCACCAGATTTTATCCTCGCCCTGGCTTCGTCGTACTCTCCCGGACATGCGACGTCCTGATTTTTTCAATACGGAAGTCCCTGGAAGTCCCGGCCGTTTCCCCGAGACCAGATTTTCTTCCTGAGTCGTTTTTGACGGTCCCGTGGCCCGGCGAGGGCCCCTAGGGCCCGATTTTTGCCAAACACGTCCTTGACTTTTTCACCACGCTGGATCTCTGGGTGCTCTCGCTCTTTCTCGCAAGCCCAGGCGGCCCAGGGAAGCTGTCGGGCCAGGGAGGAGATGGCCCAGGGCAGCCGCCTCGGCTTTCTCTCCCCATCTCAGGAGGGAAACACAGGCACAATCAATCGTCGATTCCCCCGAACATATGGGAAGATCTGGGAAGTGGTGAGGAAGACGACAACCCATACAAATATGGAAACTATTGGGAATCCTGTCATTTCTGTGTATTTCTTCGTGTGCCCCTGGGCCCCCGGAAATATGGGAAGATATGGGAAGTGGTGAGGAAGACGAAAACCTTTTAAGAAATATGGAAACTATTGGGAATCCTTTTTTTTTTTTTTTTTGTGTGTGTGTGTGTGTGTGTGTGTGTGTGTGGGTATTTCTTCGCGTGCCCCTGGGCCCCTTCAACTGCCGGGCGGGCCCCCGACGCGCCCGGCCCGGCCCGGGGACCTCGCCGGGGCCGCCCGTGGACTTCTGCTCGGCGGCGGCACCTCCGAGGCGAGGACAGGGCGACGAGGAGGAGGAGGAGGAGGAGGAGGAGAAGGAGGAGGAGGAGGAGGAGGAGGAGGAGGAGGAGGAGGGTGCTGAGGGTGCTGACTAAATCGAACGGGTCGGGACCCGAACGCTCGGCGCTACGGCCGCGAAAGGAGCTCAATCAGATTCCTCTGAAAGCTCGAAAACTTCGGACCGCTCCCGAGTTTCCAACTCCTTGGCCCACCGCACAACAGCAGAGGGGTCCTGGAAACCGTGGAGGGTCGCAACTTCAGAATCGATCAGCCGAGGGAGCGACAATCCGTAGACCGACGACGACGACGCCGACGACGACGGCGACGGATCGGCACGCTCCCCCAGCCCGGCCTTGCTGCCGTCCGAGACGGCAGCAGCGCAGCCCTGCAGCGTCGGCGGCCTGGAGGCCCAAGCCTCTGCCTGCCGCGCCGGCGGGCCTGCCGCCGCGGAGGTCCTGGCCTGGACGTGACCAGGAAAGAGACCTCTCCGAAGCCTGGACCTTTGATCGGGAGCGGAAAAGAGGGGGGTGATGACTAGGGGGGGGTGGATATCATGGTGGGGGCCATGATATCTCCCCAGATCTCATGGCGCCTCTTCTTATTTCACTACGTCCCTGGCCCCCCCGCTGGGCCGCGCACATGCCGCCGGTCATGATTTGCACTCCCCCCTCTTGGACGCCCCCCTCTTTGCCGCTCCCGACCTTTGAGTCCTGAGCCCAGGAGAGCGAGAGCCAAGGCAAGAGGAGTCAAGACCCTCCCCACGACGGACCTGCCCAAAGGCCGAGGCTCCACACCGCTTGCAAAACAGCACAAGGTCCCCGTCCTGAACAGAATAGCCGCCCTCGATGCTGACAAGGTCTGCCGCCACAACGCTGTGGCCGTTGAAATGCCAGGGGAGCCCAGAAGAAGAAACTAAATCCACGCCCTCCGGAGGAGGGGGAGGAGGGGGAGGAGGGGGAGGAGGAACAGCACCAGCAGCTCCCCCACTCAGGGTCACACCCTGGACCCTCTCGTAAGGGCGACACCCCTCCTCAGCACAAGCCTCCTCCAGAAGGGCCCAGACTTCAGGAACTTCCTCCAGCAGCACGACCGAGGTCCCAGCAATCCCCTCAGAGTCAGAAAACCCGGAATCACCGAACACCTGCTGGGCCCTCGCATGCCACCGGATCGCCTCAGTCGCGAGGCGCTCACAGCCTTGCACAAAATGCACCTGCGGGGGGGGCGTGTTCCACAAGCGGGCGCCCAATTTGGCGAAGTGATCCGCGTGCCTGTTGCCGCGGATCATCCACTCCTCATGTTCAGACCTCGCATTTTGGAGCCCGACGTGAGCCTTCACCTTGAACACCTGCGCCTGGGAACCAACACCGCTCCACCAGCCGTGCCAAAAGTGCTGCCGAGGGTTGAGCGCCGCCAACGCCACCCCGGGATCTCTCGCACATCCGAGGGTGGCGGCGCAATCACAATACACACAGAGAGGATTCTCCGGAATCCATTCACAATTGGCTGCCAGGACCATGAAAGCCATGTCCTCGCCATCTCGAGACAGTTGAAGTGGGGCGAGATGCAACGGCACAATGCCATAACAGGCACCAAATACATTCGAGGCAGCATCTGTCTGGACGATCGAGAACCCAGCGCGACTGATACCTGACAGGGTGGTGTGAAACGCGCTGCCATCAACGAAGACCGAGCCTGAGAACTTCCACCCGGCTGGGACACCGTGCCACCAAACCTTCACCTCGGGCTCAGCCCGGGGGAAGGCCCAGCGCGGGGAAGGGAAGAGGCAGCGGCAGAACAACTCCCCGTGCACTTCGTTCTTCTCATGCACACGCTTCGCCGCCTGTGCGAGGAATTCAGGGCACTCCTCACGACGAATGTGCTGCAGACAGGGGCACTCATAGAACCTGTGATACAAGGTCCCTCGAGCGCCGCATAAAAGACAGCGGTCATGCAGACTCCTGCCGTGGCTGTGCAGCCTGGCCTGAGGCCAGTGACTACCACCTCCGAGGCTGCGAACGACGGCCTTGTGGTGCTGATTCCAAGTCTCACTAGTCGCTTTGCCGAGCATCAACGCGACCGGGCCCCAGTGCAACTGGCTGACCCAGGCGCCTGGTATGCGCCTGAGCGCACATATATCAGAGGCTGCAAGAGCAGACTCACGAATTTGCTCACAGATGAAGCCGGCGCTGCGGTCAAGCGCCGAAAACACCGTGCCAAAATCCGAAACTCAAACGCCGATGGCATAGTAACCCCGACACGTGCCATGGCCAGCAGAGTCGCTTGCGCGGGGTCCACGCACTGGGCCCAGGGCCGCGCTCGAGAGAGGAGCTCAACGCCCTCGCCCCAGACGGCTCTCAAAGGCCATCTCTCGGGGAGGTCCGAGACGGCCGCCAGAGCCCAGTGCTTCGCGACTTCGACGGCGTGGACGACCCAAGGATCTCGGAAGGCCCCGCGCGGCGTCGCTCTGAGGCGCAAGCCAACTGACGTGCCGAAGGGCAAGCGGCCTTCCGCTCTGAGCGCGGCGACGCGCAAAGAATGAAGCTTCAGATCAGCGATCCCCGTCACCGCCGACCCCCACACCGCCGTCGCCGTCGGAGACCCCCTCATTATCGTGCTAACCTGAGCGCCCGCGTGGCGCAATTGATGCACTTTGGCAATCACGCGCTGGGCCTTCTCAAATCGTTTGTTCTGCTCGCCAACTCTCATGGAGGCGCCGTCGTTGGCGTCCGCCCCAAGACACCGAGCTCCAGTCACCCTGTCAGCCTCAGACAGAGACCAACGCTCGTTCAGGCTGGACGAGAGCACGGACGAACTGGCCATATAACCCGTTTTGTCCCAGTTGACGCGCAACTGTTTCTGCTCCAAACCCCTAACCAGGGACATGAGCGCGTCTGGGAACTGATTGACCACCTGGATGAAAGACCCTACAGCCTGCAACAGGAAATCATCAACCAAATTCTGGAAATGCACAGCCGGGTACTGAGCCTGGAGTTTGACCACCAGGGTGTGCACTAACAACTTAGCTAAAGCTAAAGCTCCGCTGCAGCCAGCCGCAACAGTGCCATTGGCCAGAATCTCTTCGCTGACCGCCTGCTGCCACAGAGCTCTGCGAGGCAAGCGGTACGACACGCACAAACACTGGAGGAGCTTGAGCGGGAACCCTGTCTGCACTGCTTCAGCTAGCAACTCAGCATGATATATATATATATATATATATATAGATATTGGTAATACTTGCTGAGGTCCAACAATCGCGACGCGGACGCGAAGCCTTTTAACTTCGCGAACTTACTTACAATGTTGTGCACATGCCCTGCTCTGTCACAGCTGAGACCCGCATCCCCCCAGAAGGCCCCGTTACCCAAACTCCGCTCCCAACGTCTCGCGACAGGCTGCCGCAGCCGAGACCACACGCGGCACCACAGCGAATGGAGGATGATCGGGCGAACACCTCCTGGGGGGCAGGGTTTGCCCAGGAAGAACGCTGACAGGGTCCAGAGCGTCACGATATCGGGCCGAGCCTCCCAAGACAAGAGGATGTCTAGAAAGGCTTGCCTATAGCTAACAGGGAGCCACAGCATCTGACGAGGGTGAAAGCGATCCCAGCCCAGCCCAGCGGAGGCGCTGTAGCTGGCGAGCACCGCGTCAAGCTCATCAAGTGAAATCGCTGGCAGAGGCGCCCAGGGGTTGAGAGCCGGCCGAACCTTCGCAGCCTGGCCACTCTCATCCTCTCCCGAGCAGTCGCTATCATCACTGACTGCCTGAGTTAGATCCCAGTCTTTGGGATGCTGCTCCGAAGCCCTGGACTCCTGGACCCAGAGCGGCTTCCACACTTCCAAAATCTTCCCGGGGGCCTGAGACCCCGCAACCGGCAGGGGAGCCGCATCGGCCTCGACAGCCGAAAAAACCTGCGACTGCTGAATCGTATCCTGAACAAACCTGAAAGCAGCACTCCCTCCTCGCTCCTTTGCGGCCGACTGCGCCCAGGTCTTCCAGTCCTGCGCGGCCTTGTCACGCGCTTGCTTCTGGAGTCCCTCCAGATGCAGCCTGACAGATCCAAGGAAAGAGTTAACATCTTGAATCTTCTGGGGGTGGCCCGAGGACAGAAGGTCCAGGAGGTCCCGACGGGTGTGAGAAGCCCAGCCCACCAGAGGTCCCTCCGAGGGCCAGGCACCTACATCGATGCTTGCGAACATTTGCCTCTGCCTCCTAAGGGCCGCGAGGTTGGGCTCCCGTCGCTCTCTGGCCGCAGCACCAAGCGAACACAAGCGAAAAGCCGCCGAATAGAATCGCGCCCAGCATCGATACTCGGCCGAGGTCTGCTGTTTGACCGAGCGGCCCCACGCCGTGGCGAAGGTTTCGGAGGCAGCCTGAAACCCATCAGCACGACCCCGCCAACGGGACTGACTCCAACTCTTTCAATCGTGAAACTCCGCCAAGTAAGTTTCCGCATGCTGGAACCACGCAGCACACGCCTCGCCGAGGTCTACCGGGAGCGCCACGCCCATCGTCCACGGCCACTCGGAAGCCGGCGCTTCAGGGGGCGCCGGCCTCACGGGCGGGGGCTTTTCGATCGGAAACTTCAGCGGGAGCTGGGGCCTGCAAATGCGGGCAGCACGTCCGAGGCCCTGCAAGCGCACACGAAGTACAGAGTGCGTCTGGACAGGCGCCGCCTCGAACTGCGACACCTCGGCGACGAACGGCGCCAAGAGCTCACTGCAGACTCCGAAGTCGATCTCCCGCGAGCCGCAGGTCGGCGCATGCGACTGCAGAAGGACCCCCCGCGCCTTCCGGGACCAGACGAGCACGTCGGAGCCGAGCATGTTCCAGTCCCCCAGCAGCAGCCAAGGGCCGTCGAGGCTGCCCACGTTCGCAAGCAGGTTGGCCATCATGTCCAGGTTCTCGCCCGCGAAGCCGATGCTGGTCACGAGGTAAAGCGAAATCACATACAGCGGAACGCCCAAGCCAACGTTGACCAGCAGTGAAGCGACTCGATGCCCTGGCAAAGCCGCGCCTCGGGCATCATGAACTGCCGCAGGGAGTCGGCTGAGGACCGACACGCCGCCACTGGAGTGGAGCGAGCCCTCTCCAGTAGACTGCGCCAGCCCCCACGAGTGCCAAAAGCCACGTTTGGCCACCCACTTGCTGGCAGACTCCAACACCAGCTGACTCTTGATGCGATGCTCCTGCAAGCACACCAACAGAGGCAGCGCAGCCAAGCTGCCGTCCACGAGTCGGTCATGCCGAGCCCACTCCAGCAGCCCTTGCCCCGAGCTCCACGTCGAGACATTCGCACTCCACACGTCCAGGTCCAGCCTGTCGTCGCAGAAGCCCTCGGCTGCAGCGCGCCCGCCACTCCTCGCGGGGGCGGCCGGCAAGCCCCCAGGGGACGGCGGCCCCGACGCCTCGGCAGCAGCCTTCCGGCCACCTAGCTGCGGCGCGAACCCTGGACGCGGCGGCGCCGACCCCCCCGGCGGCGGCCCAGGGCCGCGCCTGGAGGCCACTCCGGAGGCTTCGGCATCGGCCCCAGCGGCCCCAGCAGCGGCCTCGGCAGCAGCCTTCTGGCCGCCGAGCTGCGGGTGTCCGGGAGCCTGCATACCAGGAGCCCCGTCAAAGCCCCGTCTTGGCGCGCTTGACCGCCGCGCTGGAGAGTCCATCGAGGAGCCGCTTGACAGCGTCCTTGTCGTCCAGGGAGATGCCTGCGTCCTGCAAGTGCTGGGCGACGGCAGGGTTGTCGGCGCGGAGCTCCATCTCCATCTCGACGTCGCCTGCGCCTGCTCCGGCAGCGGCGCCGCCAGCACCGCTCCCGTTCCCAGCCACACCAGCGGCAGCAGCATACCCAGCAGCAGCCTGAGGAGGAGGGCCTGCTGCCTTGTCGATCGCTGTCCGCGCGGCCGCCATCTCACCCGTGACAAGCCCGATGGACGGAGAGAGGTCGAGATTGAACTGCTGGGCTCCGCGCTCCAGCAGCTTGTGGAAGGCCTCCAGCCCCGCGAGGGCAGCCTTGGGGTCGGTCTCGGCCACCTGCTCGGGCAGCTCAGGAAGCACGGCCTTGGCCTGGGCCTCGCGAATGGCGTCATCCAGCTTGAGCAAGTTGACCTTATGCTCGTCCAGCTTGTCACGTTCCGCCTTGGCCGCTGCCACGGCCTCGGCCACCTTGGCCTCAGCCTTTTTGACACGAAGCTCGGCAGCGTCCACCTGCTTGCACTTCTTTGCGCGCCGACCGAGGAGGTCTTGGAGCGACTTGGTGCGCAGGTCGACGGGAGGGGGAGGCCCTGCTGGCTTGGACCCCTTCTCCTCCACGTACTTGATAGCTTCTCCCATATCCTTGCCCGTGGCTTGAGCCACCTCGCGCAGCGCCTCGAGCACAAGCTCGTTGGTCTGCGCGCGGGGGGGCTTGGTTCCACTGGCTCCGGTTTGCTGGCCGAGCCGCGGGGGCCCGTTGGCCCATGCGCCCAGCCTGGCGTCATCCCATGGGACATCTGCTCCGGGGCGGCGAAGCCCGCGAAGGACTTTGCCAGGAGCATCTGACCCGCAGAGGCGACACTTGTTCCTCCACATGAAGTTGCCATAGCCGCAGGCCCGATTGCGGCAGCACCACGTCTTGCCTTGCTGGGTGCCATTGGCCATGACAGTCGTTTGTTGGATGGCTCTGGCCCGCTGCGCCACTTCCAAGTGCGCGGACTCAAAGGTTGCAATCAGCTCGAAACATGGAAATGGCTAGGAGGGGAGGAGGAGGAGGAGGAGGAGGAGGAGGAGGAGGAGGAGGAGGAGGAGGAGGAGGAGGGAGGAGGAGGAGGAGGAGGAGGAGGAGGAGGAGGAGGAGGGAGGAGGAGGAGGAGGAGGAGGAGGAGGAGGAGGAGGAGGAGGAGGAGGAGGAGGAGGAGGAGGAGGAGGAGGAGGAGGAGGAGGAGGAGGAGGAGGAGGAGGAGGAGGAGGAGGAGGCGCTCTGGGCTCCCGGGGGGGGGGGGGGTCTTGTGCGTACATACTTCAGAGCGCCGTGTGCGCACGAGCTTTGGCAACGAACATCTGTTTGCACCATTCCTCTCTTTCCGCATCCGTCTCGGCTCACGCGATGGGCACCAGACCGCGCGGCAAAGCCGTGGCGGCGGCGCAAGGCGGCGGCACGGTGCTCCCTGGGCCCAAGGCCCCCGCCTGGGGCTGCAGCTGCGGCGAGGCCGCCAACTGGGCATCGAGGCTTCACTGCAGGAGCTGCGGGGCCCCCGCGCCCGTCTCCGTGCGGCAGCGGGCCGTGGAGGCGGCGGCAGGCCCGCCCCCGCTTACGGCGCGGCCGCCGTGGGCGGCGGCGCCCAAGGCCAAGGTGGGCGCCAAGGCTGGCGTCAAGGCGGAGGCGGCGGCCGCAGGGGCGCCGTGGGTGCACGGCGGAGGCAAGCCTCGGCGAGTGCGTTTCCGCGAAGCGGAGGTGGTCGAGATCGAAGAGGACGGCGAGGTCGACCAGCTGGCCGCGGCGCTGCGGCTGCTGGAGGGGCGCGGCGTCCAGCTGGACGATGAACGATGAGGCGCAGAGGAAGCTGGGGGTCGCCAAGCAGGAGGCCGACCCAGGCAAGGCAGCCCCAGAGGCTCCCAAGTCGCACCACGCGGCGGTGCAGAGCGCCATGTGGAAGGTCAAGAACGCAGCGGGCAAGCGCGAGCGGGCCCAGCGGAACCTGGAGGCCGCTCAGGGCGCCCTGGCGGACGCCCAGCTCGCGGCGGACAAGGCTGCGGAGGCCAAGGAGGCCGCGGCCAAGGTCCACGCCCAGGCTCAGGACTTGCTCGATCGCGCCAGGCTGGCCTCCCGCACGAGGCTCAGCTCGACCAGGGGGCGCAGGACGTCGACAGGCTGGCCCAGGCCACCCTCGGCGCGAGGTACGCTGCTGAGCTCAAGGACCACTTCGAGGGCGAGGAGGCGGTCCAGGCCACCCAGGCCATCGAGCTGTTCTCGAAGCTCGCCGCTTCGTGCAAGGCCCGCATCGAGGCAGCCGCCAAGCGTGCGGCGGAGGCCCCACCTCCTAGGGTGCCTCATGCCGCTGCTGCTCCCGCTGAGCGTCCCCCCGACGGCCAGGGCGGGGCGCCCGCAGCTGGAGGGGGCGCAATGCAGGAGGAGGGCGATGGCTTCGCCGCCAGTGTTGAGGCCCTCGACGGAGCCAAGCGAGCCGAGATCGAGCGTTTCCTCGAGTCGCACGGCTGCTCCCTGCCCAAGCGCCTGCGCCTCCCTGGGGGCTCCGCAGCGGGCCAAGGCGCGGCCAGGGCAGCAGAGGACAGCGGGGGCGGTCACTGAGGTGCCAGAGGGCGCGGAGGCGACAGCTGCCGCCCGCAGGGCCCTGGCGCCCCGCGAGGGCTCGCTTTGGAGGCTGGCCTCGGCCAACGCGACCTCCGGGGCGAGCTTGCGACGCTGGCTGCAGGAGGAGGCGCAGGGCGACGTCCTCTTCGCGCAGGAGACGGGCGTGGCGCCAGGGGCGAGGGCGGAGGTAGAGCAATCGTGTGCAGGACCCACCTGGGCATGGGCATGCCACCTGCGGGGCCTGCGTTGCCCCCTGACAGGATGGTGGCCCGATGGGTGAACGCCATCGTCCCATGAGGCTTCCTGGCAGTCTCGGTCTACCTGGTGGCGACCACCAGCGGCCTTGACCCCGAGAGCTAGGTGTTGCTCGCGCAGTTGGGCCAGTATCTCATGGCGGCGCAGGCCCCGTGTGTCATCGGCGGCGACTGGAACTGCGCACCGTGAGAGCTCGAGAGATGGGGCTGGCCCAATCGCGTCGCGGGTTTCGTGGCGAACTCGGGGCAGGCCACTTGCAGGGTTGGAGGAGGCACCGGGATCGACTTCTTCGTGATCTCCTGCAACATGGGCGCGGCGGTGAAGAGCGTCTCGCGCCTGGACGCGGCGCTGAGCCCACGCTACCCTGTGCAGCTGACGCTGGGCGGCGAGAAGGAGCCTGAGAGGGCGCTGTGGCATAGAGCGCCAAGGCCGTTCCCCACGGAGCGGCCGGCGGGGCCGAGGCGTGAACCGCCGCGCTGGACGAGCTTGCTCTCGGACCTGGCGGACGGCATCGCGGCGGCCGCACCCTGCAGCGCCGCGGGCAGCCTGGGCCCTTGCGTGGGCGGAGGGGCGGACGGTGCCGCCGATGAAGGAGCCGCGGTCGGGGGAGAGGCCTTCGGCCAGGGAGGTGGCGAGAGGCGCGATCCAGGGGGGCCAGTCCCGTTGGGGGCGGTCCCCCAGGATCCATGTCCTGGGACAAGCAGTTGGGGGCAGCCTGCGGTAAATTGCCCTGCGGTGGATGCGAGCTCCGACGGCCCTGGGACAGTGCCGAGCGTGCTGGGGCCGCTTTTGCTGCTGCCACCGTCGGCTTCGGCCGAGGCGCTT
The DNA here is from genome assembly GCA_963575745.1 of Prorocentrum cordatum. Lineage (NCBI taxonomy): Eukaryota > Dinophyceae > Prorocentrales > Prorocentraceae > Prorocentrum > Prorocentrum cordatum. The sequence goes on from CAUYUJ010003912.1 coordinate 58,215, forward strand.
CGAGGTGTCCGCGCGGGCTGCGACGAGGACTGGGCGGGGGTCGTCCACTCCCTGCAGGGCGACGTGCTGGACACGCCCCCGCACGCCACCACGGAGAACGTGCCCCTGCCTGTAAGACAGGCTGGCGGCGCGGGCCAGCGGCTGACTGGCGGGGTGGCCGCGAGAGTGACTGAGCCGCGCGGCCAAGCCGTGGCGGGGGTGCAGAGCGCGGCCGAGGTCGAGGGCCTGACTGAGCCGCGCGGCCAAGCCGTGGCGGGGGAGCAGAGCGCGGCCGAGGTCGAGAGCCTGGGCTCTGGAGTGGAGCTCGATGGCGATTTGGGGTCAGACGAGGCAAGGCAATCCCAGTCGTTGGGAGCTGGTGCGGGCCCACAGGCCGTAGGCGGCAGGCCTAGGACGCTGGGCAAGCTCTACGGCAGCTTTGCGGCGCTGCTCGAGGAGGACCTGGGCGGCCTTTTCGACATGGAGCAGGAGGATTTGATGAGGCGCAAGGGGCGCGGCGAGCCAGCGCGTTTTCAGGAGAGCACCACGAGCGCCAGCTGCAGAGGGGCTCGCGCCCGTGGCTCGGCGCAGGCGCGCGCCTGGCACAGGATCGCGGTGCTGCGTTGGGAGGCGCTGGCCAGCAGGCGCAGCCTGTGGGCGCCTCGCCGCGTCGCGAGGGAGCTGGCCGTGCTCGGCAGGCTGGCCGAGCTCGGCAGGCTGGCCGCGACATCGGCCTGGACGGGGCCCAGAAGCTAAGCAGGCAGAGGGGATTGGCAGGCCAGTTGCGAGCGACGGGCGCCATGACCTACGGCCAGCTGAGCTCCTTGGAGGCCTACGCCAGGCAGGCAGCGTTCGACTTGAGAGGCGCCAAGGGCCGCACCAAGGCCTGGAAGAACTGGGCTCAGGAGGCGGTGCGCGGGGGCGCAGGGGCCGCCCGCGGCTTCTGCGGACGTGGAAACCAGCGGGCGGCCTGCAGGCATCGCAGGCACCCTGGAGGCGCTGAAAACGGAGTACCAGCAAGTGTGGCGGCACCAGGAGGAGAGCTTCGACTTGGAGGCGATGCTCCCCGACGAGCTCCTGGACGAAGCCCCAGGCCCGCCCGCGCCCGACGCCATCCGAGCGGCGGCGAGATCGTTCAAGGCCGCGACGGCGACGGGCGTGGACAGTCTCAAGCCGCGCCACTTCGGCTGGCTCTCCGACCACGGCATCCTCGCGCTGAGTTTGCTTCTCCACCTCATCGAGCTGCGGACGGACTTCCGGTCGCAGGTGGCCGAGGTCTTCATTTTCTTCCTGGCCGAGACGGATGGGGGCTGGCGGCCCATCGGCCTGATCGCGCCCCTAGTTCGACTTCTGGGCAAGATCAGGCACGACGAGGCGAAGAGCTGGGAGGCCGCCAAGGACAGGCCCTACTTCTTCGGCGGGACGGGCAGGTCCTGCGAGGACGCGGTGTGGCTGCAGAGCTTCGACGCGGACCATGCGAAGGCGGTGAACTTAGAGGCCGCTTCCGCGCTGCTGGACCTCAGCAAGGCCTACGAGAGGGTCACTCACAGAGGGTTGGTCCACGCCGCCGCGAGGGAGGGCTTCCCGCTGCGGAGGATCAAGATCCTCCTCCGCCTCTGACTATGCTTGGACCGCTGGAAGACGGAGGCTTTCCAGGTGGTCCTGTCTTTGCTGGCAGGCTGCTCTTTCGCCGCGACGCTGCTTCGAGTGGTGTTGGCCGAGCCGTTGGACGCGATGCTCGCGTCCTGGCTGATGGTTCGCCCATACCTGGTGGTCGACGACGTCGCGCTGGCGGGCTACGCCAAGCGCGCGCAGCTGGAGCATATCTTGTTCGGGGCCACCCGCGCCCTGTGTTTGGCCCTGGAGGTCATCGGCTTCACCATCTCCTTGACGAAGGGCCAAGTCCTGTGCACCGACTCCGGGATCGCCAGGCGGGCTGTCCACAGGCTCAGGCGTTGGAGGTTCGCGTCTGTGAAGGCCACGAAGAACTTGGGGGTGGATTTCACCCTGGCGAGGTCGGCTTCATGGAAGGTGCTACGCCAGAGGATCAGCCGCCTGGGCCAGAGGGCGGGGCGGTGCATGGCCCTGCGCAAGGCGGGGGCCAAGCGGCTCTCCAAGGTCTTCAGGACAGGCGGGTTGGCGTCCATACTCCATGGAGCGAGGGTCAGCGGTGCGCCCACGAAGACCCTGCAGCGCGCCCGCGCGGTCAACGGCAGGGCCATCTCGGGCGAGATCGGCCAGAAGTCCAGGGCCGTGCTTTTCGCCCTGCAGGAGGGCAAAGACTGGAAGCACGACCCAGCCTACGCGGCGCACGCCCTCCCGCTGAGGGCGTGGGCTCGAGCAGTCTTTCTGCGTGTGCGCCCCCCCGCGGTCTTCGAGCAGGTGCTGAGGCGCAGACCAGGAGACTGGGGTGAGGTCACTGGGTCAGCGGGGGCTGTCTGCCTCTCGCTGGAGCGCATCGGTTGGGGGCTGCTGGACTGGTGTCGCTGGAGGGGCGACCGAGGGCAGATTCTTGATCTGCAGCTGCTCAGCCCGCGGATGGTGGCCAGCCTCGTCGAGAGGGGGGCCCATCGCTACCTCGCGCTGAAGATCGCGAGCCACGTCGCCTTCGAGCACCCCCAGGGCCGTCCGCCCGACCTGGGGCCTTTCAGGAAGGCCCTGGCGGGCTTGCGGCGCACGGGTAAGTCGCAGGAGGCCGCGCTGTTGGAGGCGCACATGGCAGGCGGGCTCGTCACGCAGTCCGACCTGTACTACGAGAGGGTGGAGCTCAGCCCGCTGTGCCAGTGGTGCGGAGAAGCACCAGGCACGGCACATCACAGGCTCTTCGCGTGCCCCGCCATCGCCTGCTGGGCGCGCGACCTGGGCTTTCAGGAGGTCGCCGACTCTGGCAGAAGGGCGCCGCAGGACGACCTGGGCCTGGTGAGGGGCCTCCTCAACCTTGGGCTGGACCAAGCCCCGCCCCCTGGAGCGGACGAGCTCTGCCACCGTGCAGGTTGCGCGCGGCGGGGCTACCTTGGCGGCGTTATCTGCATCGACGGGCCCGCGCTGTGCCCCGAGATCCCGAGCCTGACGCGCGCGGGCTGGGCGGCAGTGGTGGTTGGCGATGTTGGGGGCGTTCGGGGCGGCCTCTACGGGCTCGCGCCAGGCTGGGTCCAAGAGATCGGCTACGCGGAGCTCTACGCGCTGCGTCGGCCGCTGGAGGAGGTCGGCCCATCGCCCATCACGGTCTACACCGACTGCAAGGGGACCAAGGACGACTTCGAGGCGGACTGCGACTACTGCTGCGGGCCAGGTCACAAAGTACGCGGACCAGTGGAAGCGGATCTGGGCGCTGCTCGACGACCTGGGCCCTGGTTTCCCCACGCTGAGGCGGCTGCCGTCGCGCGCCTCGCGGGCCAGGGCCAGCGCTGCAGGGGCGCCCTGGCAAGCCTTCGCGGGCAACAAGGAGGCCGACGAGAGGGCGAAGGACGGCGCGAGGCTCCACCCCCAGCAGGAGCGGCTTCTAGAGCTGAGCCGCCGCTTCGGCGCCGCCGTTTTGCAGGCCGAGGCCTGGTGCGGCCACCACGGGGGGATCCTGAAAAGGCTTGCCGACCTCGGGTGGCCCGACCGTGGAGCTCTGCCTGGGCCCAGGAGTTCGGACCTTGAGACCCTGGCCCTGGTGGGGCCCGACAGGGGACACGTCCTGGCCAGGCTGGGACGTGCCTGGGGTTGCTCGACCTGCGGGATCCGCAGGGCTACCAGGGCCAGGGTCGTTTCCTGCACCTGTCCAGGTCTCCCGTGGCTGGTCGCCAGGTCCCACCGGACCCGTCCCACAGGCTCTGGGTGATTCGTGGTGGGGACGGGTCTCTTGCGAGCAGGCCTTTGGGACGGGTGACGACGCGCTGGTTTTCTGTAGGACGTGTGCTGCCTACGGGCGTAGGCAGGCGCACCTCCTCACCGTGTTGTGTGTTCCCCTGGCCAGGAAGAGCCGCGACGCGGCCAGGCTGGCTCGGAAGGCCCTGGATCGATTAAGAGCTGGTCGGGAGCCCCAGAGCGGGGCTTTCTGGGGCGCCCCTTTTCCCGTCTCGCGGGCTGCCACGGTGCCCGCTGCGCGTGCGGACCCCAAGGCCCGTGTGGCCAGCGCGATGAGCGAAGGCAATCGCGCCTCGGGGTCTGCGCGGGGGGGGCGCCTCGCAGTTGCAAGCATTGTCTGGGCTCGCGGAGCCATTATGGCGGCTGCGCATGGCTCTTGGGGCCCCGCCCATGCCAGGCTCTCTCTTTCCTGGCGGGCCGAGGGCTGTTCCCAAGTGCGGTGATCCCTGTTTGAGGGTGTAGGTGGGGCTGCACAGCGGTCCGCCTCAGGTTAGGAACTAGAGGAACTAGAGGAGGGGGAGAAGGAGGAGGAGGAGGAGGAAGAGGAGGAGGAGGAGGAGGAGGAGGAGGAGGAGGAGGAGGAGGCGGCTGCACCTCTTCTCGGCGGCTGCACCTCAGGGGAGAGCAGTACATTCGGTATCGTTTAACCGATCCTCATCCCCACCCCCATCCCCTTCGAGAGCCCCCCCAAATTACCGACCCACTTGGGGATACACCCCTCGAAGCCCGAACGGAACGACCTGTATCCCCATCTCGGGGGGTAATTCGGCCAGTGGGGCCCAGGTCACGCCGCTGGGGATGGGGAGTGGGGATCGGTTAAACGGTACTCATTCACGTATTCAGGTGCGCCGATGATCTACGTCTTCGAAAAGGCTCTTGGGCGAATGCGTGTAATGCCCGCCCCTGGGCTATTCGCCCCTATCGTCGCCACCGAGCACCTTGGGTTCACCGTGGCGACCATAGGGGAACGAAGAGTGACATAAACAGAAAATCTCGTAGGTCCGCGCGGATTTCTGGGATCCGCGCTGGACCCCCCTTGGCGGCGCCTCCGGCTCCGCGCGCCAGTGGGCTTCAGCGCCGATCCGAGAAGTCCGCGCGGACCTCTTGAGTTTTTTATGTCATTCTTCGTTCCCCTAGAAAATCCGGATCTCTAGTGTCGTGCACAATTCAAGGCTGGGGCTTTCACCGTTTTCGGCCCCTGGGGGCCCTGGGACCGTCAGAAGACGGCGCATGCAGGAGGAGAAGCCGGTCCCCAGGAAGGCGTCGAGACTTCCAGGGCCTATAGTGGGCCCCAGAAGCGGCAGGGCAATTTGTTAACGTGTCCGAAACAGCGTCTCTATGAAAACGGTTTAAAACAAATCAACCAGAAACGGCGAAAAACAACAGCTTCGGAATTGGATTTGGAGCCGGAATTGGCAAAGAAGCGGCGACGCAACAGCCAAAATGACGGCGACGGAACTGGCAGAACGACGGCAAAACGGAACCGGTAGAAACACGGGCCTGTCGAGATTTCCAGGGGCCCGCACGGAAAGAATCACGACGACGACGTTGGATCTCTGGGGAGGGGTTCTGCGGGCGGGGGCTCGGCTCTTCCGAGGCCCATCGGGCAGATGCCGGCACCGCTGCCTGACCCTTTCGTCGTCGCGGCTGGATTCGCGCCGACAGCCTGGCCAGTCCGCGCCCGGGGAGAGAGGTCCGTGGAGTCGTGGTGTCGGCATCGGCAGCTGCCTTTTCGTTGTTCTCAGCTCCCAAGGTTTGCCGCCGTCTTTCAAGGGGCCCAAGGACACACAAATAGATATACAATTCACAGGATCCCCCATATTTTCCTGTATTTTCTGGGTTTTTGTCTTCCCCCCCACTTCCCATATTTTCTCATATCTTTCTGGAAAATCGAGGAGCACTTGTGTCTGTGACTCTTTCCCTCCTGAGTAATTGTGCCTCCCGGAGCTGCTCCCCCGGCACTTGGACGAGAAGCTGCCCGCGGGGGAGCTGCGGGGCCCAGGGCCCTGTGTCCCTCCGGAGGCCTCCGGCGTCGCCACTTTTCCACGTGGGCACTCGAAGGTCTCGACACCTCCTCCTCCTCCTCCTCCTCCTCCTCTTCCTCCTCCTCCTCCCCTCCTCCTCCTCCTCCTCTCCTCCTCCTCCTCCTCCTCCTCCTCCTCTTCCACCTCCTCCTCCTCCTCCTCCTCCTCCTCCTCCTCTTCCACGTGGCGCTTTTTGTCCTGGGGGCTGCTTCTTGATGGCGCTCCTGGGCCCGGAGAGGGCCCCCCGACGCCGAAGACGGCCCGCGGCCTTCCGCCACGATTTTCATGTCGTGACGTGCTCGTGCTCCTTTGCCTTCGCCCCCGGAGGACTGGAACATCCTCTACGTGGGCCGGTCCCCAGTGGAGCCCGACCTGAGGGTGATCTCGGAGCACGTGGCTGCACCCAGCGTCTGCCTGGGGGCGGGGGAGAGGAGTGGGTGCACAGTAGTATCACGTGGGGGGCGATGGTGACGACGGCGATGACGATGACGATGACGATGACGATGATGATGATGATGCTGCTGATGATGATGATGATGATGTTGCTGATGATGCTGGTGATGATGATGCTGGTAATGTTGTTGATGATGATGATGATGCTGGTGATGATGATGATGATGATGATGCTGATGATGATGATTATTGTGGTGGTGATGATGATGACGAGGAGGATGATGAGGCTGATGACAATGATGATGATGCTGATGATGATGCTGATGATGATGCTGGTGATGGTGGTGATGATGATGAATATGATGATGGCGATGACGATGATGATATGACGACGACGATGGTAAGAATGATTATGATGATGCGTGGTGGAGATGATGTTAACTAGGAGGGCAATTATGATGATGGTGATGATGATGACGAAAATGATGATGTTGATGATTCTGATGATGAGGATGATGATGATGCTGATGATGATGATGATGATGATGATGATGGTGGTGAGGTTGGCGCTGATGATGACGATGCTGATGATAATGGCGATGGTGCCGATGGGCAATGTAATTATGCTGATGCTGATGGCGGCGATGATTGTGATGATTATCATGATGCTGATGTTGCTGCTGTTGTTGCTGCTGCTGATGATGAGGATGATTATGAGGTTGATGGTGTTGATGGCGATCGTGGCGGTTGAGATGATGTTTGTGGTCAATGACTTCGCAGGTGGCGGTGGAGGTGGTGGTGGTGGTGGTGGTGCTGATGCCATTTTTAATGATGGCAATGAGTAGGATGAGGGCGGCGATGACGGCTGATGAGGATGCCGATGACGACGATAATGATGATGATGATGATGATGATGATGCTGATGAGGATGATGATGCGGATGATGATGATCATAATGTTGATGACGATGCTGATGACATTGATGATGATGATGATGCTGCTGATGATGATGCTGATGATGATGATGATGATGGTGCTGCTGACGATGTTGATGCTGATGATGACGATGCCGAAGATGGCGATGGTGATGAGGATGCCGATGGTGTCGATGATGATGGTTGTTATGATGATGATGATGATGATGATGATGATGATGATGCTGATGCTGATGCTGATGCTGATGCTGATGCTGATGCTGATGCTGATGCTGATGCTTGTGGTGAATCTGATGATGAGGATGATGATAATGATTATGATGGCGATGCTGATGATTATGGTTGTGATGAAGTTGACGACGCCGATGGTAATGATGACGATGACGATGAGGATGAGGATGAGGATGATGATGACGATGAAGATGATTATGGTGATGATGATGATTGTGATTATGATGAAGATGACGACGACGACGATGGTAATGACTTTGATGACGATGAGGATGAGGATGAGGATGATGATGGCGATGATGATGATGATGATGCTGATGATGATGCTGATGCTGATGATGATGCTGATGCTGATGCTGCTGCTGATGCTGATGCTGATGCCGATGATCATGATGATGCTGATGCTGATGCTGATGCTGATGCTGCTGATGATGGTGCTGATGACGATGATGATGATGATGATGATGATGATGATGATGATGATGATGATGGTGATGGTGATGGTGATGGTGATGATGATGATGATGATGATGATGATGATGATGATGATGATGATGCTGATGCTGATGCTGATGCTGAGGCTGCTGCTGATGCTGATGATGCTGCTGCTGATGCTGATAATGCTGATAATGCTGATGATGCTGCTGATGCTGCTGATGAGGATGTTCATGATCATGATTGAGGGTGATGGTGATGTTGTTGTTGATGATGATGAGGGGGAGGAGGAAGAGGAGGAGGAGGAGGAGGAGGAGGAAGAGGAGGAGGAGGAGGAGGAGGAGCGAGCGAGCGACCTCGGCAGCAGTTCGGCTTCGATGCGCGGGGCACGGGCCTGGGAAGATTGGGCGCCTGTCAGCGTCCTGCATTGCTGCTGGTACTGTCGGTGGGCGGAGCGGTGGGGCGCCGGAGGGAGCCCGTGGGCCATGGGCGGTGCCCATCGGCCGCGATGTCGTATGAAGAGGTGCACAAGGGGGGGTCACAGAGCAGCAGCAGCGGGGGGACGACGACGAGGCGCAGGAGGGGCAGGAGGTGGAGGAGGGAAGGGCCGGGGAAACAGCCCCCGAACTCCAGCATCGTTGCTTTTCACATCGCCCCCCCCCCCCCCCCGAGGGCTGGTGTGGACCCTTTGCCCGGGGCATTTTTGTTCGTACCGCCGGTGATCGGGGCCCGGCGAGGGCCCCCGGAGGCAGAAGAGAGTACAGAACCAATACGTCACGTTTTTGTTTTGTGATTGTTGTTGTTGTTGCTGTTGTTGTTGTTGTTGTTGTTGCTGTTGTTGTTGTTGTTGTTGTTGTTGTTGTTGTTGTTGTTGTTGTTGTTGTTGTTGTTGTTGTTGTTGTTGTCGTGACTGTTGCTTTTGTTGCGTGCGCAGCGCGCGAGGGGGTCTCGGTGGGTGGCGACTTCTTCGCCCGACCGCGGCCCGAGCCAGGCGGTGGCCGGCGAGGCCCCAGCGAGGCCGAGCACATGGCAGCGAGCCAGCTCTCGCTGTGGTGTTGGTGCTTTCCTCCTCCTCCTCCTCCTCCTCCTCCTCCCCTGCCTTCTCCTCCTCCTCCTCCCCCGCCTCCTCTCCTCCTCCCCGCCTCGCCTCCTCCTCCTCCTCCTCCTCCCTCCTCCTCTCCTCCACCTCCTCCTCCTCCTTCTCCTCCTCCTCCTCCTCCTCCTCCTCCTCCTCCTCCAGTAGTACAGTCAACCCGGACAGTAAGGATGGGCAGCCTTCCCAAGGGTACCCTTGCATCCCTGCCTCCTCCGTCCGTCCTCGGCCGCTCTCGTTGGTGGCGCCCCGCCCGAGGAGTCTCGGAGGGGGCTTGCAGGGCCCCGGCATCCTTATCGGGCGACCTTCTGATACGGGAAGACTGCATGTTTTTTTCCGCGGCGCGAGGGGGTCTCGGTGGGAGCCGAATTCTGTGCCCGCTCGTGGCAGGAGCCAGGTCACCGAGGATGAAAGAACCCCTCACCCTAAGATCACAGTGAAGACGTGGCCTCACTTAGCTCCCGGCGTTGCATTCGTGATCGTAGTTCTGGGCTGTTTGTTTTGATACACCCGCAGAAAAGACCCCTTATCCCCAATGTTCGTGGCCCTCCTAACTTAGGGTCCCTCTCAAAGGGGTAGGGGTCCTTGTACGGTGGGGGCGTTGGTTAAGGAATGCGCCCAGGAGGCTGCAGACCCTGGAGGATTCCTTCTCTGATGCGGGCGGCGGTGATATCCATGGCCAAGCCTCGATTGGAGTTCCACCGGCCTCCAGACCCTGGGTTCTTTACCTGAGGGATCCTTATCCAATGCCCCCACCGTGCTGCCGATCGCCAGGTGGTGGAGCCGGGCTACACCCTGTGGACCGTGGGCTACATCCTCAGGCGCCTCCTCTCCGTGGCCGGGCCCCGGCGGCCCCCGGCCGTGTGGCGACGGACGGTCCGCTGTGGCCTCGAGATCCCGAAGACCTCACCGGACGGTCTGGACGCAAGGGGAGGGGAGTGGCGGGAGTTTCGGGCTCGAGGTTCGAGGTTCTCGGGCGGCTTCGGCGCTTAACGGCGGTCTCCCAGCCTCGTGCGCCTCGCCGAGGGCGTGCCGGGGGGTGCCCGGATCGCCCCGAGCGGCCAATGGAGAGCCGAGCTAGGACCGAAGGATCACCAGACAAGCTTGCACTCGACGGGCTCAGTCGGACTTACCGCGGCTCTGGGACCCCCCCCTGTGGGCGTGGCCCTGTGGGCGTGTCGTCGTCGTCGTCGTCGTCGTCGTCGTCGTCGTCGTCGTCGTCGTCGTCGCCGTCGCCGTCGCCGTCGCCGTCGCCGTCGCCGTCGCCGTCGCCGTCGCCGTCGCCGTCGCCGTCGCCGTCGCCGTCGCCGTCGCCGTCGTCGTCGTCGTCGTCGTCGCCGTCGCCGTCGCCGTCGTCGTCGTCGTCGTCGTCGTCGTCGTCGTCGACTGACTTGCCACTAGTGTTAGGTCGGGCATGCCTCCCTATAGGGGCATTTTGAAGGGACAATAGAGACAGGCTCAACAAGAATGCCGACCCCCAAATAGCCCAAAAACCAGTAGAAGAACCGTCTCCAGACTACTTCTTGACTATTCTTGAGCATTCCCCCTGTGGAGGGACAGGCCCGACTTGACTCGGGGGAGCGTAAGACCCGGGTTTGCCAGGACTCGGGTTCGCCATCGTTTTTTGACGACCGCGCCTCGGATTTTGACGAGTAGGAGTTTCGTGGGATGTCTGCAGCGGGAGGCCTCGTCAAAATGCAGGCTCGGCCTCGTCATTTTTTTGACGACCTCGTCGGGGATTTCCGAGTCCCTTGTACCCAGGTCTTACGTCCCCCTGATTGACGCCAGTGGTTTGGGCTCGCGGCTGCGCAGCGCTCTCTGCATGTCGGGGCCCGTCGGCCGCGCGGCCGCGCGCCTCCGCGCGCGGGCGCGTGCGCGGGCGCGGCCGGCGGCGGGCCTCGGCGCGCCGGGGCCGCCGGTGTGCGTTCCTGCAGCGCCACGGGGCACTCGCCGAGGGCGCCAGCATCGCAGAGCGGACCTCAAGGGCTCCCACGAGGGCGCGAAGTTATTCGCGCTGCGCGCTTCGCGGTCCTCGTTTCTTCTCCCCCTCCTCCTCGTCCTCCTTTTCCCCCTTTGGGGGGGCGGCGCGAGAGCGCGAAGTTATTCGCGCTTCGCGCTTCGCGGAGCGCGAAGCGCGAAGTTGGGAGCCCTAGGGACCTCGTTCGGAGAACGATCGGATGGGCCCGGAGTGTGGGGGGGAAGACAGAAACCCAGACAATATGGGAAAATATGGGGGATATTTTTATTTGTGTGTATTTATTTGTGTGTCCTGGGGCCCCTTCAATGTCAGGGCCCGTCGGCCGCGCGCCTCCGCGCGCCTCCGCGCGCGGGCGCGTGCGCGGCCTGCGGCCTGCGGCGGGCCTCGGCGCGCTGGGGCCGCCGGCGTGCGCTCCTGCGGCGCCACGGGGCACTCGCCGAGGGCGCCAGCATCGCAGAGCCAAGGGCGCCCTCGAGGGCGCGAAGTTATTCGCGCTTCGCGCTTCGCGGTTCGGCTCCGATTCCTCCTCATCCTCCCCTTCTCCCCTGGGAGGCGGCGCGAGAGCGCGAAGTTATTCGCACTTCGCGCTTCGCGAAGCGCGAAGCGCGAAGCTGGGAGCCCTTGCCGAGGGCGCCAGCATCGCAGAGCGGACCTCGTTCGGAGAACGATCGGATGGGCCCGGAGGGTCCTGGAGAATGTCGTCCCGGATTTCGAGGTGGTATTTGTCACATTTTCACACGTTACGATATTTTCCACGATTCGCCGGTAATGTCGGCCCGGCGCCTTGCCGGGGCAGGCGGAACTTCCCGCCTCCCCCACAGGCCGCTCTGCTCTGCTCTGCTCTGCTTTTCTTTGGCCAGGAATGAAGACTGAAACGTCCACGCGAAGTTCACTCCGTTGTTCTCTCGCCGTTTCGGGGCTTTGCGTTGACAGGAACCCACGTAAAAATCCACTGCAGCACGTCTGCAAGGTCGGTGCAGTGACACTCGCCGATGGCGTGCCGTCAGCGTCACCCCAGCATGCTAATATTATGTGTGCGTCGCCCTCCGCGCCCCTCGGCCTGCCTTTCGCAGAACTCTTCCACGTCTGAGCGCTGCCCTCCTCCTACCGCCCGCGCTGCCGCCCTCGTCTTCTCCCCTTGTGTCCTGCGCGCGGGACGCTTTGCCATGCGGTGGGCCCGATTCGCCTCGCGCTGGGGCGGACTGCCTCTGCCTCGCCGCCGACGAGAGGAAAGTGCGTCGCTCCCCCAGGGGGGCGACGCGCGGACCGAGGAATCTTGTAGCATACCGTGCCGTTTTCGATACATGCTCCCCGTGCGGATCACGTATTGAAAATGCAAGGGTTTAGTATCAAAAACAACGATGGGTTCATGCGTACATGTATTCATAAAGAAATCATGCACAACACATCATATGTATATATATATATATATAAAGCCCCCATGTATTGAAAATTGCCCTGTATGTGTCGTGGCAGACGCTTCCTGACCGCACCGCTGGGCAAACGATGTGCTACAAGATGGGCATATCATCTGTTCGGGTCGGACGCGCGCCTCCAAGGAGGACCTATCGTATTCGTATGTCTCTGTGCGCCCCATACCGATGCCGCTGCCCATCCCTCCCAGACCCCCGACGTCGTGACCTTTTTCACAGTCTCGACCCCGAGAGGTCTCGACCCATCCCCCGGGACCGGTTTGTCATCCCGAGTCGTTTGCTGACGGTCCCGAGGCCCGGCGAGGGCCCCCGATAGGGGGCCGCATGCGAGCCCTACTCCTACCCCCTACGATTTTTGAGGGGGAGGGTGGTGCTCACTTCGCTCGGGAGCGCCCGAACGAAGTGAACCCCACCCTCCCCCTCAGAAATCGTGGGGGGCAGGGGTAGGGTTCGCATGCGGCCCCCTACCCGAGGGGCCGAAACGAACGAGAAACGTCCCGTCGCGAATGTTTCGCAGCGCGAGGGGGTCTGGGCCCGTCGCCACGGCCGGAGTCGCCCCGCACAGCTGGCCACGCGGAGGGCACGTCGCGGAGGAGGTCTCCGGTCGCCGGCAGGCGGGCTCGTGCGCGGCAGCGCCGACCCGCACAACGGGGGGGAAGGGTGATGGAGGAGGAGGAGGAGGAGGAGGAGGAGGAGGAGGAGGAGGAGGAGGAGGAGGAGGAGGAGGAGGAGCGAGGAGGAGGAGGAGGAGGAGGAGAAGAGGAGGAGACGAAGAGAGGAGGAGGAGGAGGAGGAGGAGGAGGAGGAGGAGGAGGAGGAGGAGGAAGAGGAGGAGGAGGGAGAGGAGGAGGAGGAAGGGTGATGGAGGAGGTGGAGGTGGAGGTGGAAGTGGAGGTAGAGGAGGAGGGAGGAGGGAAGATCGTCCCATTCCATTATCAACACTTCCCTGGCGTGGTGTCCGCAGCAGATCCTCACGTGCATGCTCCTTCTACCTGTCCTGTGCACGCAAGCGCTGTGGTGTACTCAGGCTCTGCGTTGCACGCGGATGCTGTGCTGTAGACAGGCGCTGTGGTGTGCACGGGCGCTGCGGTGCACGCAAGCACTGTGGTGTACACGAGCGATGTGGTGCACATGGTTGCTGCGGTGTACACATGCGCTGTGGTGTACACCGGCGCTGTGGTGCACGCAAGCACTGGTGTAATCATGCTCTGCGTTGCACACGGCTGTTGCGGTGTACGCAGGCGCTGTGGTGTACACGCGCGTTGTGGTGCACGCGAGCATTGTGGTGTACACAGGCATTGGGGCGGATCGCCACTTACATGCTGCTCCTACTTGGCCCCTGTCATCCCTAGGCATTCCTGAACGTCGCTGGCGCGGAACGCGACGTCACCTGGGGGGGAAGGCGGGCCCGATGACGGCCGCTATCCCTTCAGGTGGAGGGGGCGTTACGTTATACCTCCCCCGCCCCCCCTTATAACACCCATATCCCCGAACATACAGATACGCGGTCGCGTCAGTACATATATATATATATATATATACAAGACTGCTGTGACGCTTCGCGCCATACACCTTGGTCATTGAAATGTGGTATGCAGGCGGAATAGCAGGAAGGTCAAGCCGACAATTTAGCGATAACTCCTTGTTGCCTTTTCGGGCATCGCCGCTATAATAATGTTATTTGTTATCCTTCCTCCATGCTTCCTTTTCCTCATGTTCGCCATACCCTGCGCATTCTCCCCATCCTCCTCAGCATTTTTTTGCGGAGGCTCCTCCTTGGAGAGCCTCTGGGGGCCTCACAAAAGTTGTTCCAGGCTTTCTTAAGGCCTTCTGGAGGCCTCCTGGGCGCATTCTGGCGGCCTCTAGGGGCTTCTCGGGCCACCCTGCTTCCAACCGCGGTCTCTCTGAACGACCGGGTCACGATTTGGAATGCTTCGGAGGGTGTCTTGGGGCCATCTTGGGCCGCCATGGGGCTCTCTGAGGGCCATCTTGGACCTGTGTCGTGCTGTTTTGGGGCTCTTTTGGACTGCCTGGAAGCCCTTTCGGATCGTTGTGGGGCGATTTTGGAGCCTCCCAGGCGGCTTCGGACGCCCAGAAGATCGCCGTCTTGGAGCGACGGGGAGCCGAAAAGAGGAGAGCCCCCAAATTCACCAAAATCCAATTGAAAATCAATAATTTGTGCCTCTTGGGGCCTTCTTGGGGGTGCTCTTGGAGGCCTCTTTGGGGCCGTCCTGGAGGCCTCTTGGGTCATCTTGAGGTCACGTCGGTCACTCTTGGAGCGCTCTTGTGCTGTCTTGGGGGTTTCTGGGACGTCTCCGATGACCCCGCTGATCGCCCTGGGTGCGCTGGGAATGCTTGGCAAAACGCCCTGCGATGCCCGGGGTGCCGCTTCGAGGCCTGTCCAGAGGGTCCCAAAGCCCCAGATCCCGGGAGTCCTTTTTTTTAGGGGGGGGGGGGGCTGGTTTTTCCCCCGCCCGGGCTTGTACAAATGTAGGAAGAGGAATATGTTCATGGCATAGTTGCTCGCCTTCTCATGACCCGAGAGGGTCCAGGGCCCACCGCACTCCCCGCCGTGGCCCCTGAGGAGAGCGGCCCTCGCCCCCTTTTGAAGGACAGACCCACCCCGACCCCGACCTTCTCGGCGTCCGCGAAAAGCGGCCCTGGGTGTCTGCCGAACGGCCCCGCCCTGTTGGATTCCCTCCCTGGGTGTGTCTTCGGAGCGGCTTCGCTTGCTGGGGTGCTCCTTGTGATGGTTTTCTTGCTCGTGGTTTGGCCGATCGGCGCGGGCCCTCGCACCCCTTTCTTTCCTCCCCACTGGAGCAGATCTCGGCTGTCTTTGGCGCCCGTTCCAAGCAGTTGGAGCCTCATCCGTGGGACGCACTGCTGCCGGCAGTCGCAGTGAGCAGAGGTCCGGAGCCAGATCCACCCCCCTTCCGCTCAGTGTCGAAATGCCGAATCAGAAAACGTTCATTTGTTTGGGGTGGATTTTTTTGCGCTCCCTGCGCCCCCCCCCCCCCCCCCGGGGCGGGGGGAAGAATCGTCGACTGCTCCAGGCCGCGCACATTCTTGCCCCGTGTTGGGTCCAGGTGTCCCTTGCGTTCTGCGGTTGGAGCTTAGCTGCCATCGGCTTGCGCGAACCGATCCCCCCGCATTCGGACGCCACCCATGGGAGGTCGAATTCTGAATTTGCCCTGGTCCGAAATTCCGCTGAATCAGTGTGGATCCCGCTCAATCCTGTGTCATCGCGCCGACTCTGGCCGGCTAAACCTGCTTGATCCGCGGCCTAATCCGGCGTAGCAGCGCAGCCCCCACTGGTCGGCGGCGAGCGAGGGGGGGAAGTGAGACGGAGAAGGGCTTCTGAAAAGTCGGCAGAATTCTCAGAAGCCTTTGCGCCTTCTGAGAAGTTGTTATGCTTCTTCCAGGAAGTCTTGGGAATCTTCTCAGAAGGCTGGGTGTCTTCCGAGCCTTCTGAGAAGGCCTTCTCCTTCTCATTTCCTCCCCAGGCTCCTCCTTAACTCTTGCGACGAAGACCTCCCAGCAGTTGCCTCCCCGATCCGATGTCGTGATTTGTTCCATACGGGGTCCCCGGAAGTCTCGACCCATTCCCCCCAGGACCGGTTTTTCATCCCGAGTCGTTTTTTGATGGCCCCGAGGCCCGGCGAGGGCCCCCAGGGGCCGAACTTTGCGAAAAACTTCCGTCTTGCTTTCTAAAGTGTCTTTTGACCGATCCCCATCCCCATCCCCATCCCCGTCTAGACCCCCACCATCTCATCCCCCCCCTGCTGGGGACACGCCCGTCGAGATCTGACAGACGCTGCCCACGTCCCCCTCTGGGAGGGCCCGTCGGCCAGCGGCGCCCGGGCCGCGCGAGGTGGGGATAGGGCGACTGAACAGAAGAGTGACCTTTCGCCAGAGTGACCCTTGGGAGGAGGAGGAGGAGGAGGAGGAGGAGGAGGAGGAGGAGGAGGAGGAGG
>CAUYUJ010003913.1:0-7500 GCA_963575745.1 Prorocentrum cordatum
AACGGCGTCGCGCGATACTTCAGAAGATTACGAGGACTTGCGCGGAAGTTTGCGACCGGCTGCTCATTCTGGGCGACATGAAAAGCACGGACTCCCAGGTGCAGGCCGCCGTGGAGCAGCTGCGTTTGAAGGACACCTGGTACGAGGGTCGTTCTTGGGGCTGCCCCGGGAACAAGTTTTACTCGGGTCTCGGCGAGAGGGGGGCTGTCGGCCAGAGACGTGACCGGGTTATGTTCGGGGCGGAGCTTTGGGCGGAGGTGCATTTGGTAGGGAAGGGGAAAGTGTTCTTCGAGGGCTGCGAATTCCATGTGTCAGACCACTTTGGGCTGTTCGGGTATGTGCGTGCCAATGGGTGTTTCGGTTCTCGCGAGCATAAGATGAGGGCCCTGGCGCAGCGCTGCCGGCTCGCGCTCCAGGCGACGCGCGATCAGTCGCATCGGCTGGAGGGTGCCGAGGTCCAGGATCGGTTGCAGCAGGGGCGGGAGGCTGCGGCCTTGGCGAGGCAGCAGGCGCAGGACCGAAACCGGGAGGCGTACTTGCGGACGCAGCAACGCGAGGCAGCCCGAAGACAGCGCCGTCGGGAAGAGCTGGTGTCCGCGGCGTTCGGGCCGCAGAGTTCGTTCGCGTCGGAGCGCCCGGCTCAGCCCCCGCCGAGCCCTGGAGAGATGGACGTGCCTCGCGTGGATGGTATTCGCGCGGCTTCGTGGGACAGCGTGAGTAGCGTGCCCGTCCGTGGGATGCCGCGGCCTGGGCATTCTTGCTACGTGGTCAGCGTGACGAAGCTGATGCTGCGGACGCCTGCCGTCTGGGAGTGGCTTCGATGGCACGCGGAGGGCGATTGCGAGGAGAGGGCCAGTGGGCGTTGCTGCGTCTGCGGAATGTGGGACACGCACAATCAGTTGGAGTCGCGACGCTGGCAGGGCGGACCCGTGAGCGTGCGGCGGCGAACGAATGTTGATAGCGAGGACGTTTTCCTCGGGCAGCCCAGTGAGTTCGACAACGCGTGGCAGCAGCATGATGTGTTTGCGTATTGGGGTAAGCTGATGTCGGCTGCGCGCCGCGGAGAGGAGTTGGCCGGACGCTTTGCGTCGTGGGACCCCGAGAGCATTCGTGCGACGAACATGCGCGTGACGCACGTGGTTCGGATGTTCGGGTTTGTGATGGAGAAGCGGCAGAAATGCCGTCAGTGCGGGCACTTGTCCGTCTCGTACGAGGCGGAGGATGTTCTGAAGCTGCGGGTCCACGCGCGGCCCGGCGGGCCGAGGATGTTGTCGGAAATGTACTCCGACTTTTGCGCGCCTGAACAAGTTGAGAAGAGCTGCCCAGCGTGTTGCCGCGCGGATGCCGACCGGGTTTGGCACGACCAGCAGACGCGACTCACGGGCGTGCCGCGAGTTTTGGTGGTTCAATTGAGGAGGGGCCATGAGGCGCGGCAGCCCGTGTGGGTCGAAGAGCAACTGAGGCTGCATGGGCTTCCCCAGATGCAGCTGGTTGGCGTTGTGTACCACAATGGGCAAACAGTGCATACCGGTCACTATACGACGTTGTGCCGGGTCCCTGACGGGGGGTACGTTTTGTTTGACGACGACAAGGCGCCGCGCAGGATGCGAGGCGAGCCGGCGCACGTGAAGCCGAAGGAGGCGTACATGGCGGTGTACTGTCGCATGGGGCGCAGTCAGGGGCAGAGCGCGGACGCGGGGGCGCTAGGGGTTGGCGGGGCGACAGATGCGCAGAGCGGTGGAGGGGGAGGCGGGGCAGGCATCGGGGGTGTGGGGGCTGGCGGGAGTGAGGTGACTGGCGTCGGTGGCGGTGGCGGTGGCGGCGCGAGCGCCTCGGGTCTCGGCGCGCGTTGCCGCGCTGCGGGGCGGCAGCCTGCAGGGGTCGCGGCGGAGAGCGAGGCGGGGTCGAGCGTGCGGGCGCCGGTGCCGGTCCGGGCGGGTGCCCCGCTGAGGCCGGAGCGCCAAGGGGGCGATGGTGTCCTCAGCTCGCCTGCCACGGCCAGGCGCGTGCGGCGGAAGACTCCGGCTTCGCCGTCTGGGGA
The DNA here is from genome assembly GCA_963575745.1 of Prorocentrum cordatum. Lineage (NCBI taxonomy): Eukaryota > Dinophyceae > Prorocentrales > Prorocentraceae > Prorocentrum > Prorocentrum cordatum. Next base: position 2,042 of record CAUYUJ010003913.1, read on the forward strand.
GATGCGCGGCGTCGATGCCCGCGGGGTCGCCGGGAGTGGCGCGGCGACGGCGAAGGGCGGGGTGCTCGGCGCCGCGCGTGCCGTGGGCGCGGCGGGCGGCCTGGGCGCGAGCGGCGGGGTCGCTGCGGGGCCAGGCTCTGTGCGCGGCGGAGGAGGGGGAGGGGGAGGGGGAGGGGGAGGTGTGGGAGGAGGAGGGGGAGGTGTGGGAGTAGGTGGAGGAGGGGGTGGAGGGGCGTGGGCCGCGGGCTCGCCCGTCGGGGCTGCACTGCATTCCGCCGCGAGGCGCCCGCGGAGGAAGAGGGCGGCGTCGCCGTCTGGCGCGGGCTGCGCTTCCGCTGGCGACGGAGTCGGTGGTCGCGCCGGGACGAGGCTGGTTGGCGGCGCCAATGGCGCGGTAGAGTCTTGGGACGTTGGCGGAGGGAACGATGGCGCCGCGGGGAGAGATGCGCGAGGTGGGGGCGGCCCTGCGAAGCTGCGCGCGGGCGGCAAAAGCCGCGGCAAAGCGGGGGGGCACGCGGCTGCATCGGGCGACGCAGAGGTGGCTGTGGAGGAGCCGGGAGTCCGCGCGGGGAGAGGATTGCCGGGGGCGGCCAGGGCGTCCGCGCCAGGGGGGAGAAAGCCAGAGATTGTGCCAGAGGCAGTGGCTCCGCGCAGGTCTGCCCGGCTGGCGGCGCAATCTGCGCCTGGCGCGGTCGCGGGTGAGGGGGCGGGGGCGGGCGAGGGCGCGTATGTTCGAGCGGGGGTACTGCTGCGCCCGAAGCGCGTGGAGCCGGCGGAATCTTCCCGCGGAGGCGGCGCCGACCGAGTGGTGACAGGTTTCGGCTCTGAAAGGGTTGAGGACTTGGCTGCTTTCAAGCGCGGCCGCGCTCGGGCGGACGCGACGCGCGCGTCGCAGCGGGTGTCGGCGGGGGCCCGGGGGTTGGCCGTGGACATGCAGGGGAATGAGCTGGATCGGTCGGCGGGGTCCGCCTGGCATTCGGGCCGATAGGACAGGGCTGGGCAGGGATTTTCGGTTTCGAAGAGGGAATGAAGGGGAGGTGTGTGTGTGTGTGTGTGGAGGGGGGGGGGGCGTGGGATTGGGGGGTGGGGTGTGTCTGTATGTCAGTGTGTCTGTTTGTCTGTGTGTCCGTGTGTCTGTGTGTCTGTGTGTCTGTGTGTCTGTGTGTCTGTGTGTCTGTGTGGCAGTGTGTCAGTGTGTCTGTGTGTCTGTATGTCCGTGTGTCTTTTGTGTCCGTGTGTCCGTGTCTGTGTGTCTGTATGTCTGTCTGTTTGTGTGTCCGTGTGTTTGTGTGTCTGAGTGTATGCGTGTTTGGGTGTCTGTGTGTCCTTGTGATTGGTTTTCTGTGTGTCTGTGTATCCTTGTGTCTGCGTGTGTTTGTGTCTGTGTGTCTGCGTGTCTGTATGTCAGTATGTCTGTGTGTCTGTCTGTCTGTGGATCTGTTTGTGTGTTTGTTTTTCTGTGCGTCTGTGTGTGTGTGCTTGTCTGTCTGTCTGTGCGCGTGTATTTGCGTGTGTGTGTGTGCGCGTGTGTGTGTGTGTGTGTGTGTCAGTGTCTGTGTGTGCGCGCGTGGCGCTGGCAACCCCGTCGGTCTGTCTGTCTGTGTGTTTGTCTGTCTGTCTGTCTGTCTGCCTGTCTGTCTGTGTGGCTGTGTGTCAGTGTGTCAGTGTGTCTGTGTGTCTCTGTGTTTGTGTGCCAGTGTGCCTGTGTTCCTGTCTCTCTGTGTGTCTGTGTGTCTGTGTGGCTGTGTGGCTGTGTGTCTGTGTGTCTGTGTGTCTGTGTGTCTCTGTGTCTGTGTGTCTGCGTGTCTGTGTGTCTGGGTGTTTGGGTGTCCGTGTGTCTGTGTGTCTGTGTGTCTGTGTGTCTGAGTGTCTGTGTGTCAGTGTTTTTTTTTTGTTTGCGTCTGTGTGTCTGTGTGTCAGTGTGTCAGTGTGTCTGTGTATCTGTTTGTCTGTGTGCCCTTGTGTCTGCGTGTCTGTGTGTTGGTGTTTCTGGGTGTCTGCGTGTGCCTGTGTGTCTGTGTGTCTGTGTGCCTGTGTGTCTGTGTGTCTGAGTGTCTGTGTGTCTGTGTGTCTGGTGCTGTGTGTGTCAGTGTGCCTGAGTGTCTGTGTGTCTGTGTGTTTGTGTATTTGTTTGTCTGTTTGTCTGTGTGTTTGTTTGTCTGCGTGTTTGTGTGTCTATGCGTCTGTGTTTGTGTGTCTGTGTGTCTGTGTGTTTGTGTGTCTGTGTCTCCGTTTGTGTCTGTGTGTATTTGTGTCTGTGTGTCTGTGTGTCTGTGAGCCTGGTTTTCTGTCTCTCTGTCTTTCCTTGTGTCTGTGTGCCTGTATGTCTGTGTGTCTGTGTGTCTGAGTGTCCGTGTGTCTGTGTGTCAGTGTGTCTGTGTGTCTGTGGGTCTCTGTGCCTGTGTGTCTGCGTGTCTGTGTGTCTGTGTGTCCCTGTGCTTGTGTGTCTGTTTTTTTGTATTTCTTTGTGTCCAGGTGTCTGTGTGTCTGTGTATCTGTGTGTCCGGTTGCCTGTGTGTCTGTGCGTCCGTGTGTGAGTGTGTCTGTGTGTCTGTGTTTCTGTGTGTCAGTGTGTTAGTGTGTTAGTGTGTCTGTGTGTGTGTATGTGACTGTGTGTCTGTGTGTCTGTGTGTCTGTGTGTCTGTGTGTCTGTGTGTGTGTGTCAGTGTGTCCCTCGGTGTGTCCGTGTGCCTGTGTGACTGTGTGTCTGCGTGTCCGTTTGTCCGTGTGTTCGTGTGTCTGTGTGTCTGTCAGTCTTTGTGTGTTGGTGTTGGTGTGTCTGGGTGTCTGTGTGTTGGTGTCAGTGTGTCCGTGTGTCCGTGTGTCTGTGTGTCTGTGTGTCTATGTGTCTGTATGTCTGTGTGTCGCTTTGTCTGTGTGTCCGTGTGTCTGTGTGTCTGTGTGTCTGTGTGTCTGTGTGTCTGTGTGTCTGTGTGTCAGTGTGTCTGTGTGTCTGTGTGTCCGTGTGTCTTTTGTGTCCGTGTGTCCGTGTGTCCGTGTCTGTGTGTCTGTATGTCTGTGTGTTTGTGTGTCCGTGTGTCTGTGTGTCTGAGTGTCTGCGTGTCTGGGTGTCGGTGTGTCCTTGTGACTGGTTTTCTGTGTGTCTGTGTATCCTTGTTTCTGCGTGTCTTTGTGTCTGTGTGTCTGCGTGTCTATATGTCAGTATGTCTGTGTGTCTGTCTGTCTGTGGATCTGTCTGTGTGTCTGCCTTTCCGTGCGTCTGTGTGTGTGTGTGCTTGTCTGTCTGCCTGCGCGCGTGTATTTGCGTGTGTGTGTGTGCGTGTGTGTGTGTGTCAGTGTCTGTGTGTGCGCGCGTGGCGCTGGCAGCCCCGTCGGTCTGTCTGTCTGTGTGTTTGTCTGTCGTTATGTCTGTCTGTCTGTCTGTGTGTCTGTGTGTCTGTGTGTCTGTGTGTCTGTGTGTCCGTGTGTCTGTGTGCCTGTGTGCCTGTGTTTCTGTCTCTCTGTGTGTCTGTGTGTGTGTGGCTGTGTGGCTGTGTGGCTGTGTCTGTGTGTCTGTGTGTCTGTGTGTCTGTGTGTCTGCGTGTCTGTGGGCCTGGGTGTCTGGGTGTCCGTGTGTCTGTGTGTCTGTGTGTCTGTGTGTCTGAGTGTCTGTGTGTCAGTGTTTTTTTTTGCGTCTGTGTGTCTGTGTGTCAGTGTGTCAGTGGGTCTGTGTATCAGTTTGTCCGTGTGTCTGTGTGGCTTTGTGCCTGCGTGTCTGTGTGCCCTTGTGTCTGCGTGTCTGTGTGTTGGTGTTTCTGCGTGTCTGCGTGTGCCTGTGTGTCTGTGTGTCTGTGTGCCTGTGTGTCTGTGTGTCTGAGTGTTAGTGTGTCTGTGTGTCTGGTGCTGTGTGTGTCAGTGTGCCTGAGTGTCTGTGTGTCTGTGTGTCTGTGTATTTGTGTGTCTGTATGTCTGTGTGTTTGTCTGTCTGCGTGTTTGTGTGTCTATGCGTCTGTGTGTGTGTGTGTGTCTGTGTGTCTGTGTGATTGTGTGTCTGTGTGTCCGTTTGTCTGTGTGTCTGTGTGTATGTGTGTCTGTGTGTCTGTGAGCCTGGTTTTCTGTCTTTCTGTCTTTCCTTGTGTCTGTGTGTCTGTATGTCTGTGTGTCTGTGTGTCTGAGTGTCCGTGTGTCAGTGTGTCTGTGTGTCTGTGTGTCTGTGGGTCTCTGGGGTTTTTCTGTGTGTGTCTCCGGGGTCTCTGTGTCTGTGTGTCCCTGTGCGGGGGGGCGGGGGGGGGGGGGCGGGCTTTCTTTGTGTCCGTGTGTCGGTGTGTCTGTGTATCTGTGTGTCCGGTTGCCTTTGTGTCTGTGTGTCCGTGTGTCTGTGTGCCTGTGTGTCTGCGTGTCCGTGTGTCCGTGTGTCTGTGTGTTTGTGTGTCTGTCAGTCTTTTCTGTGTGTTTGTTTGTCTGCGTGTTTGTGTGCCTGTGTGTCTGTGTGTCTGTGTGTCTGTGTGTCAGTGTGTCTGTATGTCTGTGTGTCTGTGTGTCCGTTTGTCTGTGTGTCTGTGTGTATGTGTGTCTGTGTGTCTGTGTTTCTGTCTCTCTGTCTTTCTGTGTGTCTGTGGGTCTCTGTGTCTGTGTGTCTGTGTGTCTGATTGTCCGTGTGTGTGTGTGTGTGTGTGTCTGTGTGTCTGTGTGTCTGTGTGTCTGTCGGTCTCTGTGTCTATGTGTCTGTGTGTCTGTGTGTCTGTGTGTCCCTGTGCCTCTGTGTCTGTCTTTCTGTCATTCTTTGTGTCCGTGTGTCTCTTTGTCTGTGTATCGGTGTGTCCGTTTGCTTGTGTGTCGGTGTGTCCGTGTGTCCGTGTGTCTGTGTGTCTGTGTGTCTGTGTGTCTGTGTGTGTGTGTGTCTGTGTGTCCGTGTGTCTGTGTGTCTGTGTGTCTGTGTATCTGTGTGTCTGTTTGTCTGTGTGTTTGTGTGTTTGTGTGTCTGTGTGTCCCTGTGTGTGTCCGTGTGTCTGTGTGACTGTGTGTCTGCGTGTCCGTGTGTCCGTGTGTCTGTGAGTCTGTGTGTCTGTCAGTCTGTGTGTGTTGGTGTTGGTGTGTCTGTGTGTCTGTGTGTTGGTGTCAGTGTGTCCGTGTGTCCGTGTGCCTGTGTGTCTGTGTGTCTATGTGTCTGTATGTCTGTGTGTCTGTTTGTCTGTGTGTCCGTGTGTCTGTGTTCGTGTGTCTGTGTGTCTGTGTGTCTGTGTGTCTGTGTGTCTGTGTGTCTGTGTGTCTGTGTGTCAGTGTGTCTGTGTGTCTGTATGTCCGTGTGTCTTTTGTGTCCGTGTGTCCGTGTGTCCGTGTCTGTGTGTCTGTATGTCTGTGTGTTTGTGTGTCCGTGTGTCTGTGTGTCTGAGTGTCTGCGTGTCTGGGTGTCTGTGTGTCCTTGTGACTGGTTTTCTGTGTGTCTGTGTATCCTTGTGTCTGCGTGTCTTTGTGTCTGTGTGTCTGCGTGTCTGTATGTCAGTATGTCTGTGTGTCTG
>CAUYUJ010003913.1:12500-37831 GCA_963575745.1 Prorocentrum cordatum
CATGTACGCACTTAGCGTATCACACCGAGTCCGGGCATCGAACGTTGGGCGAGACATATTTGTACATGAATTTCGTGAAGCAAACACCCGAGCAGACGAACTTACTCATTTGGCCAGAGATGGCCACACATTTCATCATAACTACTGTCATCGATATCCCTTCGAACGAGACTATTTGAAGGTAGTCGCCTGTCGTGGGGGGTACGACGGGGGAGTGTGCAGCAAGGGCAGTGCATGCGGTTACTGGATGCAGGTTGGCTATCTCAACATGTCTTCGCGGGCGTCTCGGCATGGAGTGTATTCTACACGATACTCCCCCTACCCGACCTCTTCCTCTCTACATTATCATGCTGACACACCGTTGATTTGGAGAGACGCTGCTGCTGCGGCTTGGTTGGAGCCAGGCGCCACGATCACCGAATGTGAGTTGTCCGCTGCCGAAGCATTGACACGTGCCATACGCATACAGCTTCAGCAATTTGATGACAGTGATTTTGCTTCTTGATGATGTGTTATCCCTATGCCCTCCTGGGCTCGGGAATCATCTTCAAGTTTAGCTAAGTTATATGACACCTCAGCCCGCCTCCGTGGGTAGGTGCTCGTTTCACTGCTGCTCAGATGCCTAGCTGCGTAGCTGACACGGGCTGCGCTGAAGACCAGCGCCTCGCCAGCCCGCGTAAACACAAAAAACCAGGTTGACGGTTTACCGCCGGCGCCCAGTTTTTGTTTTGAAAAAATGGTGGCGTTCGGTGGAATGAGAAACATGAAATGCTTGCATTGCGTCGTTGCGATTTTGCTTTGTGTTCTGGAAATTATGTATGCATTGATTTGTTTCAATTGTTGCATGTGGTTGATGTTTTTGGATGTCCCAGGCCAGTTGTGAGAGCCGCGTTTTTGCTTGGTCAGTGTAGGCGCCGCCTGTCGCATTCAGAGCTCTGAACTCGGTCTGCTGCCTGAGCTAGGTCTGCGAAACTATTCGTATTGTTCGAGTCATCTTGAGAGATGCTGTCGGGTCTCTGCACTGAACTCGGGCTGTAGGGGGGCTACAGTGCTGGTAGTCACAGGAATCGATTCGAAGTTATCAGGCGCGTCCGCCTTTAGAATCGAGAGCTCCGAACTCTGTCTGCTGCCCGAACTAGGTCCGCGAAACTATTCGTATAGTTCGACTTATCCTGAGGTGCTGTGGATTACCCGGTTTCCTGCACTTAGCTCGTGCTGTAGGGGGGGCTGCAGGGCTGGTAATCAGAGAAATCGATTCAGAGACATTAGACGCGTATGCAGAGGTCTGAACTCGGTCTGATACTCGCGCTAGGTTTGCTAAACTATTCGTATTGTTCGAGTCATCCTGAGATGTGCTCTTGATTTACGCACGTAACTCGGGCTCCCTCGGCGGTGACAAAGGTTGACGGTTTACCGCCGGCGCCCAGTTTTGTTCTCGGAATCCCTCAATTTGTTTGAGCTCTATTATTTTTTCCCGTGATATTCGATCTCATTCCCGCTCGCCATCTTGATCTCAGCTCGATCGGGTACCTTTTACTGCCAAAAAGCACGCGGGCGGCATCGGTCATTTCAAGTCATCTTGGCACGCGCTGTGGGTTTTCTGAAGATAACTCGAGCTTCAGGACAGCTACAGAGCTGGTAAGCACAGCTAATCGATTCAGAATGATCAGGCGCGTTCGCCTGTTGAACTCAGAGGTCTGACCTCGGTCTGCTAGCCGAGCTAGGCCCGCAAACCTATTCGTATTATTCGAGTTATCTTGACATACGCTCTCGGTTTTCTGTACTTAACTCGAGCTACATGACGGCTACAGAGCTGATACGTACAGAATCTGATTCAGAATCATCAGTGGCCGTTGTCTGTTGAATCCAGAGCTCTGAACTCGGTCTGCTGCCCGATCTAGAATCGCGAAACTATTCGTATTGTTCGAGTCATCTTGAGAGATGCTGTCGGTTCTCTGCACTTAACTCGGGCTGTAGGGGGGCTGCATGGCTGGTAATCACTGGAATCGATTCGGAGACATCAGGCACGTCCGCCTGTCGAATCCAGAGCTCTGAACTCTGTCTGCTGCTCAAACTAGGTCCGCGAACCTATTCGTATTGTTCGAGTCATCCTGAGAGGTGCTGTGGGTTTCCTGCACTTAGCTCGGGCTGTAGGGGGGGCTGCAGGGCTGGTAATCACAGGAATCGATTCAGAAACATCAGACGCGTATGCAGAGGTCTGATTTCGGTCTGATACTCGAGCTAGGTCTGCCAAACTATTCGTATTGTTCGAGTCATCTTTAGAGGTGCTGTCGATTTACGCACGTAACTCGGGCTGTAGGAGAGCTACAGAGCTCGTACAGAAGACAATCCAGAAGCATCGGGGGCGTTCGGCTGTTGCATCCGAGAGGTTTGAAATTGCTTGGGCTGATTTTTTTTCCTGTGTAAGTTTTTTCGAGATTATATGTTGTCAGGAAGCTCTACGAGTCCCCCGGCGGTAACAAAGGTTGACGGTTTACCGCCGGCGCCCAGTTGGCCCACGCGGCCGAGGCGGACAATGTGGCAACTTTTGGGTGGTTTTGCGAATATTTGAAAGATATTTGACCATTTATTTTGAGAAACCAGATTTTTCGCAACTGTAGTGGGTTTTGCCGCGTCTGCCAGTAAAAATTTCAGGTCTGTAGCTGCAGTATTACTATCAAAAGACTTGGGGGAACCGACGTTGAGTAAAAGCAGAAAAACGTGTTTTTTTTGAGTTTTTCTTTCTTGCTCCAGAAGCTTTCTCTCCGTGTTCCGACGATCGCCGTGCAAGAAATGAGCTCTACGAGGTTCCCGGCGGTAGCCAGGTTGACGGTTTACCGCCGGTTCCAGTTCTGGGGCGCTGGAGAGCTAGTTGGCAAGAAAAATCTCGACGGAACTTTTGCTGACTTTTGGTCGGTTGAAAATTTTGTTCTCGGAATTCAACCATTCGTTAGAGCTCTAATATTTTTCCCGTGATATTAGATCTTATTTCCGCTCGCCATCTTGATCTCAGCTCGATCGGGTACCTTGTACTGCCAAAAAGCACACGGGCGGGATCGGCTGTTTCGAGTCATCTTGATCCGCGCTGTCGGTTTTCTCAAGATAACTCGAGCTTCTGGACAGCTACAGGGCTGGTAAGCACAGCTAATCGATTCAGAATGATCAGGCGCGTTCGCCTGTTGAACCCAAAGGTGTCAACTCGGTCTGCTAGCCGAGCTAGGTCGGCAAACCTATTCGTATTATTCGAGGCATCTTGGCAGACGCTCTCGGTTTTTCTGTACTTAACTCGAGCTACAGGACAGCTACAGAGCTGATGCGTACAGATTCTGATTCAGAATCATCAGTGGCCGTTGTCTGTTGAATCCAGAGCTCTCAACTCGGTCTGCTGCCCGATCTAGAATCGCGAAACTATTCGTATTGTTCGAGCCATCTTGAGAGATGCTGTCGGGTCTCTGCACTGAACTCGGGCTGTAGGGGGGCTACAGTGCTGGTAGTCACAGGAATCGATTCGAAGACATCAGGCGCGTCCGCCTTTCGAATCCAGAGCTCCGAACTCTGTCTGCTGCCCGAACTAGGTCCGCGAAACTATTCGTATTGTTCGAGTCATCCTGAGAGGTGCTGTCGGTTTCCTGACTCGGGCTGTAGGGGGGGGGGGTGGCTGCAGGGCTGGAATTCACAGGAATCGATTCAGAGACATCAGACGCGTCCGCCTGTCGCATGCAGAGGTCTGAACTCGGCCTGATACTCGAGCTAGGTTTGCCAAACTATTCGTATTGTTCGAGTCATCTTGAGAGGTGCTGTCGATTTACGCACGTAACTCGGGCTGTAGGAGAGCTACAGAGCTCGTACAGAAGAGAATCCAGAAGCATCGGGGGCGTTCGGCTGTTGCATCCGAGAGGTCTGAAATTGCTTGGGCTGAACAACTATTTTTCCCAACCCTCCTTGGTTGGGTATTCGTTTTGAATAGAGCAGTGTGGTCGCGTCCTTCCTCCTCCCGCCTCCCGCCTCTTTCCTGCCTCTTTCTGTCTTGCCTGCGGGGGGCTGCGATCTGTGAAACTGTCGCCACTTTCGAGGCCTGCTGGGGGGTCCTGCATAGAGGGTATCGCGGCGGATTCAAATTAGACCTCGCCATCCCTGGGGGGCTGCGATCTGTGAAACTGTCGCCACTTTCGAGGCCTGCTGGGGGGTCCTGCATAGAGGGTAATCGCGGCGGATTCAAATTAGACCTCGCCATCCCTGGGGGGCTGCGATCTGTGAAACTGTCGCCACTTTCGAGGCCTGCTGGGGGGTCCTGCATAGAGGGTAATCGCGGCGGATTCAAATTAGACCTCGCCATCCCTGGGGGGCTGCGATCTGTGAAACTGTCGCCACTTTCGAGGCCTGCTGGGGGGTCCTGCATAGAGGGTAATCGCGGCGGATTCAAATTAGACCTCGCCATCCCTGGGGGGCTGCGATCTGTGAAACTGTCGCCACTTTCGAGGCCTGCTGGGGGGTCCAGCACAGAGGGTAATCGCGGCAGATTCAAATTAGACCTCGCCATCCCTGGGGGGCTGCGATCTGCTCGCGAGGCTTGCTGTGAGGGCCAGAGCGCCATCCCTGCTGCGAAACTGTCGCCATTTTCGAGGCCTGCTGGGGGGCCCAGCACAGTGAGGGCCACGCGCGGATTCAAATTAGACCTCGCCATCCCTGGGGGGCTGCGATCTGCGAAACTGTCGCCATTTTCGAGGCCTGCTGGGGGGCCCAGCACAGTGAGGGCCACGCGCGGATTCAAATTAGACCTCGCCATCCCTGGGGGGCTGCGATCTGCGAAACTGTCGCCATTTTCGAGGCCTGCTGGGGGGCCCAGCACAGTGAGGGCCACGCGCAGATTCAAATTAGACCTCGCCATCCCTGGGGGGCTGCGATCTGCGAAACTGTCGCCATTTTCGAGGCCTGCTGGGGGGCCCAGCACAGTGAGGGCCACGCGCGGATTCAAATTAGACCTCGCCATCCCTGGGGGGCTGCGATCTGCGAAACTGCCGCCATTTTCGAGGCCTGCTGGGGGGCCCAGCACAGTGAGGGCCACGGGCAGATTCAAATGAGACCTCGCCATCCCTGCGGGGCTGCGATCTGTGAACCTGTCGCCACTTTCGAGGCCTGCTGTGATCCCCGTTTTCGAAGTGGCTAGGAGTGCTCAGGAATTGTAAATCATCAGCTTTATCAAGCCCTTTTCCTGTAGCCAGTGTCCTGCGAGTCTCCCGAATTCCGTCTGCAGACATATGTAACCCTCGCTCCGTCATCGCACCCTTATAAAGTATCCTAAACTATTTGCGCCCCGCTTTTGCGCAGGGGTTGGGTACGTCGCCAGGGTAATTTCTGTGTATTTTTTCGACATTATATGTTGCCAGGAAGCTCTACGAGTTCCCCGGCGGTAATCAAGGTTGTGCTCAAGGTTGTGCTCAAGCCATTTTGGCTCAAGGTTGTGCTCAAGGTTCGAGGAGACGAGCGGCTCTGCCTGGGTAACCTCCAGCCGCCCGTCTTAGAACCTAGGAGGCAGGGTTTTCGGTTTGGTTTCTTCATACCCAAACTGTATACCACGCATTCCAATTTTGTCTCTCGCTTGTGTTGTTCTCGAACATTATTGTGGATTAATCTTCAGTAGTCGGCGCGGCGGAGACCGTGAGGAAGAGGCTTCTGGCAGACAGCTCTTTTCAGACAGCTCGTGAGGTGTACGATTTCAGGGCTTTGGACAGAGCGTGCAAGGAGAGAAAAACGGCACAGGCTCAGGAGGACCCCATTGACGGTGACGATTTCTCAGATTTGGGAGCAGGCGAAGGTAATTCTTTGGATCTCGAGCAGATTGATAATTTCATTCAGGCACTTAACCGTCCAGGAGCCAGATACGTCGAAAATCACCTTGACTTTCCAGAAATGACGTCAGAGGAGCAGCAGGCAGCACTTCTACGACAGCAGCAGCAGGCAGCAGGGGAAGCAGGAGAACTTGCAGCAGCAGCAGTAGCAGTATCTGGACAGCAGAATATGGGTGATGGTGATGCTGATATGGTTCTTCCTGGAAAGCGTGATGGTGAGACTGGAGAGGAAGAAGAAGAGCGGGCAAAACGTGCTCGTGCGCCAGCGTCTCCACAACACGCAGCTGTAGCACCAGCTACCTTGGCTGCAAAAGGTCTTGGAAAAGGCCCAGCAGTTGGGATGGAGCAAGTCGTGACGATTTCAATTCTCAGAAGTGAATTTTCTTCGATGAAGGATGAGCTGAAGGCGACTTTCACAGATATTAAGAATGGGATGGTCAAGGATGTGAATCGTGAGCTGGAACCGCTACGCAAAGATATCTCAGATCTTCAGAAGGGCCAAGAAGATCAGAAGAAAATAAATGCACAACTTTTCGCAGCCATCCAAGGAAACCCCCCTCATAATCTTGGTGTTGGAACGGGAGCGCCACCGTCGGAGGCAGGATCAACGGGATCGACGAGATTTACAGCCTCACGCGTTGAGTGGAACAACACCAGGGCCGATTTTAAACCGGGATGGATCAGTTTGCAAGGCTGGACTTCAGGAGATCCGAGGGACCTGACGGCGAGGACAAACAACATCATGTCGGAGGAAAGGGGTGCTAGGATTGTCACGTGGATGGTGGAGAATATCTTTTGTAAATTTGAAGATCGTTCGAAGCAGGTACCAGTAAAAGTTCTTGATGATATAGCGACTCAGAGAGAGAATACACGTAAACCATACGGCTTGTTCAGGATCAAGTTCATTCTTGAGACCAGCATTACGAAAGATCAGATTTGGGATTTGCAACGGGCTATTCATGAAGCAGTTACGTCCAAGACTGGAGAGCTTTGGGCTGATGATAAGTTTGGTCCAGTTGTTCAGAATTACATCAGTGTGAAGGTGGAAACGGCTCCATGGAAAGTTCAACAAGTACAAGCGGGATCGAGGCTCATTGCTACGTACCACAAACGCAAGGGCAGTACCCCTCAAGAGCAGAATGCTACTGTGCGTGTGGAATACGGGCCACCCAGTATTTCCTGGGCTTGGGGCTTCCCCAACAAGAATGATATGAGCAACAAGGTATGCTTGGGCACGTGGTCACCTGAGGAGGGGTGGAAGTTGAAGACCTCCGAGGTTGAGAAGATCAGCACGTCGATCCACGTTGCGAACTGGCAGACTTTACTCAACCAGCAGAACCGATTTTGACGACGGCCACAGCGGATTCGGATCGCATCGTGGAATATCAAAATGAAGGGTGATGGGGTTGAAACATCGCACGCTCTGGGTTTCCTGAAACATGAGGGGATGGAACTTATCGGCCCCCAGGAGTGCCAGAATGTACCGTCGTACCTCGTGCGCGAATTAGGGGTATGAAACTAAGTGGTCCACACAACATGTTCTTGGGGATGATGCTCGCGATCGCAGATGCATTGAGGGGAGTGCAGGGGTGTTGATTGCAAATGGGTTGCAGGACAGCATTCTTGAGACGAGAGAGCGGAGAAGATTCGTTGTTGTTGCCTTACGGGGTCCCAGGATCGGTGCTCTAATAGTTGCCTCATTGTATCTACCTCATGTAGAGTTCTACGGGCGTTCGGCTGCTCAAATGGATCGTATGTTTACTTTCTACCAGGCCGTCCTGTTAGAGCTTGTTGAGACGATCATCGAGCTTAGGAAAAAGTTCGGGATAAAGGAGGTTGTTGTCATGATGGATGCGAATATTGAGGTCCATCAGGATGTCATCATTGATAGGGTGCAGGTCACGGGGAAAGGTGTGCAGGCCTCCACAGGTAAGAGTAGCCAGGGAGGGTTTGAGAAAATGCGCGAGAAGTACAGAGACTACATGAGTAGGAGCTTGTGCATGGCCATGGCACGCTTGCAGTTGACCCTGCTAAACACTCACGGTGAGAGATGTACGACGTTCCGAAGTAGCATGAACACATATAAGGTTTTGGACTACGTAGCTGTACCTAAGGATTGGTGTCACGCAGGTCTAGACCCTAGATGCGATTTTATCAAGCCGCTTGGAGATAAGAGAGTGGACCGTTGGAGTGATCATAAGATGGTTAGTTGTTTCCTTCCTGGACCCCTAGCTCGTGTTGGTAAAGGGCCTCGTGTTCTTGGCAGCCTGGCGAGATGGAGACCAATTCCAGGGAAAGATGTTGAAGTGCGTCGTGTTATTGCTGAGCGTGTCTTGGGAATTTCGAACGGTGAGTGGGATAGGAGAAGAGCGACGAAAAGGAGGAGGGATAGGGGCGAGGGGAAGATTGAGGACCAGGAGGGGTTGATGGAGCAGCAGGTGTGCAGGACTAGGTGGAGAACGATCTCTTTAGATATCTTCGAGGAGCGTTTGAAGGCTGGTGCGGTTGAGGACAAAAAGCTCTTCGAGCTGAAGACCTCGATTGGCAACGATCTGAAACTCACGGAGGAGGAGAAGGAGGTTCGGGACTACCACTATGGGGTGCACAAGAGGTGGAAGAAGGGGGAGGTGGATGAGAAGGAGTTCGAAGATTCTCGGCGTAGGTGGAATCGGGTCCGACGTGAACTTCGTAGGCGTATCTTGGAACATAAGTATCGGGATGAGGGTAAACCACACACAGTCGTCACACACACATGAAAATTGACGGGACCCTGACTGAGAATCGAGAGTCTTGGAAAGCTGAAATCGCCAAAATCGCCCGGGTGAAATATTCCAGCCAAACACTTCATCAACAAAATGTAGAATGCTTGGCTCGACTTAAGCAGCGAGCGATCCAGCACACTCGACTCAATGCAGATTCTTCTCCCCTCACGATGGGTATCCTACATGAAGCGAGAGCTCGCCTCAAGGTGGGCAAGGCAGTTGGCTATGACGGTATATCAGCAGCTCTTTTACGCAGCCTCTCATGGGAGGCCCTCAGAGTGGTCTTGGACTGTTTCCAGCAGCTGTATGCTAGACGTTTGCAGTCACCACCTTCTTGGAGAAAATTACTAGCTACACTCATCTTGAAGGACACGAAGAAGCCAGAGTTCACCAGTGCGCGTACTTTGGCTCTCAATAGCGTGCTTTCGAAATGGTATACGGCGTGCTTGTGTATCTTACTCAATCTACATGTTGAACAGAACACACCTCGGACTGTAATCAATTTGTATGGTTTTCATGAGGGACGAAAATGCAGCGAGATAACAGCAGGATTGAAGAACTTGATTAGGCACGCCAGGCTCTGGGGTAAGCACGAGAACGCATGTTTGGGAGTTCTAGATGTTGAATGCGCCTTTGACAACATCACGATACCGATGGCAGATAGAGCGATGTATGATCTTAATGTTGATCCAGAGCTAGCGTATGCGATCTTGGAGCAGAATGCAGATGTAACGGCGACTTTTCGATTTGGTCCAGTGGAATCAGAAAGCCTACCGTGGAGCTCATGCATCAAAACGGGGTCCCTGGAAGGCCCTGATATTTGGAACATTGTCACGATTGCGTGTTTGGGCGGGGTGCTCTCGGACTGGGAGCAGAAAGGTATAGGCTTGAAGCTTTCACATGAGGCTGCTTCTATCACGATCTCGCACTTCATTTGGGCGGATAATTTGGTTTTACTTGCTGATTCTAGACCGGCACTGAGGGAGATGATCTGGCAGCTCACTGTACCACTACATGCATGGGGACTTAGATGGAAGCCTACCTCGCTCGAGTACATGGACATTGGCGCGCTGAAGAATGTCTTCGACCCGCTCACGGTTATCATGACGCCACCAGGTCTGGAGAGATTGGGAAGTTCCAGCTCAGGTGTTAGAAACCATATGTGTGGAAGTTCAAGCTCGGGTGTTAGAAACCATATGGGTGGAAGTTCAAGTTCAAATGAGGGTATGGGAATTCCCTGTGTTGAACCAGGCGTGGCTCAAGCCAATGTGGCTCAGGGTTTGTCTCCATCGGAAGTTGTCAACCAGACCACTGTGGAACTCAAGCAGGTCGACGAGATCATCCTTTTGGGCACGAAGTTGAACAGAACACTTGATGACTATCACGATATTCGACACAGACTGCAAAAAGAAATTTCAGCTTTTTGGCGAGATCGACGATATTATCAGAGTATGGTCATTCCTTGGCGACGAAAGTTCAAACGATATGATGCGAGAGTGAGAGCACATATTCTTTATGGAGTTGAGGGTTCATCTTCAGATATCGGTGTCTTGAGACTTCTACACAAGGAGGAGGGCAAGATGCTCTCTTGCATGTGCTGGCGTCAGAAGCGCAACGGAGAGGATTTCGCGACCTTCATCACACGTATGTTTCGTCGTGGGCGCTCGATGTTATTCAAGGAAGGGAAACCGTCCTTAGTCCAGCTGTATCTGCACAAGCAGTTCTTGTGGGCCAAGGATATTGCCACGGAGTGCTTTGAACATATGCCAGACTCGCTGCAGGACTTGAGCATCTCTGCAACGGGAGGGTCTCAGTTGATTGGGAAGAACGTGAGGGAGGAGATGATGGAGGTGGAGGTGGAGGAGCCGAACAGGAGGAAGAGGAAGAGTGCTCTCATCAGGGCGGCGAAACGTGCTCGTGAAGGTTTGTCTCAGAACACGTCCAGGATGCAGACCAGGTTCCAGGAGAAGCAGGTTCGATTTCCAGGGAGAAAGCTTCGCTTTCGGGATGGGGATCATGTTGACCGAGGTGCTCAAAGTAGGCTTCTTATGTTGCATGCAGGCTTCGAATGGACTGCTAGACGGGATGACTTTATTGCGACTCTTGACACACAGAGTGCACGGGAGGTGACGAGAGCTAGGGGACAGTCAACTAAGCTTCTGGGTATGTGTCCGTAGGCCAGGGTGTTCGAGGAGGTGGCGGGGAAGTTCTGGATTGACGGTATTGCTTGGGATGAGGCTAGCTGGATATCCTTTGTGAAGACTGTCTTGAAGGACACTCCTGAGATGCTGAACCTTTGTGTTTTGAAAGACCCTAAGCCCTGGAAGGAGTCGGAGGAGGAGGAGACGATTAAGAAGCAGGAGGACCCAGATAAGTTGGCCAAACGTATCATTGCTGTATTCCAGGATCATACTGAATTTGAGGTCGTGCCAGGGAAAATTTCTGTGGAACTGATGGGGGATTCACAATGTGTGATCTGGTGGTTGGAAGGCTTGAGCAGTATCTCTAACAGAAAGTATGCTAGTCGTGTGATGTGGGCGCAGGATACTACAAACGATCTAGCCGACAGATGTGGACTTCGGGCAGCCAATTTAGGACGGAACGTGTGGAAGTGGGTTTATAGGGAGGGCAATACTCGCGCTGATGAATTCACGTGGACCGCGCGGAGAGGTGAATGTTACGAACACTATGACACTTGTTTCCTTCAGGATGTGAAAGATTGTAAAGTTATGATTTCGGGGATCAAAGGAGGCTTTGAGGGTGGGAGATCGATTCTTGGTGTAGGCTGTGGCTGGTATCTGGATTGCTATGTGTGTAGTGCTCTCCCCTCTTCCTCTTACTATAATCAGACTGGCTGGCGCCAGAATGTATGTTTCAAAAGCTTCCTTCTCCCAGCACAATGCACAATCACAGAGGCTGAGTTAGAGGCCGCCCGAGAGCTCCTTTTAGGAGTGGTGCAAATCCTGAGTTTGTCAGGATTTCCCCTGTAGGACTGGGTCTGGGGCTCCTAAGGAGCTTAACCCTGCCAGGACCCGCCTAGAACGCCTAGAACAAAGGTTGACGGTTTACCTCGAGCGCCCAGTTGGTCGACCCGACCAGAAAAGAAGATGTGGTAACTTTTGGCCGGTTTAGCTAAGATTTGAAACATATTTGACAATTCATTTTGAGAAAGCAGATTTTTACTCCGAGCATTGGGATATAAACTTTGTTTCCTGAGCATCTCAGCTCTCTAGAGCCAGATTTAGTATTCGCTGACTTGAAGGAACCGACGTTAGACAAAAACAGAAAAATGTGATTTTTCGAGTTTCTCAGGTCTTGCCCTGGACGCTTCCTTGATGCCTACTGAGGAGCGCCGTGTGCAAGAAGAGCTCTACGAGGGCGCCGGCGATAACCTGGTTGACGGTTTGCCGCCGGTTCCCTGTAATTCCGGCGCGCCGGAGAGCTAGTTGGCAAGAACAATCTCGGCTGACCTTTTACTGACTTCTGGTCGGTTGAAAATTTTGCTCTCGAAATTCAACAATTCGTTTGAGCTCTAGTATTTTTTCTGGTCATATTCGATCTCACCCCCGCTCGCCATCTTAATCTCAGCTCGATCGGGTAAATATTTCTGAAGAAAAGCGTCGCGGCGGGATCGACTGTTTCGAGTCATTTTGATACGCGTCGTCGGTATTTTGTACTTAACTCGAGGTCTAGGGCAGCTACAGAGCTCATTCTCACAGAAATCGATTGCGAATCTTCAGGCGCGTTCGTCTGTTCCATCTGGAGCTCTGAACTCGGTATGCTGCCCGAGCTAGATTTGCGAAACTATTCGTATTGTTCGAGTCATCTTGAGAGGTACTGTGAGTTTTCTGCACTTAACTCGGGCTGTAGGGAGCTACAGCGTCGTAATCACAGCAATCGATTCCGGGACATCAGGCGCGTCCGCCTGCCAAATCCAGGGCTCTGAACTCGGTGTGCTGTCCGAGCTAGCTCCGCAAAACTATTCGTATTCTTCGAGTCATCTTGAGAGATGCTGTCCGTTTTCTGCACTGAACTCGAGCTATAAGGGGGCTGCAGGGCTGGTAATCACTGGAATCGATTCGGAGACATCACTCGCGTCCGCCTGTCGCATCCAGAGCTCTGAACTCGGTCTGCTGCCCGAGATAGGTCCGCGAAGCTATTCGTATTGTTCGAGTCATCTTCAGAGGTGCTGTCGGTTTTGTGGACTTAACTCGGGGCTGCAGGGCTGGTAATCACAGGAATCGATTCAGAGACATCAGGCGCGTCCGCCTGTTGCATTCAGAGGTCTGAACTCGGTCTGTTACTCGAGCTAGGTTTGCCAAACTATTGGTATTGTTCGAGTGATCTTGAGAGGTGCTGTCGATTTTCGCACGTAACTCGGGCTGCAGGAGAGCTACGAGCTCGTGCGCACAGAAAACGTTCCAGAAGCATGAGGGGCGTTCGGCTGTTGCATCGAGAGGTCTGAAATCGCGTCTGCTGAAAAACTATTCGTTCTCTGCATTTTTTTCGACATTACATGTGGTCAGGAAGCTCTACGAGTCCCCGGCGGTAAGAAAGGTTGACGGTTTACCGCCGGCGCCCAGTTCCGGGGCGCTGGAGAGTAGTTGGCAAGAAAAATCTCGACGGACCTAACTCGTAGAGCTTCCGTTAGCAAGCTATTGCTGGAAGCTTAAGAGTAATTCCGGGGCGCTGGAGAGCTAGTTGGCAAGAAAAATATCGACGGACCTTTTGGTGACTTTTGGTCGGTTGAAAATTTTGTTCTCGAAATTCCTCAATTCGTTTCAGCTCTAGTCTTTTTTCCCGTGATATTCGATCTTATTCCCGCTCGCCATCTTGATCTCAGCTCGATCGGGTAACCTTTACTGCCAAAAAGCACACTGGCGGGATCGGCCGTTTCGAGTCATCTTATCACGCGCTGTCGGTTTTTTCAAGATAACTCGAGCTTCAGGACGGCTACAGAGCTGGTAAGCACAGCTAATCGATTCAGAATGATCAGGCGCGTTCGCCTGTTGGACCCAGAGGTCTGAACTCGGTCTGCTAGCCGAGCTAGGTCCGCAAACCTATTCGTATTATTCGAGTCATCTTGACAGGCGCTCTCGGTTTTCTGTGCCTTACTCGAGCTACAGGACAGCTACAGAGATGATACGTACAGAATCTGATTCAGAATCACCAGTGGCCGTTGTCTGTTGAATCCAGAGCTCTGAACTCGGTCTGCTGCCCGATCTAGAATCGCGAAACTATTCGTATTGTTCGAGTAATCTTGAGAGGTGCTGTCGGTTCTTTGCACTTAACTCGGGCTGTAGGGGGGCTGCATGGCTGGTAATCACTGTCATCGATTCGGAAACATCAGGCGCGTCCGGCTTTCGAATCCAGAGCTCCGAACTCTGTCTGCTGCCCGAACTAGGTCCGCGAAACTATTCGTATTGTTCGAGTCATCCTGAGAGGTGCTGTGGGTTTCCTGCACTTAGCTCAGGCTGTAGGGGGGGCTGCAGGGTTGGTAATCACAGGAATCGATTCAGAGACATCAGACGCGTCCGCATGTCGCATGCAGAGGTCTGAACTCGGTCTGATACTCGAGCCAGGTTTGCCAAACTGTTCGTATTGTTCGAGTCATCTTGAGAGGTGCTGTCGATTTACGCACGTGAGCTACAGAGCTCGTACAGAAGAGAATCCAGAAGCATCGGGGGCGTTCGGCTGTTGCATCCGAGAGGTCTCAACTTGCTTGGGTTGAAAAACTATTTGTTCGGTGTAATTTTTTTTCCGACATTATATGTTGTCAGGAAGCTCTACGAGTTCCCCGGCGGTAACAAAGGTTGACGGCTTACCGCCGGCGCCCGGTTTTGGTGACTTTTGGTCGGTTGAAAATTTTGTTCTCGAAATTCCTCAATTCGTTTGAGCTCTATTTCTTTTCCCCGTGATATTCGATCTTATTTCCGCTCGCCATCTCGATCTCAGCTCGATCGGGTACCTTTTACTGCCAAAAAGCACACTGGCGGGATCGGCCGTTTCGAGTCATCTTGTCACGCGCTGTCGGTTTTCTCAAGATAACTCGAGCTTCAGGGCAGCTACAGAGCTAGTAAGCACAGCTAATCGATTCAGAATGATCAGGCGCGTTCGCCTGTTGAACCCAGAGGTCTGAACTCGGTCTGCTAGCCGAGCTAGGTCCGCAAACCTATTGGTAGTATTCGAGTCATCTTGACAGACGCTCTCGGTTTTCTGTACTTAACTCGAGCTACAGGACAGCTACAGAGCTGATGCGTACAGAATCTGATTCAGAATCATCAGTGGCCGTTGTCTGTTGAATCCAGAGCTCTCAACTCGGTCTGCTGCCCGATCTAGAATCGCGAAACTATTCGTATTGTTCGAGTCATCTTGAGAGATGCTGTCGGTTCTCTGCACTTAACTCGGGCTGTAGGGGGGCTGCATGGCTGGTAATCACTGGAATCGATTCGGAGACATCAGGCGCGTCCACCTGTCGAATCCAGAGCTCCGAACTCTGTCTGCTGCCCGAACTAGGTCCGCGAAACTATTCGTATTGTTCGAGTCATCCTGAGAGGTGCTGTGGGTTTCCTGCACTTAGCTCGGGCTGTAGGGGGGGCTGCAGGGCTGGTAATCAAAGGAATCGATTCAGAGATATCAGACGCGTATGCAGAGGTCTGAACCCGGTCTGATACTCGAGCTAGGTTTGCCAAACTATTCGTATTGTTCGAGTCATCTTGAGAGGTGCTGTCGATTTACCCACGTAACTTGGGCTGTAGGAGAGCTACAGAGCTCGTACAGAAGACAATCCAGAAGCATCGGGGGCGTTCGGCTGTTGCATCCGAGTGGTCTGAAATTGCTTGGGCTGAACAAACTATTTTATTATTTTTTTCTGTATTTTTTTTCGACATTACATGTTGTCAGGAAGCTCTACGAGTTCCACGAAATCCGAGATCCACTGGGCCGCCCAGGCAAGTAAACGCGAAGCACTTCGTCGGGGGGATAGAGAGGAGGCTAAACGGTGCTCAAAGATTGTGAGGAGGGAAAGAAGGAGGCTTGAGGCAAGAGTACAGAGGTGGAGGACGGAAATGAACACGAGGAGGAGGAGGAGGGCCAATACGGAGACGTTGATCCTTGCCAACGGGATGGAGTCTCAGAACCGCGAGGAGTGGGGGGACGAGATATTGGGGCACATGAAGTCTAAGGTGGAGGACCCCGAGGCCAGAGAGGTGACCCTGCGTGAGCTTCAGTCGCTGCGTGGTCTATGTTCGGGAAGCGGATCCTCAGAGGTGTTCTCGATGTCGCTCCTGCTGCGGGCGAGGGCGAAGCTGTCCACGGGAAAGGCCCCAGGTCCCGACAACGTGACTGTCACGATGTTGAAACAGCTCTCGTGGGCATCTGTGCGACGTGTTCTGGTGAGCTTCCAAGGTGTGTTTTCCCGCAGGTTATGTTGCCCCGACAGTTGGCGTCAACTAGCTGCCACGCTCATGCCACAAGAAATGGACATGCAACATTTGACAGATACACGTGTGCTATGTCTACAGTCGTGTCTTATGAAGTGGTACATGACATGTATTGTGATGATGATTGAGAAGAAGATTGAGGAGCACCGACACTATGTATGCCTGTATGGATTCAGATCGGGACGTAAAACATCGGAAATCACCAGCGTTGCCAAGAGGCTCAGCCAGCACTCCGCTGTCTGGGGCAAAGGAGACAGTTTGTGGCTTGCCAACCTTGATATTTTACAAGCTTTCGATAATGTCACTCCGTGCCTCGCCATGCGCTGCCTTCGTGCTCTTGACATACCTGCTGATCTCATTGTGGCGTTGATTGAACCCATGATGGATAACCAGTGCGTGGCCAGCTTCGAGGGCATCGAGGCATCGTCAGCGGTCTATTGGGACAAATCTATTCGAACGGGAGGAGTAGAGGGACCAATGATTTTTTCTGGCAGTTTCTATTGTACTCTGGAGAGATGTCATCGACAGATGGAGGCGAGAAACGCAGTACGGTATCAAATTGGAAAATGATGAGCGCATGTTCAACGGTGAGCGTATGACCCACAGCTTCTGGGCAGATAATCTTCTGTTGTATGCGAAGACCCGCACTGACGTTGAGTTGATGGTGCGTGACATGAGTATTCCGCTGATGAATGCAGGAATGACCTGGAAGCCGAAATCTTTGATGTATATTTACTTTGGTGCGCCGCCTGGCATCCCGCCGTCCCCTGAGCAGGATATCCGTGTGCTGGTGCCGTCTAGTGACGCTGCTCCTGGGGCCCGAGAAGTGGTCCTACCGCGTGTTCAGTCGTTTGAGATCCTGGGAGCCACTCTGGAGGAGACCTGGAAGGACCACTCGGACTCAGAGGCCATGCTCCAGAAAGCCCAGAGGATGTTCTTTGGGGAAATCGCGTATTACCGCTGCTCTGGAATTGACTTGGCTGAAAGATTTACTCGATATCAGGCTAAAGTGATTGCTGCATTATTATTCAACTGTGAGGGCAGAACGCCCGACTATTCTACCATTGCTGCTGTTCACTATTTTGAAGGCAGATGTCTAGCTATAATGTCAGGTATACGCAAGCGGAGAACTGAAGGCTGGTCTGAGTTTCAACGTAGGCGATACAGAGCGGGACGACAGAGTTTTGCTGGGCTTGGATTCCGAAGTGCGGTGCAGATATGGATATTTCGTTGTTGGGATTGGGCTAAGGATGTCTCAGTTGCTGCGAGTATTCGTATGAGGAGATACACAACACACACAGAGGAGGAGGAGGGAGAGACGGTACCAAATCGGCGTCAGAGGAAAACTCGGGCGATGGCGGCGGCGGCGGCTTCTCAAACATATCATGTATCTCAGATATCCCAGATGTCGAGTGGCTGTCGCCGGCGGACACCAGATGAGCAGCCTGCCATACCTGAGGAGTCGGACATGTCACGTGAATGGATGATATCTAGGCTGGCCATGTTACGTGGAAGGGGGAAGTGGACGGAGCATCGGGACACATGTATACTAGCGTTGCCGGTAAAAGATAGGAAGCAGCTCACACGCATGAACATGGGCGGCCCTCCCCGTGGACATACTGTGTGGGACTGGTGCTTGTGCGATCTCTTTGGTTGCGAGTGGTACCTTTCGTTCGACAGTTCCGCTGGGTCCCGTGAGAAATACTGCAAGCATTTGCTGACTGTGATTGGTATGCAACACTTGTTCGACTTGTTTGTTCTACCCAGGCCGCCTGGTGTGAGACATGTGAAGGCGGAGGAGGAGGAGGAGAGAGAGAGATGAACGAGAGGATGAGCAAACGTATTGCCGCTAATTTTGAGAATGAAACGGAGTGGAGATGTGAGAATATTGAGCGTCTTGGGATGGAGATCTTGGGGGATAGTAAGACTGTTGTAAACTGGATGTGTGGTGAGTGGCAGATTCGCAACAAGCAGTATGTACGACTGGTGGGAACACTACAAAATACGGTATCGATGCTGTCTGGATGGGGACTGACCTCACCTGCATCGGGACAGAATCTGTATAAGCATTTCTTTCGTGAAGGTAATGAGCGTGCGGATAGATTGTCGTGGGAGGCCAGAGGTGGCCAAACTATTACTCGCTGGTTTGCATATGATAAGTTCCTCGGTACTCGTAAGACTGCTCTCCGTGGTGCATTCGATGGGGGTGTCAGTAATGAAGGATGTGGAGGTGGGTGGTGGCTTCAGATTGGCGTTGTAGGTAGGGGTTCCAGCGTGCAGGTTGATTTTCCCATCTCCTCCTCCTCCTCCTCCTCCTCTTCCTCCTGCACCAGCTCGCACAGCTTCCATTGGCACGATGTGGCCGAGGAGGCGATGAGCTTGCCTCCTGGTAGCACGGTAACCTGCTGTGAACTAGCTGCCTGCGCTGCCCTGACGAGAGCTGCTGCTAAGGTGGCGTGCGCTCTGCTGCGACCTACCTAAGATGGTGGGGGCTCAGTTGCACTGCTCCGCCGATTCGGATTCGGATTCTAGTGGCGGACCGCAAACCGCAAAAAAAAAAACAAAGGTTGACGGTTTACCGCCGGCGCCCAGTACCTCGTAGAGCTTTTCGGCATCGATGAGCTAGAGAAATTCCGGCGCGGGGTGGAGCTAGTACCTCGTAGAGCTCTTCGCCATCGATGAGCTAGAGGAATTCCGGCGCGGGGTGTAGCTAGTTGGTCGACCCGGCCAGAAAGGACAAAGTGATAACTTTTGGGTGGTTTTGCGAATATTTGAAAGATATTTGACAATTCATTTTGAAAAAGCAGATTTTTCGCACCTATAAACGACTATGAGGGCCTCTGCGTCATAATATGAGCTCTGTAGGCGCACATTCACTATCAAAACACTTGGCGGAACCAACTTCATGTCGACATGAAAAACATGCATGTTTAATTTTTTTCGAGAAATGTCTCCAGAAGCTCTCTCTTCCGACTCTGAGCTCTCTCACGCGTGACAAGAGCTCTACGAGGTTACCGGCGGTGGCCAGGTTGACGGTTCACCGCCGGCGCCAGTTGGTCGACCCGACCAGGACGGAGAATACCTCGTAGAGCTCCTCGTTACCGATTAGCTAGAGGAATTTCGGCGCGGAGTGGAGCTAGTTGGTCGACCCGACGAGAAAGGACAATGTGATAACTTTTTGGTGGTTTTGCGAATATTTGAAAGATATTTGACCATTTATTTTGAGAAAGCAGATTTTTACATCGAGCATTGGCATATGAACTTTGTTCTGAGAGCAGCTCAGCTCTCTAGAGCCATTTTTAATATCTGTTCACTTCCCGGAACTGACTTCATCTTCACTCCGAAAATCTCAATTTGACGTTTTTCTAGAAAAGCTCCCAGATGCCGATCCTAAGCTTCCTTACGGGTGCAAGGAGCTCTACGAGGTTTCCGGCGGTGACCAGGTTGACGGTTCACCGCCGGCGCCAGCGTGGCAACTTTTGGGTGGTTTTGCGAGAATTTAAAGATATTGAACAATTTATTTTGAGAAAGCAGATTTTTCCGCGTCGCATTGGCATATAAATTTCTCTCTGACAGCAGCTCAGCTCTTCCGATGTATTTTCTTGAGATTCGACTCCCAGGAACTGAGCGAATATGAACATCGAACAAATCGAAATTCAAAATTTTCGAAAAATCTCTATTTCATCCCTCTACTTCGATTATCAGCACTCTTATCAGTGTACGGAGCTCTACGAGGTTCCCGGGGGTGACTAGGTTGACGGTTCACCGCCGGCGCCTGTGAATGCTACCAAGTGGGTGATTTTGCTAATATTCGAATGATATTTATCGATGAGCAGAGGAATTCAGGCGCGGGCTGGAGCTAGTTGGCCGACCCGACTAGACAGGACAATGTGACAACTTTGGGTGGGTTTTGCAATTTTTTGAAAGGTATTTTACAATTCATTTAAGGAAACAGATTTTCACTCTGAGCATCAGCATCTTTTCCGTTTTCTGCGAGCAGCTCGGCCCTCTGGAGAGAGTTTTATTGTCCAAATATTTGGAGGAATCGACATCATGTTGACTGCGAAAAATGAAAATTCGGTGTTTTTCTAGAAAAGCTCCGAGAAGTTGTCTGCTTTACATCTGAGCAGTCTTACGCGTGCTAGGAGTTCTACGAGGTTCCCGGCGTTCACCGCTGGCGCCAGTTTGAAAGATATTTGACCATTTTTTTCGATCAACCGGATTTGTCGCACCTGTAGGAGGTTATCAGAGCCTCTGCGTCTTAATATGAGCTATCTGGGAGCACTTCTACTACCGAAACACTTGGAGCAACCAACTTTATTTCGACATGAAAAAAATCAATGTTCAATTTTTCGAGAAATACTTCCAGAAGCTCTCTCTTTCGACTCTGAGCTCTCTCACGCGTGAACGAAGCTCCACGAGATCCCCGGCGGCGATCAGTTTGACGGTTCACCGCAGCGCCAGTGCTTTACTCTCCGGGTTTAAACGCTACCAAGTTCCGACGCGCGGTGGAGGTGGTAACTCGTTTAGCTTCCCTTAGCAAGTTATTGCTGGAAGCTTTTCAAGAGTAATTCCGGGGTGGTGGAGAGCTAGTAACTCGTAGAGCTCCCTTAGCTAGTTGCTGGAAGCTCAAGAGTAATTCCGGCGCGCTGGAGAGCTAGTTGGCAAGAAAAATCTCGACGGACCTTTTGCTGATTTTTGGTCGGTTGAAAATTTTGTACTCGGAATTCAACCATTGGTTTGAGCTCTAGTATTTCTTCTGACCATATTCGATCTTATTCCCGCTCGTCGTCTTAATCTCAGCTCGATCGGGTAAATATTTCTGCAAAAAAAGCGTCGCGGCGGGATCGGCTGTTTCGAGTCATCTTGATACGCGTTGTCGGTATTTTGTACTTAACTCGAGCTGCAGGGCAGCTACAGAGCTCATTCTCACAGAAATCGATTGCAAATCATCAGGCGCGTTCGTCTGTCGAATCCAGGTCTGAACTCGGTCTGCTGGCCGAGCTAGGTTCGCGAAACTATTCGTATTATTCGAGTCATCTTGACAGGTGCTGTCAGTTTTCTGCACTTAACTCGGGCTGTAGGGGGGCTACAGGGCTCGTACTAACAGGCATCAATTTAGAGACATCAGGCGCGTCCGCCTGCCAAGTCGAGAGCTCAGAACTCGGTGTGCTGCCCGAGCTAGGTCCGCGAACTATTCGTATTCTTCGAGTCATCTTGAGAGGTGCTGTCCGTTTTCTGCACTTAACTCGAGCTGTAAGGGGGCTGCAGGGCTGGTAATCACTGGAATCGATTCGGAGACATCAGTCGCGTCCGCCTGTCGCATTCAGAGCTCTGAACTCGGTCTGCTGCCTGAGCTAGGTCTGCGAAACTATTCGTATTGTTCGAGTCGTCTTCAGAGGTGCTCTCGGTTTTCTGCACTCAACTCGGGCTGTAAGGGGTCTGCAGGGCTGGTAATCACAGGGATCGATTCGGAGACATCAGGCGCGTCCGCTTGCTGCATTCAGAGGTCTGAACTCGGTCTGATACTCGAGCTAGGTTTGCCAAACTATTCGTATTGTTCGAGTGATCTTGAGCGGTGCTGTCGATTTTCGCACGTAACTCGGGCTGTAGGAGAGCTACGGAGCTCGTGCGCACAGGAAACGATCCAGAATTATGAGGGGCGTTTGGCTGTTGCATCGAGAGGTCTGAAATCGCTTAGGCTGAAAAACTATTCGTTCTCTGCAATTTTTTTCGACATTATGTATGGTCAGGAAGCTCTACGAGTACCCCGGCGGTAAGAAAGGTTGACGGTTTACCGCCGGCGCCCAGTTGGCAAGACAAATCTCGACGGACCTTTTGCTCACTTTTGGTCTGTTGAAACTCTTGTTCTCAAATTCTCTCAAGTCGTTTGAGCTCTAGTTATTTTTACCGTGATATTCGATCTTATTATCGCCATCTTGATTTCAGCTCGATCGGGTGCTTTACTGCCAAAAAGCACACGGGCGGGATCGGCCGTTTCGAGTCATCTTGATACGCGCTCTCAGCGCCTAGTTACCAAGCTGGATCCCAGTATTGATGCAGGTGCGTGGCAGTCGGCTTTGAACAGTAAGTCGTGGTGACGACGGCTACCTGAGCTACTCCTCTGTGGATGGAATGTCCGCCGTATGGGTATTGTTGCGACGGAAGCTTTCCACCACATCTCCAACTTAGGCTGCCGTTTGTTTGCATTGCAGGAGTGCCAATGGATGTCGTTAGTTAACTCGTAGAGCTTCCCTTGGCTAGTTGCTGGAAGCTTAAGGGTAATTCCGGGGCGCTGGAGAGCTAGTTGGCAAGAAAAATCTCGACGGACCTTTTGGTGACTTTTGCTCGGTTGAAAATTATGTTCTCGAAATTCAACCATTCGTTAGAGCTCTAGAATTTTTTCTGACCATATTCGATCTAATTCCCGCTCGCCATCTTAATCTCAGGTCGATCGGGTAGATATTACTGCCAAAAAGCATGGCGGCGGGATCGGCTGTTTCGAGTCATCTTGACAGACGTTGTCGGTTTTTTGTACTTAACTCGAGCTGTAGGACAGCTACAGATGTGATACTTACAGAACCCCCCTTAGAATCATCAGGCGCGTTCGTTTGTTGCATCCAGAGGTCCGAACTCGGTCTGCTACCCGAGCTTGGTCCGCGAAACTATCTGTATTATTCGAGTCATCTTGACAGGTGCTGTCGGTTTTCTGTACTTTACTCGAGCTGTAGGACAGCTACAGAGCTGATGCTTACAGAGACCCATTCAAAATCGTCAGGCGCGTCCATCTGTTGCATCTAGAGGTTTGAACTCGGTCTGCTACTCGAGCTAGGTCCGCGAACCTATTCGTATTCTTCGAGTCATCTTGACAGATGTTGTTTTTCTGAACTTAACCCGAGCTGTATGACAGCTACAGAACTGATACGTACAGAAGCCCATTCAAAATCAGCAGGCTCGTTTATCTGTCGCATCTAGTGGTCTGAACTTGGTCTGCTACCCGAGCTACGTCCGCGAACCTATTCGTATTATTCGAGTTATCTTGACAGATACTGGCGGTTTTCTGTACTGAACTCGACATGTAGGAGAGCTACAGAGCTGGTGCGCACATCAATCGATTCAGCATCATCAGGCGCGTGCGTCTTTTGCATCTAGAGCTCTGAAGTCAGTCTTGTACGTACTCGGGTGAGGTCTGCACAACTCTTTCTATGTGACCGTTTTTTTTTTTTTTTTTTTTTTTTTTTTTTTTTTTTTTTTTTTTTTTTTTTTTTTTTTTTTTTTTTTTTTTTTTTTTTTTTTTTTTCTTCTTCTTCTTCTTCTTCTTCTTCCTCTTCAAAATGATGGTGAATTTCTACACATCGCTGCATATGAGTTCGAGCTGCAGATGAGTTGGAGAGCGCTTCCGCACATGCATCAGAAGTACATCTTGAGGCGCGCTAGTCGAAGTATCTAGACGCTTGGCTTGGGTCTGTTATGAGCGCAAACGCCAAACAGCTAGTCATGCTCTCCTTTTTTCCTTGACATGGAATTCGTTTCCTGGACTGGGCTCGAGGTGCAGATGAGCTGGGGAGCTCTGAGGCATTGGAATGGGAAGATAATTCTCATGCGCGCTATTCGAAATTATCTAGACACCCGCGCTCAGTCTGCTACTAGCGCTAGGGCTGAACACCCATTCGTACTCCTGCTACTTCTTGGAAATGATATTGTTTTTTTCTTGTTTTTACTTGTGCTGCAGATGAGCTACAGAGCTGTTCAGCACAGCAATGGGAAGGGAATCGTAAGGGGCAATAGTGAAACATATCTAGAAGCCTGAGATCAGTCTGCTATCAGCGCTGAGGCTGAAAAACTATTCGTTCTTTGCCAATTCTTTGGGCATAATATATGACGAGGAAGCTCTACGAGTCTCCTGGCGGTAAGAAAGGTTGACGGTTTACCGCCGGCGCCCAGTGCTGCTCTCCATGC
Source organism: Prorocentrum cordatum (assembly GCA_963575745.1). NCBI lineage: Eukaryota > Dinophyceae > Prorocentrales > Prorocentraceae > Prorocentrum > Prorocentrum cordatum. The sequence continues at coordinate 36,513 of CAUYUJ010003913.1, forward strand.
GGGTTTTGATTGCAGATTCTCCTCTCTTGTTGCTGCTGGCGAGGGCAGAGCTGGCATCTTCTTTGGTGCATGTCTGCGTGCGGGTTTCATTGAGCATCGTGAGGGGAGAAGGTACTGCATTTGTGCCTTCCAGGGGCTGCTCTTTGTTTCTGTCTACTTGCCGCATCGTGAGACAATAGGTAAGACGCACAGTGAACAGCTAGAAGCGTTTGGGATGTACCAAGACATTTTGACTAACATGACGGGTGATGTCATGGAGCTAAAACGTAAGCATCGTATTACGAATGTTGTTGTCAGCCTGGGTGCGAATGTTGAAGCTATGCCGAATGTCACGGTCGATGGTGTACGTGTCTCGGGGGGGTCTCCATGTCGGCCATCCTCGTGCTCGTGGGGGTCATGCGGCGTCGGCTGATGTTCTGCGTGACCTGTATGCTTGCTCACTTGTCACTTGTATGGCTACGCTCAAGCTCTCTCTGGCTAACACGTTTGGGGATCGAGTCACTACTTACCGTCATCTTGGGCGCTGCGGCGCCTCCGCCCCCCCCTCCAGGTCCAGGGGAAAAAGGGGGTAGAGGGAGGGGTAAACCCCTCCCCCGAGCAGGGGAAGGAAGGGGGGGAGAGACAACCAGACTCGTTATACCACCGTAGCCCTAAAGGGCTGGTCGGAGAAGTTTATTCATTGTTTTATAACAGTGATACTAATGCGAATACGCATACTGATATCAAAGCTAACCTCAGAATTTACAATACTAGTATCTGGAATATTAGTAGTATTTCCACTTTTTTGTGTGTGTGTGTGTATGTGTGTGTTTTATATAAAAAAGTACTAGTCGCAATATTACACCTAATAATAAACACATTCCGAACACAAATAATATGAATATTCTGATGCGGGGGGGCAGGGTGAAGAGGACGAAGAGGGGGAGGAGGAGGAGGAGGAGGAGGAGGAGGAGGAGGAGGAGGAAGAGGACGAGGGGGAGGAGGAGGAGGAGGAGGAGGAGGAGGAGGAGGAGAGAGGGAAGATGCGGAGGAGGAGGGGGAGGAAGTGGAGGTGGAGGTGGATTTGGGGGTGGACGGGGAGAAGGCGGATGAGCAACACAAGGGGGAGGAGGAGGCCGAGGAGGAGGAGGAGGAGGACGATGATGATGATGATGATGATGGTGATGATGGTGGTGATGATGATGATGATGATGCTGCTGATGATGATGATGATGCTGATGCTGATGATGATGATGATTATGGTGATGATGATGATGATGATGATGATGATGATGACGATGATGATGATGATGATGATGATGCTGATGATGCTGATGATG
>CAUYUJ010003913.1:47931-70431 GCA_963575745.1 Prorocentrum cordatum
CTACGGACAGCGCAAAGCATACGGGAAGGATCTGCGTGCGCGATGGGAGGATAATAACGTAATGCTTTTTGCTTTTCCTCACGCCGCAAGCCATGGCGCTTCCATGGCTGGCCGAATGGCTTCATCATATGAGTCCCGAAGGGCAGGTTTTCCAGCACTCGCCGCAGTGACCGCAGGAGGGGCCCGCGAGCCCTCGTATATACCTGCAGCCCTCCCCGCGCGGAGCCTGGGCGGCGAGCGCCAGAACATTGGAGTCGCCCTGCACCGCGCGACCCCCCTGCAGAAAGAGCCGAGTATCGGGCACGTGCGATCGCGAATTGGTACCGCCGCCCGCTCGCGTGGCCAGTGGCAGGAGTGCGACCCTCCCTCGCTCTGCAAGCCGCACGGGCACGCTGCGAGCGCGTGAGGGGCACGGACGGACAGCACGGATGCTGAGAGCCTCCGAGCTGCCACGAATCTCCAGGTCGCGGAAGCAACCAGACCAGTCGGTTGCCGCGAGCCTTCTGGATCCCCCTGCCCTGAAGCCCTCCTGGCTTGAGGGGGGTCGCGAGGAGAAGGGGGGTGGGAATGGGGAGGGTCAGAAGAAAGGGGGAGGATGGGGCGACTGAGGGAGCAAAAGGCGGCATCAGCATGAGCTCTCGGAGGTCCGCGCGGATTTCTCGGGTCGGCGTTGGGCTCCATTGGACCCATTCCCGACACCCCTTCCCCAGCGCGCGGAGCCCCGCCAGGGGCGTGTGTTTGTGTGTGTCTGTGCGTGTTCAATTTGAAACAATAAGAAGATAGCACCGCGATGTCTTTTCTCGGGAGGATCACCAGATAATCTTGGGTGACTGTTGTTTGAGGTGGTTGCTAGATGTCCTGCCACGCCACATGCCTGCCGCTCCACAGCCACTTCATGTCAGGCGTTCGTCTCACGGATTTAGGCTAGCGCTCAAGACGCCCGTGGAGGGCGGCGCACACATTTGTGGGCTCTCGATGATTCGTTGATTTCAGAGATCCGTGATCTTATGACTGTCTTGCAGGATGTTCGGTATTCCTCTAAAAGCTGCTGGTGTGGGATATTTCGCATGTCTGGTGCTCTTCGAGCTAGCGAAGCTGATGGTGGAACCCCGGAGGCGTCTTGGTGGAGTCTGAGGAGATGCCGGATTCTTTGGATTTCACGATCTTTGGGAGCATCATTGGTGCCCTGGTGGTCTTTAGGGTGTCCAAGGATTTCGAGGGCGTCTTCTTCTTGGATTTCGTGGTTCCGAGGATCTTGAGGGCCTCCTTGTCTGGGATTTCGTGGTCTCCGAGGACTCTGGGGGCCTCTTTGTCGTGGATTTCCAGGTCTTCGTGGACCTGGAGGGTCTCCTTATCTTGGATTTCGCGGTCTCCGAGGACCCTGAGTGCGTCTCCGCCTCCAACCTCAAGGTCTTCGCAGGCTCCGAGGGCACCTTGCACCAAGGGGGAAGCCTACTCTACAAGTCATTCTCTCACTTCCAAGTGTGTTCGCGGTGGGATCGGAGTTCTGGCAGGCAGCCATTCTGTACCGCAGCTGCGACAGACGGTACCGAACACGACGTTGCATGCACAAATGCTGTCGCCATGTCTGTTTCCATAGATTCTTGTGGTGTGAGGTCGCTGTCGCCTGATTTGATCTACTTCATTTGTTTTGGGGATGAGATCGCCCGAGCACATGCCATGCTACTGCTGCAGATGGTGTGCATCCCTCCCCCTCGGGTGTCGGGCTTCGTCCGTTGGGGAAGTCTTTCCACCTTCACTGGTGGCCGAGCCGATCTCGGTGGCGCGGTTGGAGAAGCGCCAGAACCTCGTCCGCCCACGACAAGGGGAAGAGCAGGGACGCGTGTCAGCACTACGTTCGTCGTGGCCGGCATTCCCGACGGCCAGCGACCAGGCTTTTCTTCTATGGCGTGCTTGCCGCCATCTGCGCTGATGCACGTGGAAGCCCCTTTGCAGGCTATGGGTGACCGACATATCCAGAAATTTCGTGACCAACGCGGGCCCTTTCTTTACTCCACTCTATGAGGATCGCGGCTTCGGTCTCGGGCTTACGCTGCGCTGGGCAGTCTCTGCACTTGGGCTTCGCCTATCCACGCGGGAACGGTGTTTCATGATTTGCATGTCCAGAAGGAAATTTCGATGTTGTTTACAGCATGCTTTTTGCAAATGTTGGTTGAGCGACCCTCAACTTTGTTCCTGCGAGTCTCCGCGATGTCCACCTTGCGCTGCTTCCCCAGATGGGCACGCCAGGGGCCCCATGTGAAATCTCCGCCCTGGTTGCGGCGAGCGCTTTTATTGCGTCTCTTGTGCGCATCCGACATTTCTTCCTGACGGGGCGAAGACAACGATGGCGTGCCTGTTGGCACTGTCGCGCCCTGTGCCCCGGGAGTTCTGAGGCCTTGGCGCGCCCGAGCACAGCTGGATTAGTATCCTCCTCCGCCTACAATATATGTGCTCACCAGGTATACACACCCCTTGGAAGACTTACAAGTAGCTACCTATACCAAGTGGGCTCTGAGGTTTTATATATCGGACTTGGCAGTGTTTTGCGGGCCCATGGTCAGGCCCTAGGGGGTGTTGGACGTTTTCGGGAACCGATGCGTGGTTTGTCTCAGGTTCGACGTGGCCAACCCGTAAAAGAAGCTAGTCGATGTCATGACCGACCCCCCGGATGTAAGGCTTGGCTCATGTTCTCCCTCATCCTCATCGCCCCCTCCTCCGATATTGCAGGTTTGGTGGGCGCCTGCATTATGTGTGCCCAGCTCGCTGCGAATCGCCAGCCCAACGCTCGGTTGGGCCGACGCCGTGCTCGGCAACGATGGACCCCGCGCCGTCGACGGGGACGCCGCGACCGACGTTTGGGGCCCTCTCGTAACCCAGTGCCGCACGATGAGACCCGACAGTGGATGGAGGGGGGCCGACTGGAACGACCAGCAATGCAAGTCGCGGGGCACCAACAGTTCTTACGGGCAATATATCTCTGGCAAGATCGTCTACGGTGGAAGTCTGATGAGCTTTGCGTGGTCGTGCACCAACATGGGTTTGCGACGGAAGGGATCCTGGGGCCTTTGTGAATCCAGAACCGAGGATGACAGAACTGCTTGTGCGATGTGCTGCTGGGCGCCGCCATGACGTTTCCTTGGAACTTGCTTTTCGTTTCCGTCCAGGGCAGACTGATTATGTGTGTGTGTGTGTGTGTTCTGGTCGATGGCATCGTTGTGCCCGCCTTGGCAAGACAACGTAAGGGTCCAAACTTCGCTCCGACAGTTCCTCATCTCCAGGAGTCTCTCCGTCCCAGGTTTGATCACCATCGAAGTTTACTCCGAGGCCGAGCGGTCTGTCTCTGGCTGGCTCCAGCAGGTTTTTACGAGTGTACGGCGCGAGTGACCTGCATGGGCAAGTCGTTTTCGAGGGCGGACTCGGTTGGTGATCGAGAGCATCCCGAACTTCCACAAAGCCTGTCACAGTCCTCCTCGCTGGTGTCAGCGCTTACAGTTTGATGAGTTGAAGCAGTTGAGCGCCTGCGACCTCGCGATGGCCGCGCGAAAGGTCTTGACGTGCAGAAGTTGCCCGTGAATGCGAGGGCCCCTGTGCCTGTGGCCCCGATCGCCCGTTCGACTGCGGAAAAGGCGCGCCGAGCATGGGCGCAGCGCGTGGCCCCCTTGGGGCCGAGTCCGATGGGGTGCCTCTCCTCGCTCCCCCCCGACAGGTACCTCCAGAATTGCGGGGGCCCCCAAGAGCGCCCCGTGAATGCCGGGGGCCCCGGGATCAGGCCCGGAAGCTCTTCGGGGCCCTCCAGCAGGTTACAGGTGAGGTTTTCGCGATTGAGGACGAGGGCACAAACGGTGTGTGGCTTATGAACCCCAGAGAGAGGATGGCTCGATGGCTCGACATCCCTGCCCGCTCCCCGCGTCGCTGGCAAATCAGCCTTGCTTCCTTGCCCGCCATCGCAGACTGGCACCGCCCCCTCTATGATTGTGCGATCCCGAAGAGCTCAGGGGGGGGGAATTGTCCAACGGCGCGTTCCCTACTTCTACCCCACGGCCAAGGCTAAGTTTTGGCCGGGCGTAGCTGGCCCTCTAGAGGCAGGTCGCCGGTAATGCGCGACGCAGAGGCACTCCTGCTTCAGGAACATCTGCTCGTTTGCGAAGATGCCCTCTCGCGGACTGTGCAGGTATTGAAGCCGCGCCGCGGTCTTCGCGGTGGAGACTGTCAACCCAGGTTGGGCGGGCCGCGTCTTAGAGGACGACGTCCCGAATTTGTTGGCGCAGTACGCGACGCTAGATAAAAAAAACCGCACTGTCGACCCCACTTGCCTCTGGCGCGGCACCTCAATGGAAGCCCTGGGAACCCTCGTGGCGGTCGCGGGCCAGGCCAATGAAGAGATACCCGTGGATGAGATTAGGGACTGCCCAGGCATATTATTCAGTCGAGTGCAGCACGCCGCCCCGACGAGGTATTCATGATAATGCACGGACGACGCAGTTTCGTCTTCTTTGGGGGCTCTATCAACGCTAGGCTGTGGGGCCGTGTCGTGATCCTCTTCAGGGGCCTCAAACGAGCCCTCGCGGGCTTTCTGGGGAGGTGTTATGATTATTTCAAGGCTGTGGGGCTCATCCTTCTCCGATGCAGCGGGATGCCCTTCGGAGGCCCATTGCGCGGAGCGATCTCACGCGCCGTCTTGTCCGAGCTTGAGTGGCTGTGCGTCAATGCCCACCCTGGGACACGACATCGTATTGCGCGAGGCCGTGTTGTTGATGATCCACCCGTTGCGTGCCCGCGAGTATGGCGCGCATGCTTTCGAAGCCATGCTGAGTGTGTATATGGTCAGGTTGTCATATTCAATGTTGACAGGGAGTGCCGCTTCGGGGGGGGGGGGGGGGGGCGCTGTTGTACTGGAGTTTCTGGAGGGCGAGCTGCGCGTCAATCTCGCAAAAATGCGAGTCTCAGTCGTCAACAACAAACACAAGTTTTGTGTTTATAGGGGCTCCTCTAAGATCGCAGAAACATCGGGGTGTATGTTCTGGGGGCCATTTATGAACCCCCAACTACACTTGCATCGAGCCGAACTTAAAGGACGCCTACATCGACGGGGCCATCATAGCTTAGATGAGTGCAATTGGGTTGTCTTGTTTCGTTCGGATCTGTTGTGCTTCTGGCGCCTGGGGTGCCCCCAAGGAGTGATGAAATGACTGTGGCGGTACGTGGCTCCACTGGATTCTTTGGGCGATCCGATTAGTATGTGTTTGAGGTTGGTTCATGTCACATCCGTCCACCTACTGCCTCGTCCTCGCGATCTTCTTGCTGTATTTGATCATGTATATCCTTATTTGCTGACTTTCCTAACCAGCGAAGTGCAGCTGCGCTTCCTTGCTGCGCGCCTGCCCCTGCGGCCTGCCGTCCGCTCATGAGCTGGCGCGGTGGCTTCCAGGGCCCATGCAGCAGCAAGGGCGGTGGCAAGGGCCCCCGAGCCCCACGCTTCCAATGGCATAGTGGCGGTGGCCAGCATTGGCAAGCCCCTCCGCCTCCACGCGCCGGTGGGTTCACATCCATGGCCCAGGAGATGAACTCCTTTATCGAGAACATCGGGGTCCTGGGCGAGATCGGCTACCGGCCGCCTACGAGGGCGCCTGCTGCCGCGGCTGCTGCCCCGACCGCGGCCCCTGCTACGGAGTTGGCGAACGCGCTGGCCAAGGTCTTGGAGGGGGGCAGCGCCCAGCGTGCCCGACAGGATACCCGAGTGCAGCAGACCGTCAACCGTCTGCGGGAGCTCGTCTCGCCTCGGCCGTCGGGCACTGGCAACTTTGACGAGCAGCTTGGGCAGTCGGGGATTTTTCATGAAGATGCGGTGTCCGACGCGGTCGCCACGCGCGGCCGCGAGATCTTGACGCTCCAGACGACGCTTGAGTGCCAGGGCGAGGACGTGCGATCCACGCGCTCCCTGCTGCAGTGCATGGCTCAGGGCATGGGCATGGAGATGCTGCCACCGGCCCCGAGGACCCCTCGCCGCCCCCGTTCTGCACCTTCGGCTGGCACGTCGGCCGCGGCGTCACCGGCAGGAACCCCACTGACAGGGGCCGCCCGGGGTGGAGGTGCTCGGCCAGCCCCGCGTGACGGACCGCTCCCAGTGGCTTTCTTTAGCGCTCAGGTGGATGTGGCTTCCCACGCGAGAGGCCTTGGGTTCCTTGCTGTTGGTGCCGGTCGAGGTGGCATGACCGCCCTCGGCACCGCCGTCGCCGCCGCTCTAGATGGCACCATCACATTCGGAGGGTGGTGGAGAGAGGTCTCTAAGGTCAAGGGCCCAACCCAGTGGAACACCAAGATCAGGTCACTCGGCTGCCCACCTCAGGAGGCGGTCGGCTACGACCATGCCGTGATAATTGGAGAGTCAGTCTACACGAGTCTCACGGAACATGGCGAGTGGCACAGTGACGATATTCAGAGTTTTTTCTTGCAGTGAGGCCCCGATGTTTCGTGGTATGCTGATCCTTGTGCCGCCAGCCAGCGCCGTGTTACCCTCTCTCCCTCCTCATTTGTCGCTTCGTCCCTGTCCCTCTTCTCGCTCCATACTTTGTATCACATTGTTGTAGTGTGCATCTCATGCGTTTGCAGTCGCCTGGCGGTCGAGGCCTCCTCATCAGTGATAGCCGTGAAATGATTGTTAGCAGTCTTAAGCTGGCAGGTGAGGCATGTCGTGTCCTCCTTATGGTGTTGGGTACGTTCGGCTTCGATCTTGTCTGTGACCGATGGTTTTATCCAGCCATGCCACCAGCGCCATGCTTCTGGCTTCGATGCTGGAAAACACGTGCCTCCGATGGGATACCCTAGCATGGCGCAAAACTCTGGTCAGGCTGCCATCCTCTCTGGTGCAGCGGCTGCTTGCGACTGGTTCCTATAAGCTTGGCGTGATCTGGGATCTCTAGCTTGGAGGCCATGCGATGACCGAGGAGAGCAGATGAAGTTGCCGCCAGAGGAAACGGAGGTATCATTTTTGTTTTTTTTTCGTTCTTTAATCCCTCCCAACTTTAGGGTCGGCTGTGTGTGTGTACGTGTGTTCTATTTTGAGCAATATGAAGGTAGCGCCGCTATGTCTTTTCTCGGGAAGCTGGTGAGTATCGGGTAGCTGTTGTTTGAGCTGACTGTTACATGTCCTGTTATGCCACATGCCTGTCGCTCCACGGCCGTTTCATGTCAGGAGATAGCCTGGCGGGTTTAGGCTAGCGCTCAGGGCGCCCGTGCAGGGCGGCGCGAATTTGTGGGTCCGCGATGATTCGCTGATTTCATGGATCCATGATCTTATGACTGTCTTGCAGGATGTTCGCTATTGTTTTCTCAGCTGCAGGTGTTGGAAATTTTACATGCCTGGTGCTCTTCGAGCTTGTGTAGCCGATGGTGGTGGAACCCCGAAGGCGTCGCGGGGGAGTGTTAGGATATGCCTGACTCTTTGGATTTCACGATCTCTGGGGGCCTCGAAGGTCTTTATTAGGGTCTCTAAGGATTTCGAGGGCGTCTTCTTCTTTCATTTCGTGGTATCTGAGGGCCCTGAGTGCCTTTCGATATTGGATTTCGCGGTCTCTGAGGACCCTGAGTGCGTCTCCGTCTCCAACCTTGAGGTTTTCGCGAGTTCCGAGGGCACCTTGCTCCAAGGGGGAAACCTACAGCATCTACAAGTCATTCTCTCACTTCCAAGTGTGTGTGTGTGTGTGTGTGTGTGTGCACCGCGTCCGAGGTCCTTCTGCGCCGTTTTTTTTTTTTTTTTTTTTTTTTTTTTTTTTTTTTTTTTTTTTTTTTTTTTTTTTTTTTTTTTTTTTTTTTTTTTTTTTTTTTTTTTTTGTTTTTTTTTTTTTTTTTTTTTTTTCTGTTTGTGTGTGTGTGTGTGTGTGTGTGGGGTTGCACCGAGCCTGTCCCGACCTCTTAGTTCGATGTGGATGGGGGCGGCGGTCAGGCCAACTCGGTGTGTGTAGTCGGCCTTCATGTCCATCCCCCAGGGGCTACCCCCCCACCCGCAGACCCCGGCCCCTGCCGCCCCTCCTCGCGTCTGGCGCCCGCGTGTGGAGCTTTTCACTCCCGCGCAGCGCGTCCAAGCCTTCCAGTGCTACTCTCGGGTCGCTCAGTCCGCTGGCATGCGTATGTGGCTTAGCATTCCCGCTGCTGCATTGGCCCCGACCCTCCTCGCTCCCTGGCCAATTTCTTTTTCGGCTGCCTCCGCTGAGCTGGGCTTGAGCCTTCCCTTGCCGTCGCTACCTCCGGGCGGGCCCTGGCAAGGCACCCGCGGCCGCTGCCTTGTCCTGGGGGCCGCTGGGGGCGTCCCAAACCCGAGTACAAACTCAGAACGCTTCGCCGGCGAAGCGTTCGGCGTTTCTCTGTCTCCCCGTTTTCCTTGCCCCGCTCTCCCTGTCTCCCCGTCACCCCTCCCAGGGCTGCGCGCTAGGGGGAGGGTGCCCCCTGCCTCCAGGGCGCCTCGCTGCCCCGTGATCCTGGGGCGACCCCCTACTTCCAGGCCAGCCCCCGACTGGAAGGGCAGCCTCTTGCTCCCAGGGCAGCCCCAGTGTTCCATTGTAGTCGGTCCACCATTTTTTTGGGCAGCCCCCCTGGTTGAGTGGCACCGTGCGCCCTCCTGGCCTCTCCTCCCACGACCTGCCCGACGCCCTCTACGACGCCCGACCTGGCCCCCCCCCCGACGTACCCGACGATCCAGCGCCTTTCCCAGCGGCCCCCCCGACGGCCTCCCCGACGACCTACCCGACACCCTCCGCGACGCATGAACCGACACCCTACCCGACAGCGTGCCCGACGGCCTGCTCGACGCATTTTCTGACGACCTTCCCCGCTTTCCCAGGGCTGCTTTCAGCTCCCTGGAAAGCCCCCTGGTCCCAAGACTGGCCCCTGCTGGCAGGTCAGCCACCTGTTCCTTGGCCGCCAGCGGCGGCCGCCCTGGCCAGCGGCGTGGCTGTTTCGGCTTTCGTCCTGGCGGACGGGGGGCTTGCTTTGGCCGCCACTGCCGCCGCCGCCGCTGCCGCGCCGCTGCCGCCGCCGCTGCCGCCGCTGCTGCCGGCGCCGCTGCCGCTGCCGCTGCCGCGCCTCGCCGGCGGGCGGCGGCGGCGGATCGTCTTCGCCAGATTCCTTGAGTTCATCCCTCAACGGAATTCACCTGGCGCACCGTCCCTTGACTTGCAGGGCGCTACTCCCCGTGGCTGCGGGCCGTTGGTTCCCCGTTCCTCGTCGCCCTCCATCGCCGCTCTGAGCTCGACTGGGGCGCGCCGGTCCCTCCCTTTGGAGCCGATTGCCGCCGCTTTCCCCCCTCTCCCCGTTCGTCTCCCTCCTTCGGGGTTACTGCCGCCCTGATCTCTGCCCGTCCGCCCTTGTGTGGCCTGCTGCGGCCGCCTGCCCCTCCTGCTCTTGGCCCTTCTGGCCACGCCGCCTGCACCGCCGTCGGGGGCTCCCGTCCCGGCCCCCCCCCCCCGCGCCGTCCGCTCCTCGCGGCTGCGGTCCCCCGCCCGTGCTGCCTCCCGCTCCTGCGGAGGCAGCCGGGGTCTGGTCCCTCCCCTCTTTGCGATCGGTCCGCACTGTCTGGCTCCCGTGTTGTGCCCTGAGAGTTTGGCACCGCTCGCTCGCCGTCTGCGCCCAAGGTCCTCGTCATGGCTGCCGTCTCGTCCTGCGCGCTCCGCCGCTGCAGTCCGTCATTGCGTCCCCTCCTCACAGCCTGGACTGCGCACTGCTCGGTACGTTGTCGGTGCGTTCTCCCTGTCTCCCCCTCTCCCCCACGAGTGAGGCTGTTGATCTCTCATGGGCGGATTCAGTATCCCCACGCCGCATGACCTGAGCCGGCAGCGCGCGTCTCTTCGCCCAACTTTCTCCGCCGCGCCGCTGCGCGCGTGGCCGCGACGCCACAAGTGTGTGTGTGTGTGTGTGTGTGTGTGTGTGTGTGTGCGGCCCAGCGCCGACCCGAGACCAGTGCGTCGTGACCAGTGAGAGTTAATGTGCGTGTTTACGATCCTGAATTGAGCCATATCACCATTCGTGGGATTTCAACACCGTAAATCAGCGTAACTGTTTGCGCCCTGATAATCCTGAGCCGTTCCAGAACATCATTTTTGCGACGTCAACCATGGGAATCCGTGGAACGCATGCAAATGTTAAAAAAGGCAGTGCGCGGCGCTAAGACGAGAGCCACATCTTGAAAAGGAGCCGCCCTCAATTCGTGAAGCTCGTGCAGATGTTTGAAACGAGTGTGCGCGGCGCTCAGACGAGCGCCACTTTTTGAAACGACCTGCCGTCAACCCGTGGAATTATTGCGATTTTGTAAGACGAATGAGCGCGGCGCAATGGTGAGAGTCACATGTTGAAGACGACCCGCCCTGAATCCGTGAAGCTCCTGCACATCTGTATGAGGAGTGTGCGCGGCGCTAGGGCGAGAGCAACATTTTGAAAATCACCCGCCTTCATGTGTGAATATGTTGTCAATTTTCGTGCTTCTGGACCATCCGTGGTAGGGAAGTCCCAGGCGAACCGCCCGGCCCGCCCTTCCGACTGGCTTCGGGGTGCGACAGGGAGGAGTCATTTATGAGTTATACGGGAAGAGAATGGCAGAGGAGGAGGAGGAGGATGAGGAGGAGGAGGACGAGGATGAGGAGGAGGAAGAGGAGGAGGAAGAGGAGGAGAAGGAGGAGGAGGAGGAAGGAAATATGAAATGTCAATCCGCCCTCCAAACTGCCCGAGACGGCCCCGTGCGAGGGGGCCGCAACCCCCTGAGCCACTCCAGAAGTCCCAGTGGCCGCCGCCATGGAGTCTGCCGCGAGGGGCGGCTCGCCTGAGGCCGTGCGGCGTCGTCGCCGCTGCCGTTGTCGCCGCCACCGCCATCGCCGACGTCGCTGCCGCCGCCGACGTGGCGGTCGGTGTCTTCATCGTCGACCGTCGGCTGTCGGCCGTCGGCCGTCAATCGGTGGTCGCCGCCGTCGGCCGCCGTTCGTCGGTCGCCGCCGTCGGCGTCCTCGTTTCCGTCGTCGTCGCCGTCGATCGTTGTCGGACGTCGGCCGCTGGCCGCCGCCGCCGCCGCCGCCGTCGCCGTCGCCGTCGACGTCGCCGTCGCCGTCGCCGTCGCCGTCGCCGTCGCCGTCGCCGTCGCCGTCGCCGTCGCCGTCGTCGTCGTCGTCGTCGTCGTCGTCGTCGTCGTCGTCGTCGTCGTCGTCGTCGTCGTCGCCGTCTGCGTCGGCGTGGGCGTGGGCGTCGGCGTCTGCATCGGCATCGGTGTCGGCGTCGACGTCGTCGTCAGCGTCGGCGTCGTCTGCGTCGGCGTGGGCGTCGGCGTCGGCGTCGTCATCGGAGTCGGCGTCGGCGTCGGCGTCGTCGTCGGCGTCGTCGTCGTCTTCGTCGTCGTCGTCGGCGTCGTCTGCGTCGGCGTGGGCGTGGGAGTCGGCGTCGGCGTCGTCATCGGCGTCGGCGTCGGCGTCGGCGTCGGCGTCGGCGACGGCGTCTGCGTCGGCGTCGGCGTCTGCGTCGGCGTCGGCGTCGGCGTCGGCGAAGGCGTCGTCGTCGGCGTCGTCGTCGTCGTCCTCGTCCTCCCCGTCAGTCGCTGCTGGACGCCGTGCTGGCGATACCGAGCGGCGTTGCCGCCTTCTGGCCGGTCCTCGCCGTGGCGGGAGTCGGGATCCTGGCGTCGCTGTACTTCCAGCCGTCGCGCACCAGGTGGGCAGTGCGGCTTCGGTACGCGGTCGCTGGGGGGACCAACGCGCCAGCATGCCTACTCCATAACCCGCCCCTCTGCATTTTCCATGAGACTGCTGCTCCTCGCCCTTCACCTCCTGCTCCCCTTCGTCCCTCCTGTCCACCTCTGCTTTTTGTTGGCTCGGCAGCCGCGAGCACAGCACCGCGCCGAAGTTGTCGGAGCGTAGCCGACGCGCGCGCCCAGAGGATGCAGCACGGCTTGGAAGCGGCCCCCAGAGACTGCCGCACCCGCCCGTCGCAGGGCCGCCTCGGCCTTCTCCTTCTTCTCATCTGATCCTCCTCCTCCTCCTATTTCCTCCCCTGCACAATCACGCAATATGAATACTACTCTCCTCTCTCCCCAGATGACGTCTGGAAGATGTTCGGCCCCTCTCCGCGTATTGTTTTTTGTGCATGATTCTGGGGAGTTTTTTCCCCAACCATCCTGTAGTGTTGTGTCCTCGTTTTGAAGAGACAGCGCCCCGCGTTCCTCTCCTCTCCTCCTCTTCCGCCTTCTCCTCCCCCTCCATCCTCCATCCTCATCCTGTGCATCATAATCATCAGCCTCTTATCCTCATCATCACCACCACCATCACCATCACCATCACCATCATCATCACCATCAGCATCATCATCATAATCATCATCATCATCGTCATCGTCATCATTATCATCATCACCATCAGCATCCTCATCCTCATCATCCTCCTCATTATCATCATCATCATCGTTATCATCGTCATCATTAACGCCATCAGTATCATCAACATCAACGTCACCATCGTCGTCATCATCGTCATAATCGTCATCATCATCAACATCATCACCATCATCATCATGATCACGATAATGATCATGATCATCATCATCATCATCATCATCATCATCATCATCATCATCATCATCTCCATCATCATAATCATCATCATCATATTAAGCATAATCATCATCATCACCACCATCATCATCACCACCATCATCATCATCATCAACATCATCATAATCATCATCATCACCACCATCATCATCATCATCATCACCACCATCATCATCATCATCATCATCATCATCATTATCATCATCATCTCATCTCATCATCATCATCATCATCATCATTCATCATTCATCATCATCATCATCGTCATCATCATCATCCTCATCCTCATCCTCATCCTCATCATCATCATCATCATCATCATCACCGATTTCAGCACACACCTCACACGTTTTGTGGCCCCGTAGGGAGCTCCACCGAAGGCCCCAGTGGGAGGGTCCGCATGGCACCACCTCCCCACCTGGGCACACCCCTCGCACGGTTCGTGGCCCCATAGGGAGTTCCACCGAAGGCCCCAGTGGTCGGGTCCGCATGGCACCACCTCCCCACCTGGGCACACCCCTCGCACGGTTCGTGGCCCCATAGGGAGCTCAACCGAAGGCCCCTTTGGGAGGGTCCGATCATCATCATCATCATCATCATCATCATCATCATCATCATCATCATCATCATCATCATCATCATCATCATCATCATCATCATCATCATCATCATCATCATCATCATCATCATCATCAGCATCACATCATCATCATCATCATCATCATCATCATCATCATCATCATCATCATCATCATCATCATCATCATCATCATCATCATCATCATCATCATCATCATCATCATCATCATCTAATCATCATCACCGATTTCAGCACACACCTCACACGTTTCGTGGCCCCGTAGGGAGCTCCACCGAAGGCCCCAGTGGGAGGGTCCGCATGGCACCACCTCCCCACCTGGGCACACCCCTTCGCACGGTTCGTGGCCCCATAGGGAGTTCCACCGAAGGCCCCAATGGAAGGGTCCGCATGGCACCACCGCCCCATTTCGGCACACCCCTCGCACTGGCACGGTTCGTGGCCCCATGGGGAGCTCAACCGAAGGCCCCTTTGGGAGGGTCCGCATGGCACCAACGCCCCATTTCGCCACACCCCTCACACGTTTCGTGGCCCCGTAAGGAGCTTCACTGAAGGCTTCCATGGAAGGGTCCGTATGGCACCACCGCCCAATTTCGGCACACCCCTCACACGGTTTTTGGCCCCATAGGGAGCTCCACCGAAGGCCCCTTTGGGAGGGTCCGCATGGCACCACCACCCCATTTCGGCACACCCCTCACACGTTTCGTGGCCCCAAACGGAGCTCCACCGCGCTCAGTGTCATGCGTGTTCAGAGTCTGGAAAGTCGTCTCTATCCCAAGTTGGGCGACGGCATCTTGTACATCGTCCTCTCGGATTGCGAGCAGATCGGTCAGTATTGCTGCACTCAGGCCGTCACGTAAATTAGCATGTCGCAAGATCACGTGGTTTTACGCGCGGGCGACGGCACTGCTGTGGGCAGAAACAACGCGCGGCAGAGCAACTTGCCCGATCTCGAGGAGAACGCGAAGGTCACAGAGGTCGCCGCTGGGCGGAGCACTCGGCGCTGCTGCGGAGCAATGGAACCGCAGCAGCTTACGGCAGCAGTGACTGCGGGCAGTGCAACATCCCCTCTCTGAGCGAGGGCGTCACCTACACGGGAGTCGCCGCCGGGACAAATTATGCCATATTGAGCAAAAGTGACGGGACCATTGAGGTGTGCGGATTGTCCGCGGACAACCGGGCCGTCGGTTTTCGCGCTCCAGGCACAGGAATCGCCTTCGTTGCCGCGGCGCCGCCCTCGATGCTGCTGCAGACGACGCTTGGGGACTTCGCGGTGATATTCCAGACAATGAGCGGCGAGGAGTGCTTCAGGACCGCAGTCTCGTCCGACACTGCACTGAAGAGGATTTGGCGTGATTTGAAAACTGCCAAGAACATGGGCCGGTTCGGACGCGGTGCTGGGAGAATCGACGCAGTTCTGCTGGGGGGGGCGCCTGCTCACGGACGGCTGCGCGAGGGGCGACACCGTCGCGACCGCCTTCTGCTGCGTTGACTTCTCTGGCGAGGACTGATGGAGCGGCCAGCCACAGCCGCGCCTTCTCTTCCGAGTGGCTCGCTGTTCGGCCTCGCGCCCGTGACGACTCGCGCGCGTCGCTGGAATCCTCTCGGGGCGACCAATGCGCGTCGCGGGGGCTCTCTGGCGTTCTGCTTCCAGGAGCTGCCCGCTCTGCTGCGAACCCTGCCGAGCGCCTTGTATTTTTTCTGCTCGCGGTGCGTTGCTTTGCCCACTGCCGCGGACGACCCTCGCGCGTCGCCAGAACTCCTCCGGGGCGACTGGGCGCGCGTCGCGGGAACTCCGCGCTGCGCTTCGCTCAGAGCCGCGGCCGTCAGGGCGCTAGGGCAAAAGGGGAGAGAAAGACATGAGCTGGGAAGAAAATGCAAGCAAACCAGCCGCGCAAAGGCCACCGCGGGCAATGTTGGTTAGGGCAGCAGCGCGCCACGGAAACAGGGGGAGAGGATAATGACACTGGAAGAAAATCGAGAAAACACGGCCGCGCACGGAGCTCAGGCCAAAGCGAGAAACCAAGAATGCCACGCGCAACGTTAACAGAGAGAGAGAGAGAGAGAGAAACAGAGGATAATAAGCGGAGAAGAAAATGGAGACAAAACGGCCGCGCAAGGGGCCAAATCAAGAAAGCAAGCGTGCAACGAGCAACGGAAACAAAGAGGGATAATAATAAGCTGGGAAGAAAATGAAGACAAAACGACCGCGCACGGGGCTTGGGCCAGAGCGGGCCCCCCTTCTCCGTCTCATACGCTTCGCGGTACTCGCAGCTGTATATGGTTGGGGCTATTTTTGGTTTAAATGTTGCTCCCGCTGAAGCGCCGGCCTCATTTTCGGGCTTCCGCTCGTTTCGAATCGTGCTCCCGCTGCAGCGCTGACCTCATTTATGCGCCTCCGCTCGTTCCGAGTCGTGCTCCCGCGGCAGCGTTGGCCTCATTTCCGCGCTTCCGCTCGGTACGAATCGTGCTGCCGCTGCAGCGCTGGTGTCATCATTTCCAGTGCCATACCACGGCATGCAATGCAATGCAAAGGTATGCGGTGTTCCGCTGTGCGATGACATGCCTTCAGCTGCAATGCTCGGATATGCAGTGCTTGATTACGCAGTGCCACGCCATACTATGTTCTGCTACGCTTTGATTTTCAACGCTATGCTACGCAATGTTCTATTATGTGCCGCAGTGCGGTGTCATTCTTTGCGTTGCAATGCTTTGTGATGCAATTCTTCACTACGCAACGCCACGCCATGCTATGACATAATTCTTTACGCTTCGCGTATCCCCACCAGCCCATCTCAAAACAGCAACTCTTGCGAAGCATGCCGACAGTCGTGTTTTTCAGGCGTGTTTCCGCCTGCCCCCGCATATCTCCCCTGTTCCTCCTTCCTCCCGCCTCCTTGTACATCCTCCTTGTGGTGGGAGCGGGAGAAGGACGAGGCGGAGGAGGAGGGAGAGAAAGCGCTCCTCGTGGTTTGAGTCGTTTGGGGTTTCTTGTCCTGGTGTGAGTCGTTCGGGCCCTTCTTCCTGGTGTGAATCGTTCGGGCTCTTCGTGATGTGAGTCGTTCGGGCTCTTCGTCCTGGTGTGAGTCGTTCGGGCTTCTCGTGGTGTGAGTTGTTCGGGCCCCTCGTCGTCGTGTGAGTCGTTCGGGCCCCTCCTCCTGGTGTGACTCGTTCGGGCTCCTCGTGGTGTGAGTCGTTCGGGGCCCTCGTCGTGGTGTGAGTCGTTTTGGGAGCCTCTTGGAGGCCTTTTGGGGCGTCTTCGGGGCCTCTTGGCGGCCCCAGGGGCTTCTAGGAGCGTCTTGGGTGCCTTGGGGGAGCCTCTTCGGGCCTCTTGGGAGCCTCTTGGAGGCCGTTTGGGGCGTCTTGGGGGCCTCTTGGCGGCTCCAGGGGCTTCCAGGAGCGTCTTGGGGGCCTCGGGGGAGCCTCTTGGGGCCTCTTGGGCGCCTCTTGGGGGCCTCTTGGGGGCCTCTTGGAGGCCTCTTGGGAGCCTCCTGGGGGCCTCTTGGGGCCATCTTGGGGCTTCTTGCGACCTCCTCAGAAGCCAGGGGCTTCCAGGAGCGTCTTGGGGGCCTCGGGGGAGCCTCTTGGGGCCTCTTGGGCGCCTCTTGGGGGCCTCTTGGGGGCCTCTTGGAGGCCTCTTGGGAGCCTCCCTGGGGCCTCTTGGGGCCATCTTGGGGCTTCTTGCGACCTCCTCAGAAGCGCAAATGAGCGCTGGCCCCTGAGAAGGACAACATGAGCCCAAAACCTGTGTAAAATCAATGATTTTGCTATGAAGGAAGAGGAGCGCTGCCCCCTCAGAAGGCCCAAATGGGGCCGAAACCGTAGTACAATCAATGATTTTGGCTTCAAAGAAGAGGAGATGTTTTTTTTCTGCTCCCCCCCGTCGGGGGCAGAATCCTCGTGAGGGGTGTCGTTTTTTAGCCCTCCCAGGAGTCGAAATTTACCCCCCTGACGACCCGCGGGGCTCCCTCTCCAGGCCCAGGGGGAGGGGGTAGGGGGAGGGGTAAACCCCTCCCCGAAGGGGAAGAAGGGGGTTGAGAACAGAGAGGGCTCTCTAAACCACTCACGCCCAAAGGGCTGGTGGGATTACTACGCTCCGCCGTGTTCTTCCACGCTCTGTTATTCCGTGCTCTACGATGCATCGCGCACCCTTTCGGGATCATTGCCTTGCTCGACATCCGATTGTGCAAATAGGCAAGAGATCTACGCAATAGTAAGGGATGGGAGGGAGGGGTAGGACGTCATATATGACGCGAGCGCACCTAGGTTGTCTTCCTCCCCTTCTCCCCCCCCTCTTTGCTTAAAAGCCCGGGGGCACCCGCGTGGGTCTCCACTCCCGCCGCCAAGGGGGACCCCCGGGCGTTGGGGTTGTGGTCTTGGGTCCCCCGCAGTCCGCCGCAGGGACGCAACCTCTTCGACGAATGGCCCCGTGGCACTCTGGCCCCGTTGTAGTATAGAGTACGCTGAAGCAGGGGCGGTCCGGCCGGGGGAACGGGGAGCGAAGGACAGAAGCGGACGCGGTGGTCTAGCTGGCGGGCCTGGTGGTGGGGGTGGAGGTCGTGGAGGTC
The DNA here is from genome assembly GCA_963575745.1 of Prorocentrum cordatum. NCBI lineage: Eukaryota > Dinophyceae > Prorocentrales > Prorocentraceae > Prorocentrum > Prorocentrum cordatum. Next base: position 65,678 of record CAUYUJ010003913.1, read on the forward strand.
GGCAGCTGGTAGTTCCTCCAGCCCTCCCCTGTGCCTCCCCAGTTGTCCCACCCCTTTTCCAGCTCGTGCTCCTGCCCGTCCTGCTTGCCTTCACCTTCTCCTTAAAACAACTAGACGGGCATGCCCGGCTTCAGTCTCGCGGACCTATTGTAAACTCATAATTAAAACATGCTTATTTTGTTTCATGCCCTGCCGCCATCGCGCGAGTGATAGTCGAAAACCTTGTTTAAACAAATTGTCACGGCTATCTTCCCCCCACCTCCTCTTCGTCCTCCTCTCCCTTCTCCTCCGTCTCCCCTCTTGGGGCCCTCTTGGGAGGCCTCTTGGAGGCCTCTTTGGGTGTCTCGGAAGCTTTCTTGGGCCGTCATGGGGGCCGTCCTGAGCGTCTTGGAGCGATCGTTTGGCAACTCGGTGCCCTCTTGGACCGTCTTGGGGGCTTCTTGGGGCTCTCCGGGTCAGTGATACAGCCCTCTCAGACCCGAACACGTCTCGCGCCACCTCCTCGGGAACCCCACGGGGCACGCGCCAAGCCCAAGAAGATTTGAGAATGTGGGGTCCCGGCCTTTGAGATACTCGTCAGGACTGAGGACTGAGGTTCATGGGATTGGGCAAAGGACCCGAGGACGCGCCCACTCCGTGCCCAGAGGCACGGTGGCGGATCTATACCGTGCCAATACGGTCGCCAAACGATCGCTCCAAGATGTTCAAGATGGTCCCAAGTCGACCCAAGAGAGCCGAGACGCCCAAAGAGGCCTCCCAGAGGCCTCCCAAGAGGGCCCCAAGAGGCCCAAATCATTGATGCTCCTCAGGTCATTGTAGGATTTTGGCGTTATCGCCTTTTCGGCTTCGCGGCGCTCCCAGACGGCCCTGGAGGCCCCCAAGACCGCCCCAAGACGGCCCAAGAGGCTTCCAAGACCGCCCCAAGACGGTCCAAGAGGGCCCCAAGACAGCCCAAGAGGCGCCAAAAATAGCAGCAAAAGAGCCCTGAAGAGGGCCCCGAATAGGGAACACGAGCCGAAAATCCGGGCCTTCCGCCCCGAGGGGCCCCCAGGAGGTCTAAGAGGTGCACCCCCGAAGCTCAATAGGCCCCCACGAGGTCACCAAGAGGCCCCAAGAGGCCCCAGGAGGCACCCAAACGTCCCCCCAAGAGGCGTCCAAACTGCCTTCAAGAGGCCCCTGAGAAACCCCCACGAGATCCCAACGAACATCAAATAGGCTTCATACTCACAACCCAGGCACGGTGGCGGGATGGGCCGAAGGCCATGAGAGAGAGAGAGAGAGAGAGAGAGAGAGAAAAAAAAAGAGGCAGAGAGAAAGAATGCGGGATTGGCACGGGCTTCTTCCAGGGCCACTTTCACATCCCGAGCCGCTCTTGTTGATATCAGGGCCCCAGGGAGGGCCCCGCGAGCCTGAAAGTGCTGAAGAACTTCCAGGATTCGTTTCTTCCACGATTCCCTTTTCTCCATGGCGACCCTGAAAAGTCGAACCCCGGATCTCTCTTGGGGTGCGTTTTGCCAGCATTTCGAGGCGGAGGCGGATCCAGCCGTTGCGACGAGGCCGCCCCTGGAGGCGCAGAAAGGGAGAGTCTCGATTCTCGAACCTCGATCCTCGAACCTGGCATCCTCCCGGGCCCCCTTCTCCCTTCATGCTGAGCGCCCCCAGCCCGCAGTGGATGCTCCGACCTCGGCGCAGAGCCGCGCTCGTGAGCCACAGCCGTGTGCTCTTGGGCCCTCTGGCCGCCGCAAGCGTTCCCAGTCCCCCCCCCGCACCCCACCCGCGAACGGTCATTCGACCACGGCGCTTGGTCCCCCCCCCCCGCACGTGTTACGTTTTTCGGTCCCCCCCCGCCCAACCCCGTTGGTACGCCCGTTGGGTAGGATTGCACGTTGGTCGTTTATGTGCCCCGCCCGTTTCTCCCCCCGGTTCCCCGTTTTTTTATTATGTTTTTTGTTTTGTTTTTTGTTATGTTGGGTTTTTCGGTTGTATTTTTTCTTTTTTTTTGGTGTTGTTTTTGGTGTTGTTTTTTTTGGGTTGTTTTTTTTTTTTTTTTTTTTTTTTGTTCTTTTTGTTTGTGATGGAGTGGTTGTTTTGGTATGTTTTTACCCGTTGTATTTTTTTTTGAGGGACGCCCTCCTCCTGCTCCTTCCTCCTCCTCCTCCTCCTTCTCCTCCTCCTCCTCCTCCTCCTCCCCCTCCTCCTCCTCCTCCTCCTCGCTCGGAGCGCGCTCAGGGCGCTCTTCCGGACCTCTCAAGGGGGTGGCTCTGAGCCAGTCGCGGCCATGGCTGCTTTGCGGAATCCTTTCTCGCTTTCTGGCCCCTTCTTATCGGGGCCTTGGGGTCGGGTCGGACCAGAGAGGGGGCGGGGGCTTGGGGGGAGGGGGGATAGGGAAACTGCTGCACGCAGCTGGTTTCGGCCCCGCCACCAGGCGCTTTCTTCGGTACATTGGGCGCTCCCCGCGCCAGGGGAACTGGGAAGGTCAGCTGCGCGAGCTGATTTGCTGAACCCTCTTTCGCTACACCCCCGATTCGTCCGACCCGACAGGGCCGTCCAAACGGAGGCTCGGGATAGCAGTCGGCCCCGTGGAGGAGGTCGAGAGGTCTGGGGGCCAGTGGCTCGCGAGGGCGGCTTCGTCGGAGGTCTGGGCTACCAGAGTCGGAAGCCCTCGTCGCGTTTGGGCGCTCCGGAGTTTCGAGTGCTGGCAGAAGAGGACGGTGGGCAAGCCGCGCCAGCCGTCGCTTCGCTCACTCCGCTGGCCCGTATTGTTCAATCGCAGGCGTTTACCTGCGCGTTTGTGACCTCTTGGAGGCCATTTGGGGGCCTCTTGGAGCTTCTTTTTGGGCCTCGTGGTGGTATTTCTGGGACCACCTGGGGTGTCACGGGGGCCTCTTTGGGGCCTCCTGGTCTCTCGGGGCCTCTCGGGGGCCTCTTGGGGGCTTATTGGGGGCCTCTTGGGGCCTCCATGGGACCTCTCTGCGCCTAGAGCTCGAAAAGTCCGTTCGGGTCCCTCGTCTGGGCCCGCTCTTGGAGCCGTCTTGGGAGCCTCTTCGGCCATTTTGGAAGCCTCTGGGGCTGTCTTGGGGCCCTCTGAGGCTGTCTTGGGCGCTCTTGGAGGCCTCTTGGGCCGTGTTGGGGCGATCCTGGAAGCCTCTTGGACCGTCTTGGGGCGCCAGTAAGCCGAACAGGCGAGAACGCCAAGAACCTTCCAAAACTGAAGAACAAATACTAATTGCTGCCTCTGTGGGCCCTCTTGGGAGGTCTCTTGGAGGCCTCTTGGGGCGTCTTGAGGTGCTTTGGGCTGTCTGGAGGCCATCTTTAGCGTCTTGGATCGCTCTTGGACCGTCTCGGACCATCTTGAGCTCTCTTGGAGGCCACTGGCAGCGCTCCTGGAGCGCTCTTGTGAGCCTGTTGGGACCTGGCCGCGACCTCGCCGGGACCTCGCCGGGACCTTGCCAGGACCTGCCCGGGATCTTGCCCGGGTACTTGTCCTCCGGGGCCTCCGGGGGCGGCCCCACGCGCGCGAACTAGAAATACTGTTAGTTGCCGGAGACCTTAGCACGCCCTTGGCCCGTTGGGCTGGCGAATTGCCGAGCGGGTGGCGGAATGCTTGGGGACTGTGCGTGGGCTTCGTCTCCATTCGGAGGGGCTGCTGCGCGAGAAGCTCGTCGGGTCGTTTCTGTGTGACGCTCCTTGTGCCCTTCCTCCCCCCTCCAACCTCGTTCATCTCTTCCCTCTTCAGAGGTCGGTTTCACAATCGCCATGGACTTCATCATCTTCTGGCTTCCGTTCATAGTCTTCCAAGGGGCGATCTACAAGCAGGGCACGCAGCAGTTCCTGGGCCCAATTTTCGATAAGTTGGACGGATCCCCAGCGATGCGTTGGCTAGCAAAGAAGTTCGTCTACGAGAAACCCAAGAATTCAGACTACTTCATGACCCAGCTGCTCTTCCTCTTAAACTTCATCCCGAATTTGGCTTTCATAGTGTACTTGCAGCTGACACGGGGATCTCTCCCCTGGTGGGCACTGGCCATCTACTACCTCAATTGGGTGGGAATTGGTTCTCGGTGCATGGGGGCAGCTTATTTCATGGCTCATAAGGAAGGCCACTCTTTGAATCTGTACAAGCCTTGGATCAGAGAAAGCCTCGGCAATGTCTTCGAAAACTGGGTAGGACTGTTTTATGGTAGCGTGTGGAACAACTTCACCACGACGCATATCGCACTGCACCATAGGCTTGATTCTGGTCAGGGTGACACTCTCTACTGCCTGGGCCTTATATGATTGTGGTATCGATGCTGACATGGATCTTCCGCGATCGAGCTCGTTGGGTTTGAGTAGGTCGCCGTGGGGCGCGCTTTGGTTTGATGTGGCGGGCCGTCGGTTAAATCAGTATTGAGTGCCTTGGGGTGGAGGAGGAGGGAGGAGTAGGAGGGATCAGGAGGAGAAGGAGGAGGGGAAAGGGGGAGGAGGAGGAGGAGGAGGAGGAGGAGGAGGAGGAGGAGGAGAAGGATAAGGAGAAGCAGGAGGAGGACGTCCTCGGCGTCCCAGTGCCGTGGTCGAGTGACCGTTCGCAGGTGAGGTGGGGGGGGGGACGGGGGAAGGGAGCCTCTGGAGCCTTTGCATGTTTTTTTGTTTGTCGACCATTTTGTTTGTTTGTTTTTGCTTGTGTGTGTTTTTGTTGCGTGTGTGTGTGTGTCATCTGCCGACCGCGCCCGAGGTTCTGCGCCGCCGATTTAAAAGCGTGTGTGTATATATAT
>CAUYUJ010003914.1:0-190000 GCA_963575745.1 Prorocentrum cordatum
GATCGTGCAAGCTAAGAGGTAGGGGATATGTGGTGTTAGCCATGTGGTGAAACAGATATGGTGCAGTGTATGGGGTGCGAGCTGCCTGGTGCAAGCTAAGGGTGCAAGCTGTACGGTGTAAGGAGGAGGATCGGAGGAGGAAGGGACGAGGAAGGAGGAAGATGGGCAGGGAGAGGATAGGAACGAAGGTGACTCTTGGGGGCCTCCCGAAGTCTCTTGGGATCTCCTTAGGATCTCTTGTTGAGGTCCTTGGGAACCGCATCTTGGGTGGACCATTTTGGGGGGTCAGGTTCCGAGAGGCAATTCAAGCTTCTGTTCTGAGACCTCTGTCAAGACATTCGTAGGGGCCTACTGGGCCATCCTGGAACTTCTTGCGCCGATTCTGGGCTCTCCGGGAAGCCTTTTGGGCCTCCGTGGAGCGATCCTGGGGGCAGCTTGGGCCGTCGTGGGCGGTCTGAAGTCCAGACAGGTGAGACACAGTGCACCTACTCAAACGCCAAAAGGAAAATCAACGATGTTTGATGATCGAGGCGCTAGTTGAAATGTTCATGGAACCCTGTCGGGGCGTCGTGGGGGCCTCTTGGCCCGTCTCGGAATCTTTTTGAGTCGTCTTGGGAAGATCTTGGGCCCGCTCGGGGCTTTGCTTGGCCGTCCTGGAGCCAGCTGGGGCCATTTGGGCGCACTCTCGGGCCGTACTGGGCAATGGGGGCCATCGAAAGCGACCAATACCATCAACACGCAGCGATGGCGGCGCATAACTGCTGAGCCTTCATTGGCGCGTAGCGTGAAACATCATGCGGCCCGCTGGTAACCCCCTTTGTTGTTCACTTCGCTCTCAGGGGACCCCATCGTCTCTTTGTACTCCGCCTCCTCCTCCTCGTCCCATTCCCTCTCCTCCCTTCTCATCTTGGGAAAGGGCCCAACCTGCGAGGTCTGGTACAAAGGATATCTTTGAGCGGTGCTTCTGAGTGTTTGCGCGCCTTGTCTCCGTCGTCGTCGCCGTCAACGGCTGCGTCGTGTTCGTAGGGACTGTTGCCCTTGTCGGGACTTATTTTCCTGATGCAGTCACAACCACTACCAACCCTTCATCGTCGTCGTCCTCCTATTCTCCCCACTCCTCCAGGTCCAACCTCCTTCCCCATCCTACACGTCGTCCCCTTCCTTATCATCCTCCTCCTCCTCCTGCTCCTGCTACCCCTCCTACCCGCCTTCCCCTCCTCCTCCCTCCTCCTTCCTCCTCCTCCCCTCCGCCTCCTCCTCCTCCCTCCACCGCCTCCCCCTCGACCCCCTCCCACCCCTACTCCTCCGCCCCTCCTCCTCCTCCTCCTCCTCCTCCTCCTTCTCCCTCCTCCTCCTCCTCCTCCCCCTCACCCTCCTCCTCCTCCTCCTCCTCCTCTGTCTTCCCCTTCCCCCCATATCTCAGAGTCCTCCTGCATGCTCGCGCTCTGCCCCCTGGTTCGCCGACAGGGGCCACGTCCGAGCGCATCTCCTACCCGCCGGGACGGCGTGCAGCCGCCGTGCTGCCCTTTTTTTCAGCGTGGACGCGCTGCCTCGGCGCCAACGCCGCGGCGAAGTAAGTGGGTGGCCGAGAGAGCACGGGGCGCACATCGCGCGCGCGGGGGGGGCGACCTGCCGCCCTCGCCTGCGCGCCGCGCGCCTGCCTCCCCCCCCCGGACGGAGAGCTGCGCTCCCCGCCGTGTGCGCAGCGCGTACGCTTCGCTCGCGGAGCAGCCGTCCGCGGCGAGACCGCGCGCGAGCGGGCGAGCTGTGTGCTGCCGCCTGGGCGCGGCACGCAGCCTGCGCTCGCGGACGCACGCGGCAGCTGTTCCTTCCTCTCCATCCTCTCTCCTCCTCTCTCCTCCTCTCTCCTCCTCCTCCTCCTCCTCCTCCTCCTCCTCCTCCTCCTCCTCCTCATCATCATCTGCCTCCTAATCGTCCTCCCAATTCTCCTCCTCCTCATCATCCTCCTCCTGCTCCATCCTCCCTCCTCTCCCTGCCCGCTCCTGCTCGCTCCCCTGGAGCACCCCTCGCATGGTCAAAATGCCGCAGTCGCCCCAGCGCCAAGCAAAACGCTCGCCCGAAAGCGGCACTCCGCCTGGGCCTTTGGGGCGCGGCGCATAAGCTGAGGGGCCGCACGCGAGGGGGCGGAGCGTCGCTCCCGCACGAGCAGCGCACAACTCTCGCCTGGGCGTGGCGCGCCTTCTCCGTTCGCCCAGTCGTCGGGAGCAGGAGCGGTGCCGCACGCGAGCGGCGGACGTGCTGCCGCGCAGCAGGAGGGCCGCAGACGAGCGGTCGAGACGCCGCTCCCGCGCAGGCGCCAAGCCGATTCCGCTCGACAGCGGCGCTCACGCCCGGGCGCGGCGCACACTCTCTGGCCCGCGCGCGAGCGGGCGAAGTGGTCGCTCCCTCGCGCACGCGCCGCGCAGGGCTTCGCCGGAGGGCGGCGCTCCCGCTTCCGCAGAGACTTCGTAGGAGAGCGGCGCTCGAGCCCTGCCTGGAGGCCTCCCAGATGGGGCCGGAAGATCACGCCGCATCGGCAACGCATCGGCGACGTCGGCGATGCACTCTTGCGCCATCGGCGTGGCGAAAGTCGGGATCTGCATCGAGCCGCATCGGCGACGCATCGGCGATGCGGCGCGATCCTCCGACCGCATCTGCTCGGACTCGTCTGGGATGACTGGAGCGCAGACTTCGCTCGGCGGCGAGCGAGGGGGGGAAGTGAGACGGGGCGAGCCTTCTCCGTAGGCTCGGGAGTCCCCAGGCCTCGTGAGGAGGCTTCTGAGCTCTCCCCGAAGGCACAACAAACTTCTCAGAAGGCGCCAGGGCTTCTGAGAAGCCCCGCAGCCTCCCGAGAAGGCCTTCCGCTCCTCTCAAGTCGGGCGTGTCCCCCGACAGGGGGATCCTGGGCGAAAAGTGACAAACCACATAATATGCTCCCCACGTGGGAAAACACAGTCCAGACATCGCCCCAAGACTTTTTGCTTGACCATCTTCGAAGCTTCCCCCTCTAGAGGGACAGGCCCGACTTACCACTTCTCCCTCCCCCCCCCCTCGCTCGCCGCCCCCACTCGCACCCCAGCGGCGCTCCGAGCCTCGCCGCAACGCGCACGCTCCGCCTCCGCCCGCCCCCGCTCGCAAATTCTTCCCGGCACGGCGCGCGCGGCGTGGCCCCGCAAGGGGGGTGCTCTCTCGCCGGGGCGCCGCGGGGAGGGGGAACGGCACCCCCTTGAGGGCTCGGAGCCCGCGAGGCCAAGGGCCCCCTGGGAGGGGGCACTCGGCTGCAGTGGCACGCGCGACGGAGCAAGGGGCCCGCGCGGTGCTCGCGCGCAGGAGCGCTCGCGTCGGGCCAGCGCGAGGGGCAGCGACAGAGGGGGGGGGGCGGAAGCGGGCGGGGAGCATCGACCGGGGCTCGGCGACACATCGCCGGCAGACCGGCGAGCGTTCCTGGGCGGGGTGGGCTATGGCGCCCCGAGGGGCGATCAGTGGGCGATTGAGAGGCGATGCGCCCCAGAGCCTACCCCCCCCCCCATTATCCTTGCCTCGTTGCCCCTGAGGACGACTCGGGTTGGCCCCACGGGGCCATCAAGACAATGACGAAACCCAGCCTGAGATCTGATGCGAGCTTCGGCTGCAACCGTTCCACGAAAACGGGAGCGTGAAAATTCAGGACGGGGCCGTCAAACGGCGTGGGCTCGCCCCGAATGTGGCGGCGCGCGCGAGGGGGTGGAAGAAGGGAGGAGGCCTTCTTAGACGGAGGCCGCTTCTCAGAAGGCGCTGGCCTTACATCGATAGGTAAGGCCCGCGCCGTCTGAGAAGCAGAGGTGCTTTTAAGAAGTCCTCCCCCCGCCCCCTCTGCGAGTGGCTGCCAGGCCCTGATTCCAGCCAACCCGAGTCTTGCGTTTCCCCGGCGCGCAGAGGTCGGCGAAGACTCGGCGCCGCGCGTGCGCGCAGAGAGCGCCCTCCGCTCGGCAGGTGGCGCCGCGCGCGCGTCCCGATGTCCAGGAGCGCCGGCGTGGATTCTGTGCTATGGCGAAGGAGGGTGGGAGCGGGCGAAGCCCTCCGACTCGTTCGAGCTTGCCAGCCACCCCTCACTCTCTCCTCGCTCTCTCCTTCTCCTCCGCCTCCTCTTCCTCACTGGAATCCTTCTCCTTGTCATCCAGTTCCAACATTCCCTCGGAACCATTATCTTGCTGCCCCGCCTCCTCCTCCTCCTCCTCCCCCTCCTCCTCCTCCTCCTCCTCCTCCTCCTCCTCCTCCTCCTCCTCCTCCTCCTCTTTCTCCTCCTCCTCCTGCTGCTCCTCCATTCCTTCTCCTTGTGATTAACTCCTCCCTGTCGCACTCCGAGGCCGGTCGGAAGGGCGTGCCAGACGTTTCGCCGGACACTTCCTTACCACTTACGACCCTGAAGGTTAGAATATGCCAACAATTTCACACATGGAGGGCGGGTCGCTTCCAAAAGGTGGCTCTCGCGTTAGCGCCGCGCACATTCGTTTTAAATCATTGCAGGAATGTTGCGGATTGAGGGCGGGTGGCTTTCCAAATGTGACGAGTCGTACTCAAAATGTGGCACCCGCCTGAGCGCCGCGCACATTCTCTGAAACGATTACAGAGCTTCACGGATTGAGGGCGGGTCGTTTTCAAAATGTGGCACCCACCTGAGCGCCGCGCACATTGTTCTGACAGATTACAAAGCTTCACGGATTGATGGCAGGGTCGTTTTCAAAATGTGGCTCTCGCCTTAGCGCCGCGCGCATTCGTACTTATTGGAAAATTGCACAGGTTTCACGGATTGAGGGCGAGCCGTTTTCAAAATGTGGCTCTCGCCTCGGCGCCGCGCACACTCGTCTCAAACATTTGCAGGGGCTTCACGGATTCAAGGGGGCCGTGAAAAAAATGTGGCTCTCGCCTTGGCGCCGCGCACATGACTCTGAACATGGTCAAACATGTTGTGCGGATTGAGGGCGGGTCGTTGTCAAAATATGGTTCTCGCCGTAGCGCCGCGCACATTCGATTCAAACAATTGCAGCAGTTACGTTGACTCGCGGTGCTGAAGTCCCAGGAGTGGTGTTCTGGCACCATTCAGGACCGACAAGACGCAACAGTCAGGTTGACTCGTGGCGTTGAAGTCCTGAGAATGGTGTTTTGGCACGCTCCATGACTTTCACACGGTTGTCCTCCAACGGGACACTTCCCAATGTGGAAGTGAATCATTGTATGAAGCCTATGAAGAGGGAGCTTGGAGGGAGGGTATATCAACCGTTGGTGAGTCTTGTGTGTTGCACTTGTCCTTCTCCTCCTCCTGCTCCTCATTCTCTTCCTCCTCCTCCTCCTCCTCCTCCTCCTCCTCCTCCTCCTACTCCTCTTCCTCCTCCTCACCCTGATCCTAACCCATTCCCGCTCGTGCCACTTCCCATGCACATCGATGCCTCTGCACGCCCGGCCGAGCTGGCGGACCACTGGCCTAGCTGGTCCACCCTCGTCGACTGCCAGGCCAGCCGTGTCCCCGAGGAAGAGAGATCGAAGGGAAAGGACTACTCATGAATATGCGCCGATCCTCCCCAGGCTCGTTCTGGGCCAAGGAGCGGTGCATACGCCCTCACGGCTAGGCCAGGGAAGCCTACCCAGACCCCCGACGCTACGATTTTTCCATAAGCTCGACCCACTCCCTGGGACTGGACTTTGATCCCGAGCTCGACCCACTCCCTGGGACTGGACTTTGATCCCGAGCTGTATCTTGACCCTCCCGAGGCCGGTCGAACGGCCAGTGCCGAAAACAGCGAAGACCTCCCGCCGTGAGGTTGGCTCATGACTCGTGTGGCACCGGGACTGGCGTGGCCCAGACCGATGCCTGTGCACAGCCCCTGCCGCCCGAAGATAGGGCGACGAGATCTATGCATATCCACTGCTCCTGGCCAGGCCCATCCTGGGCCCAGGAGCGGTGTATATGCCTCCCTGGCCAAGCCAGGAGGGCGTATACACAGCTCTTGGGCCCAGGATTGGCCTGGCCGGGAGCAGTGGATATGTATAGACATCGTCGCCCTACGAAGAGAGAGAGAGAGAGGAGCACCCGCGGGAGCGAGCGGGGCCTGCTCCGGGGCCTTGCGCCGCGGCGGGACCGCTGCCAGGCCGAGGTCCTTCGCCGAGAGGCCGGCGCGCCGAAGGTCGCGCGCGCGCGCTGCGGTGCGCGAGGCGCATCGGGGCGGATCGGAGGCGCTTCGAGGCAGCCGCAGGCGAACCCGATGCCCCTGCAGGTCAGATTTCTGCAAAGGCTGGCGGGTGGTCAAGCAGTCGGGGATGGACAGACCCCCCTTTAGTGAAACGTGGTTTAGTGAAAACGACCTGAAGCCCAAACCTGGCGGGCGCAAGCCTGGAAAATAACGGCCACGGCGCCCTCTCGAGAACCGAAAACGGACAATTCACTAATCGACGTGTCACTGTTGGGGGTTCTGTCCACCCCCGAAGCAGGGGAACCCCAGCGGGGGTGTCCGGTACCCCAACGTCGAGTGGACCCGCGGGTGGGGGGTTCGCAAGCGGCCGCAGAGCTCTGCCTCTAACAGCCCCAACCTGCCGGGTGGGGAGAACGGATCTGGGCTTGGGGTGAGGGGCGACAGAGCCAGCCAAAGAAGCGGCCGTGGGCTGGGGTGGCGCTCGAGAAGTGGCAGCGGTTCCAATGGAGGGGGGGGGGGGCGAAGGGGGCGGTCTTCTCGGCAGGGCCGGGGGGCCTCTTGAGAAGGCTCGGAGGCTTGCCAGCTGCGGTTTCGGAGAGGCCAGGAGGGCTTCTGAGCAGCTCTCCTGGCTACCGCGTGGAAGCTTGCCCTCCCTCCCCCCGTCTCCGCCGACCCCACGAGGGGAACGTCGGGGGGCGGGCTGAATAGGGGGGAGGGGGGCGCATCGACCAAGAAATGGCGACACGCATCTCGCCACGACATGCGCCGAGCTGGAATCCGGACGCCTCGGCGACGGGCCCCGGGCCGCGAGACCGTGCGCTCCAGGGCGGGGCGGACCATCGGGCCCCTGTTGGCGACGATCGGTGCGCCGCCCACCGGGAGACCACCTCCCCGTGGCCAAAGCCCCGGTCGGAGAGGAGGGGGTGGGAGTCAGCGCCCCTCTACCGGGGACTCCACCAACGGGTACTTTGGACAGTGGCCCGGCGAACCCGATCCTCCCCGATGTGGGCAACGCTGCCATGCCAGAAAGAGGCGCTGAAGCGGCAACTTGCGGCAAGGTTCCAAAGTATCCATTAGTGAGTACCCGCTACGGTGCCGCTGAGGGAGAGGAGAGAAGGACAAGCTAGGTGCGCTCGCGCCATACATACCATCCTATCCCCACCTCCAAATCCCTTACCACTGCGCTGATCTGTTACTACATCTGCGGACGCATATCATAGCCGACATGGAGCTCTAAAGAAGACCCCTGATCATGTTATGCGCAATCGAAAAAAGGAAAGCTGCGTACATATGAGGAGGAAGAGAAGGAGGATCATGAGGAGGAGTTGGCGGGTGAGAAAGAGGACGAGCAGGAGAGACCCACGGAGGACGAGGAAGCACAAGGACGATGACGAATAGCAGCATCAGGAACTGGAGTGGAAGGAGGGGGAAGAGCAGGATGACCAGGGGAAGGCGGAGGAGGGGAAATGAGGGTGCGACAACGATGAAAAAGGACTCGGATCCAACAAAGTGGCCCACGTTGGGGCGGGATCGCCATCCTCAACGACGGGAGCAAAGCGCCGATCCGGGACAGAGGGAAGGGAGCTCGCCACGGGGACCCACCCCTCCCGCAGCCCTGGAGGTCGGAAATGGCGCCTCCTTGCCTCCTGGGCGCCGCTCGCCAAGAGGTACCCCCCTGCCCCCGTGGCCCTGGCCCGAGGATCCCGGGCGCTCCTCGCCGGGGGGGCCCGCCCGCCCCAGGCGGCCTCGACCTGGCCTCTCCCCGCGGCACTCCCGGAAGAGAGGCAGCTGCCCCCCTGGCAGTGTGTCCGGCAACGCGTGGCACGCGCCAGCCCGAGACCTGTCGGGATGCAGCCAGCTGTTTCCCTCCGACTCTGGGCGGCAGCGTGGGGCCACACGGTTCGAAACACACAGTGTTCACATGTGCCGTGGCCGCCGGCCTGGGACCGATACGCTGTGGAGCAACACAGGGGTGACACGTGTCACCCCGAAAGCAGTGGGAATTAACAATCTCACCTTTCCTGGGCGTCAGCACAGGATCACACGGCGTAAAACGACACAAGGCTGACCCATGCCACCATGGTCCGTAGCAGAGCGAGTACAAATAGTTTGGCGGTGGCCTGCGAGAGGGGGGGGCGAGCAACACAGCTGAAATGGTTGACCGGTCAGCAACAAGCATTCACTACTGATTCAAGGAAACAGAGCCTGCTCATGGACCGCCCATGGCTTACCCGTGGCCTGCTCCTTGCGGCCCTATGGCCTGCCAATGATTTGCCTACGGCCTTCCCATGGCCTGCTGATGCAGTACCCATGGCCTACACCTGGCCCCAGCCCGAAGACGGCGTTCCTTGACTCCTGGGTGCCGCTGGCCGCGGACCCACCCGCCCCCACGGCCCCAGCCTGGAGATGGCGACCCTTGCTTCCTGGGTGCCGCTGGCCACGGGGCCCGCGAGACGGCGATTCCTGGGCGCCGCTCGCCACAGGGACCCCCCTGCCTGCCCACGGGAGCCCAGCCAGAAGAGGGCGTCACTTGTTTCGTGGGCGCCGCTCACCATCAGGACCCAACCCTTCGGCATATCACAGGGCAGGCGATTCTTGATGTCTGGCCCGTGGATCACTCGTGATCCTGATATTGGCTTGAGACGAGGGGGGGTGAACGCTACAGCAATTCGGGCAATATGTTTGAGGGTTGAACATGGTGCCACAGAACTCCTGACATCAACCCTGCGACGATGCAGCCGCCAAATCTCGGAGCCCACGGCCCCAATTCTGCCAGAATCGTCCCTCCCATCGCTTTCCCGCGCGATGCTGCACAGGCAGCAGCAGAGGACCTGTGGTAGGGTTATTTGGAGGATTGGAGGCTGCACGCGCTGAGCGGGAGAAGGCTGCATCCACAACGTGCTGCAATGATTCGAATCAGCTTGCCGAGGCGCCGAGAAAAGCCAGTGCTGTCGAAGTTCGGTTGGGCTTCCATCGGCAGCGGAAATATCTGCTGGTATATGGCATATCCATTGTCTGATCTTCCGGGTTGATGTTCAGGGGCTCCTCTGGCCTCCGTTTCCTTGAACTGGCAGAGATCCATTCTCGAAGGCATGCAGGCAGCTGGCTTGCAACCTACAGCGCGGAGCCATCCTTATGCTACCATGCCCCATGTGTCACGCTGTGGTTCGTCGCTGCGGCATTCCCAACCGACGACCCCCGACCTGGCGGTCCCCTGCCAAACGCGGGCGCCCTCCAAGACGCCGCGCCGCTCGTGCTGCTCAGCAGAGTGTGCACGCAGGCTGCGTGGATCCCAGTGCCCATGTTTTTCTTTGCTTCCCTCCCTGGCCTTCATCTGTTTCCCCGCCCAAGCGCTACACACCCACACGCAGGTTGCGCGGCTTAGGCCCGCCACGTCCGCCAGAGCGGTCCCTGACGGCAGCTGGGGCGAAGGCCCGCGCCAGTGCGCATGCACGCTGCGTGGTCTCGTTCAGCATGGTGTCGAGCAGGGGCAAACTGATTGACCCAAACAGGAACCCAAACCCTTTGGGAGGGGATCCAAGTTAGGAGGGCCAGGAACATTAGGGACAGGGGGTCTTTTCTGCAGGCGTATCGAACCAAACCGCCCAGAACTATGATCTCTAATGCGAGGACGAGGGCCTCAATGTGGCTGCGCCGTCACCGTGTTATTCGGACTAGGGTTTCTTCTATCCTCGGTGGCAAACGTTGGGCCTGGGGGCGCGCAAACGGGGCGCGCACCTGGGGCGCCGTGGCGCGGCCCACCACAGCGGCGAGGAAGATGCAGCGGTAGGTCGGGCAGCTCCTCCTGCACGCGGAGATTGTATGACATACTTTTTTCTTGTTGCAGCATCAAAACATGATCTTAAACTGATTCAACATGGTCGCGGGGACTCGTCCCCAAACGATCTCCTAACTACTATTGAACATTCCTCCTCGGGAGGGACGTGCCCGATTCCAAGGTAGTGGTTTGTGTCCGAGGCGGCAGAGGAGAACACGAGGAGTGGGGCGGGGAGTTGCCAAGCCAGAAATGGATACAAGAAGAGACCGGGTACAATGCCCAACCAACAGCGCGGGCTGTCCGAAAATAACAACGGTCGCTGCTGGGCAAACAACCTCTTGACCTTAGGCGGACACCGCCCGCGGCGAAGCCGACCGCGCATCCGGTTCAAAATGGAGTCAAAATTTTGCTGACCCGGATCAATCCACAACCGGGCCAGTCGGGCTTTGCAAGATCCTGCACGCAGGCCCGGGTCAATGCACCCCTGGCTCCGCAGGATCCTGCAAGATCCGCCTGCATTGACCCCCGCCTCCTGGGCCCAAATGCACAAGGTCTGTGGTCGGTCTTCGCGCCCGCTGCTTCCGTACCCATGCCGCCCCCCCGACGGGAGGACGCGGAGGGTCGGCGGCGGTGGCCGCGCGGGCCCGCGGGGCAGCCCCTCCCGGGCGCGGCCTCGAAGGTCTTCACCTCCCTCTCGAAGCGGCCAAGGACCGCGTCCTGGCGCATCTTGGGTGTGATCTGGTCCTCCTCCTCCCCTCTCCTCCCCCGTCTCATCCCCCCTCCTCCCCCTCCTTCTTGTCCTCCTTATCCTCCTTCCTGTTTCCTTCTGACATCGTCCTGGTTCCTCCTTCCTAGTGCCTCCTTCCTCCTCCCCCTCCTCCCCCTCCTCCCCCTCCTCCTCCTCCTCCTCCCCTCCTCCTCCTCCTCCTCCTCGACTGTGGACTCTGATGACATCGGGGTTCGGTGACGCACGCTGCCATACCCCCCCGCCACACAGCTGGAGTTCGCTATTTGGGTGGGGTGGGGTGGGGGGGGGCGGATCAAAGTACGTAGCTGTAGCAAGCAGTGCTTCAAGCGAACAGGGAAGGGACCCTCCTCCCTCCTCTTCCCCTCCCTGTTCCCTCCCTCTCCTCTCCTCCCCTGCTTCTTCTCCCCCTCCTCCTCCTCCCCTCCTCCTCCTCCTCCTCCTCCTCCTCCGTTCCCTCATCCTCCCTCCCTTCCCTCTGCTTCTCCTCCTCCTCCTCCTCCCCCCATGCCTTCTCCTTGCACATCACTCCTCCCTGCCGCGCCCCCAGACGCGTCGGCAGGGCGGGCCGGGCGTCTCGCCAGAGACCTCCTCGCCACTTGCAGCGCCCAGGCGCCCGCCGGCGGGCAGCGGCGCCCGCAGCGAGGGGCGCGCACGGGCGCCACCCTCGGCGCGCGCACGGGCGCGGGGCCCCGCCGAGTGGGCCGCCGCCCTTTCGCAGCGCGGGCGCGACGGCGCCGCCCGGGCGCCAACCCCCACGGGCAGGGTGGGCGGGGGAAAAGCCGGCGACGGCGCGGCGGGCGCGCAGGCCGCGAGGCGCGCTCGGTGCGAGCCGCGCCGTCGCCGAAAGGATGGCCTGGCGAGCCTGCGCCGCGCGCTCGCGCCGCGACGCGAGGCGGCGCGCCCTTGCCCCCCCCCGAATTGCGCGGCTCCGATGACCGCGCGCTTCCGCGCAGTGCGCCGCGCCTGGCCGGAATGACAGGCCTGCGCCGCGCGCGCGCTCGCGTGGCGACGCAAGGCGGCGCGCCCTTGCCGCCGCGCATCGCGCGACTCCCGATGGCCGCGCGGCGCCGCGCGCAAAAAGACTTGCAAGACGCTCGGCGTCGCGCATTTGCGCGCAAGGCGAGGCAGCCCGCGCGACGGGGAATCGGCTGCAGCATCGCCCGCGGCGCGGACGAGACCCCCGCGACGCGACGCAAGGATAGAAGGCGGACCGTTTTCAAAATGTGGCCCTCGTCGTAGCGCCGCGCGCATTGATCGTAGTAGAAGTTTGCAGCAGCTTCACGGATAGAGGCTGGTGGTTTTCAACATGTGTATCTCGCCTAAGCGCAGCGCATACTTTTTTATGGACAAATGTCCACCAGCTCCACTGATGGAAGGCCATATGTTCAATCGGTGGCTCTCGCCTGAGCGCCGCGCACGTTCGTGTTCAAAGTTTGCAGCAGCTTCAATCATCCACATGGTTGACATTGAAGTCCCAGGAGGTCAGGAATGACACTATTTCGAAATGACGTGACGCAGCAGTCGCGTTCATCCGCGGCGTTGAAGTCCCAAGAACTGTTGTTACATGATTGAGGACTGTCGAGACGCAACAATCACGCTGATTCGCGGCGCTGAAGTCCTCGAACTGTGTGTCGGCTCGCTTCTGGATGCTCGAACAGTTGCCGTCCAATGGGCCTCTCCCCACAGTGAAAACAAATTCGCGGAGGGAGGGTTCAATGCAACATCGTTGGTGCGCCTTGGATTCACACTGGTCCTCCTCCTCCTCCTCCTCCTCCTCCTCCTCCTCCTCCTCCTCCTCCTCCTCCCTCTCCTCCTCCTCCCTCTCCCTCCTCTACCTCCTCCTCCTCCTCCTCCTCCTCCTCCTCCTCCTCCTCCTCCTCCTCCTCCTCCTCCCCGCGGCCGGTAACGAAAGGCCAGCCGGGCGTTTCGCATGAGACTTCCGCACCATTCATCACACCGAACCTCAGGCATCTGCAAAGAGCGTCACGGATCGAGGGCGAGTCGCTTTCAGATTGTGGCTCCCGCCTGAGCGCCGCGCACACTCGTCTCAAACATGTGCAAGAGCTTCACGGGGTTGAGGCGGATCGTCTTCAAAAAATGTGGCTCTCGCCTTCGCGCCGCGCGCCTGCGCGTCAAACGTGGCGCCAGACCCTCGCGTATGGAGAGCGGGACGTTCTCAAAATGTGGCTCTCGCCTCTGCGCCGCGCACATTCGTCGTATGAGAATTCTAAGAGTCCTGCGGATGGAAAGCGGGCCGCGTTCAAAGCGCGGCCCTGGCCGGAGCGCCGCGCACGCTCGTCCTGGCCATCTGCAGGAGCTTCGCGGATCGAGGGCGGCTCTGTTTCAAGATGTGGCTCCCGCCTTAGCTCGGGAGCGGCCAGGAGGGGGGTGTCCAAGCGGGGGGGGTGCACATCATGGCCGGCGGCATGTGCGCGGCCCAGGCTGGGAGCCAGGGACGAAATCCAATAAGAAGAGGCGCCATGACGTCTGGGGAAAGATCATGCTCCCCGCCATGATATCCACCCCCCCTAGTCATCACCCCCCTCTTTTCCGCCCCCGATCAACGCCGCGCACATTCCTTCTGGGAAAGTGCAAGGCCTTCACGGGTTCGCATGGTTAACGTACCAGAAGTGGTGTTAGGGAGCGATGAAGGATTGTCAAGGCGCCACAATTACGTTGATTCGCGGTGTTGAAATCCTAGGAACGGTGTTCTGACACGGTTCAGGTTCGTCGAGACACGAAATTCAGATTGATTCGTGGCGTTGGACTCCCAGAAGTGGTGTTTTGGTGCGCTTCAGTATCTTCAAACGGTTGTCTCCCAACTGGGCACCTGCCTCAGCAGAACTGAATCCTTGTAGAGGCCTATGGAGAGAGGGAGCTGGTCATCCTCCGCCTCCTCCTCCTCCTCCTCCTCCTCCTCCCTCCTCCTCCTCCTCCTCCTCCTCCTCCCTCCTCCTCCTCCTCCTCCTCCCTCCTCCCTTGCATCTCCTCCCACCTCCCTCCTCCCCCCCCCGGGCGCAACTTGAAGGCCCTGCCCCCTGGGACGGCGCCGCGCCCAGTCCTCCCCCGCCTCGCGCAGCGACTGGCCCCTGTACGTCTTCACGGCCACCCGCGCGCCCGACCTCGGCGTCCGCGGGCGCGGGGGGCCCCCGAGGCGCGGCGGCGCAGAACGGTAGACCGTGCACACTGTTCCGCGGTTTGGGGGACGCCCGCCCCTCGGGGGGCTGCAAAGCTTAGGCCCCCACGGTGCCACTTGGGGGGCAGGCGTCCTCGACGGCGGAAAAGTTTGTGTGGGGCGACACGTCGCGGGGCCCGGGGCCCGGGGATGGAGAGAGAGAGAGAGAGAGCAGGGCGGAGGCGGAGGACACGGGGAGGGAGGGAGGCGGAGGAGGGAGGGGGAGGACGGCAAGGAGGGCGAGGAGCAGCAGCAGCAGCAGCAGCAGCAGCAGCAGCAGCAGCAGCAGGAGAGAGGGCGCGAGGGCGGAGTGGGCGCAGCGGAGAGGTAAGGGGGCCGACGAGGAGGCGAGGCACAGTCGGACTTGATCGGACAGGACGCGCGAGAGGACACCAGACGACGCTCCCGAGGGCCACGTCGCCACAGGAATGCGGGAGGCATGGGCCGCGAGACACGGCACGCAAGGGTACCCTTTTTAACTACTGGGGAGGGTCGACCTACTGGTCTGGGCCGACTGTCGACGCCGCGGCGTGGCGCTACCTCCCCCAAAGTGAAGGGGAACTGGGACACACAAGTAAATACACACAAATAACCAGATTCCCCATATGTTCCCATGTTCTCTGGGTTTCTGTCTTCCCCCCCTGATGAGATAATATGCCGATGTACTGCAATATCTCTTTTCATCTTGAGCCAAAATAGGCGCACAGAGGAGGGTGTCAGAATCACTCCTCCTCGGGCCTGGCCGCAAACTGGCCAGGCACGACTTAAGTCGTACGCGGGCGCGCCCGAGCCGACGCGCCCAGCTCATCTGCTAGGCTGCGGCCATGCCGCGAGCCCCTCACTCCGCCCGGCGCGATCATACCGCCGCCGGCGGAACCTCATCCAGCCCCACAGGTAGCGGAGCATGGATTCGATCCACTCCATCACTTGATGTCCTTCTGATTCGAACTCGGTGCCCGATCCCAGATGTTCAGCGTAGCCATGTGTCTCCTCAAAAGGGAGCCACCCACGCTCTTGGTCAGCACGTCCGCGACATTGTTCTTGCCAGGAACTGCGGCGATCGAGAGATCGCCCTTGCCAACACGCTCCTGGATCCACAAGTATCGTGATTGAACATGCCGCATCTTCCCGAGACCTCGCCGTTGGACGTGGCCCCGGGCCGCCGATGAATCCGAGGCAAGCTCCACCTTCAGGTCCAGCCCCCAATCCGCGAAGAGGCTGTGAAGGCCTAGGCCCACGCTCCCGCCCTTCACCAGGGCGTAGTACTCGCTCTCCCCGCTGCTCAATGAAACCGTCGACTGCAGGTTACTGCCGTGCTTGACTACATGATGCCCCAGCATCGCCACGAAGCCTCCGGTGCTTTTCCGCGTGACTGCACAGCCTGCATGATCGGAGTCCACGTACACCCGGATCTTGTCGAACGTCTTCTGCTCCGTGAAAACCGTGACCGTGCTAGGATGCCGCTTGAGGTAGCGGCCAACCCTCTTGAGCATGAGCCAGCTCGCCTCCGTTGGCGTCTGCATGGACCTGGCGAGCGTCTTCGATGCCTCAGCCAAGTCCAGCCTGTCCTGAGACAGGTAGGCCACCCTCATGGTGAGGGATCGGAAGCGCGAAGCTTCCGCTGCTCCCAACGCCGCCGACTTCGCATCCATCATCTGCTTGTCGGCGCTGCGCTTCTCCGTCGGCGCGTCCACGCCGTTGGCCTTGCTGAGACCCAACTCGTCGATCACGATCTCCGCGTGCCGCTTGTCCGGCTCGATCATCGCATGCCGGCAGGGCCGGCCACCGCCAGGCGGAACTCCCGCACTGACCTCGATGACCCGATTCAGGAAGACCGCCTGCTTGTCATCGCCCTCGTCGAAGCCTAGGTTCGCAGTCTTCTTGAACTCGTACTTCTTGCCCAGCGTGGCCTCGAAGCTGTCGATGTCCTGCTGCTGAGCCAGCACCGCGAAGTCGTCGCCGTGCCCCAGCAGCCTCGTCTCGTCCACCTCCTTGTAGAAGACCGCTGGGCACGACACGCCCGCCTTGTAGCCGTGTTCCTCCAGCAGCTCCGTGTAGTCGCCCTGCCAGATCTTGCTGGCGTCCTGCGTGCCGTACCAGGACTTGAGGAGTAGGCCGCACTTGTCCTCGCCGTACTCCTTGCGACTCTCCTCCTCCAGCTCCACGAAGATCCTCCGCTGCGCCTTCCCGTAGAAGTGCGCCCTGCTGATGTCGAAGAAGCCGATCTTGAAGTTGCCCGGCTTCCTGCCCTTCTTGCGAAGCGACTCCTGAATGTGGAGCGGTGGTTCCCGCGTCCACGTGACCATCAGCGAGACCAGCGACCGCATGGCCTCCAGAGGAGGCATGGCCGAGAAGACCTCGGACGCCTCCAGCTGCTCGTCAGGGCGCTTCTTCGCCTTGATCTCCTTCACGACGAGCCTGCTCCTGTAGTTGGGCCTCTCCGCGTCACCCTTGTTCGTGTCGACCCACTTGAGTGGGATGGGCGGACGCCCAGTCTCGGCGAAAGCCTGAGACCTCGGGACGATCTCGATCAGCTCCTGCTTCTTGACCCACTCGCGCTCGACCGTGCGAGCCTGGGCCACAAGGCCCGCCTCCAGGTAGCCGCCATTGACGTCGTCCCAGTAACTCGTCCAGTCCCCGGGCGGCACTGCCGCGTCCACAGGGACTGGGCCCGACTGCTGCACCTGGGCGGTGCTGAGCTCTCCCACGTCATTCAGCGTGTCCTTGAGCTCCTCCAGCACCGCCTCCACCAACTTCGGTGGATAGACCTTCGCGAACCGCGCGATGCCGCCCACGAGCGTGATGTGGCGATGCCATTCCGCGCGGCCGTCCACATTGCTGCAAGTGCCCTGCAGCCTCCGGGCTAGGCCTGGATGGTTGGTGACCCATCCGGTCTCCTTGCGCACGAACTCCTCCTGGCCATTGCGGGGGTTCGTGAGCTTCATGCCCCACCGACACATGGGGCCTTTGACCGTGAAGACTCCTGGATGCGCGACCAGCTCCTTGACGATGTCCTCATTCCACGATCGCGCGCTCCAGGGATGCTCATGCAAGAAGTACCTGCCTGGCTTCCTGAGCTGACGCCAGTAGGCGTCGACTGCCACCTTCAGGTGGTGTCTGGCCTCCTCCATCTCAGCCGCCTCCTGCTCATCGGTCCTGAACTTGGCGCTCAGGCCCCTCAGCAAGCTGAACTTCTCGCATGGAGGGGACCCCGTGAGCAGGATGGGATCCATCCGCTCCTGCTGCTTCTCGAGCTCCTTGACATCTTCGGGGCGCCGCAAGTCCCACGGCGTCCCGTCCTCCTTGAGTTCCTCCAGGTCCGCCGCGAAGCCCGGGCGCAGCTGAAATTCCGCTGCCCGAGCCGAGAACCGATGTGGCGAGTACACCTCGGCCACGTCCACGGCGCCCAGCTGCAACGCCGATAGGGCGATGCTGTCCACCTCCTCGTCGGCGATGTCCACGCCGGCGCTGGCCCAATGGCCACTGACCTGTTCGCGAACGAGCGGGAGCAACTCCGCCTTCGCTCTCGTCAGCACTCCGAGCTCAACCAGCTCGATCGACGCCACATCGAGGGCGAGCACCCGCATGTGCCTCCCCTCACTGGCGTTCCACACGACTGCCACTCCAGCTGGCAGCTGAGGTCCTTCCGCCGGCGCCGGCTGCGCCGCGAGATCCTCCATGTCCACCGGTACCGGCACGTCTGCCGGCTGTGGATCACCGCGCTCGAGGGCCTCCGGCACATCATCCGGGGCCACCTCTGCCGAGCGCTTCAGCCGCGACCTAGCCGCGGTCATGTCGACATCCGCGGCGGCCTCTGCCGCTCGCGCCGCTCCCGAACTGGAGCTCGCTCCTCCTGAAGGAGCCGCCACGCCGAAGCCCGGTGCTACCGGCTGGCTCTCTCGCCGGCGCGCCGCCGTGGCTGCCACGGCTGGCGCTGCTGCCGAGCGGGTCGCGGCCGGCGCGGCCGATGCCGCTGCCGCCGCTGCCACCGGCTCGGGGATCCTCCGAGCCGTCTTCGGCGGAGGGGTCCCTGCCGCGGCCGATGCCGCCGGTCGGACTCTGGCCTCTTGGCCCTGCCTCCGCTCTCGATACTGGCCGGTCCTCTCCCGGCCTGCCTCCTCCGCGTCCAGCGCTTCGAAGATCCTCTTGCTGCACACCGCGTTGTGCGCGTGGCCAGCCAGCACCCGGCCGTGCTTAGCGATCGAGACGCACCCTGGGCATCCCGGCGTTGCGCCCAGCCGCTCGACGTCCGCCTTGAGGACGTGCATCCTCCTCGGCGCCTGCGGCTGCGGCGACACCACCACAATTGGTGACGGACCGACCTCTCCAGGTCCGACGATGGCCCGCGGCGCGCTTGCCGCACGCGGAGCCACGTCCCACGGCAGGCCCTTCAGGCCATCCCAGCCCGCCGTGATCCACTTCTCGCTCTGCGGCAGGCTGCGGAAGCCGACCGCCTTCTTCACGCCGTCGCTCGTGATGACCATCATCGAGCCGTCGCGCGGGTGGTGGCCGATGTAGCGAGCCTCCACCATCTGCTCCTCCAGCGCGTTCTTCCTCACGCGTTCCCCGGCGAACCGCGCCATCAAGCGTTCGCCGAAGAGCGGGACCGGCTTCCTCCACTGCCGTCCCGTGAGCCGCTGAAGAGCGGTCTTGCCGTCCTGGCCGCGCCGGTATCGGTTGATTACCGATGCGGCGTGCTCCGGCAGGTGCGCTAGCACCGGGTGCTTGTCCTCCACCTTGACGCCCAGCTTGGACTCCAGGTCCATCTTGAGCGCCCGCACCTGCTTCTTGATCTCGCGCACCGTGACCTCAATCTCCCCATTGGCCTGATGATCGGCCGGCGCCGACTCCTGGGGAATGGCCTCGAGGCCAGGAACCTCCTCCACCGCGCGCCTCTTGACCAGCAGGATCGCTGGCTCGCCGTCGGACTTGTTGACGATCTTCCTGTAGCCCAGGATCCGCAAGAAGCGTGCGAAGAACTTGATGGCGTAGGCGTCGTCGCCCTTCTTCTCCACGAATGTCGCCGCCATCATCTTCGAGCGCCGATCCCTAAGGACCAGCATCGGCATGGTGTCCGCGTCGTCCTGGCCCATGAAGGCGTAGTCGGACGAGACCACCGGCACCGCTGTCTCGTCGTCCTCCGGTGCGCGGAGATGCGGCTGGCCTTGGCCCTTTGCCGCAATACACACGCGACACCAGCTGCGATAAGTCGCGTGTCCCATCGCCTCGTGTTCGGCGATCTCCCTCTGAGAGGGCTCATGAGGTGCCTTCAGCACTCTCGGGCGAGCCTCCTCCTCGCCCTCGTCGGCCTGCTGTCCGTCAGGAGCAGCTGGCAAAGCGTCGGCCGCAGCAGCTGCCGCTGGCTGAAAACCCGGCGGTCTCACGTCGGAAGGTCCCGACCCCGCCGCTGCCGCCCCCGCAGCCGATGCCGCCGGGGGCCGTGGTATTAAGTCCTCCAGTGGGCTTACGCCGAGGGCTGCCTCCTGGGGACTGTCTTCTCGAGGATCTCCAGCAGCTCCTCCTTCGACTTGCCGCTGAGGAGCTCCACCAGCTCGGACTTCGACTTCGCCGAAAGTCCCTCCTCGAGAGGAGCAACCGAGCCATGTTGGCCCTTCTTGAGGTAGAAGTTGTAGACGCCCTGCTCGCGATAGACCGGCAGCATCTGGTGCTTCGCCGCCTTCGCCTCCTTCTCGAGCATGCCTACCACGCGCTTGCCGATTGGGCTCTTCTCGTGGAATATCCAGCCGCCATTGCGGCCCAGGAATGAACACTGTCCAGCTCCTGCTGCCTGCCCCACCGAGATCAACGGCTTGTGCACGTTCGTCACGCGTCCCTTGAGCGCTCGTAGCACTCCGTACTCGTCCTCCGCCTTGAGCTGCAAGCTGCCCTCGTCCGGGACGAGCTCACCACTGGCCGTGCGATACGTGCTGCCGTTGCCCTTCGTTCCCGTCGGCGGCGCGAAGCTCCGAGGGAATGCTGAGATAGCTGCGCCGCTGTCCCAGTTGAACTTCATCCAGTCATCCTGCGCGAAGGGAGAGAGATCGACCGCCGCTACGCCGCGGCCGCTGCCGCTGGCGAGCTCCAGGCAGTCCAGGCTGCCCATGTCCAGAGCGGCGACCTCCGCCTCAGGCTCCTCCTCCAGGCTGCCTGCAGCCTTGCCGCCGGCCTTGCCGCCGCGGCTACCGGCTTTACCACCAGCGCTTGCCCCCGTTGCGGATCCAGTTCCAGCCCTCGAACTCGATCCCTGCTCTTTCTTCCAGCAGTCGGATGCCTTGTGGCCCCATCTCTCGCAGTTCCGACAGTAGCCGTCGAAGCGCCCGCTGGTGTATCGAGGTGCCGTGTGCCCTGAACTACGGCCCGAACCCGTCGGGGATGTGCGGGAGCCTGAGTATGATCCGTTCGTCGATTTGCTCTTCCCCTTCGGCTCCTGAGTATTGCCTTTCCCTTTGCTCTTGCCGTCCTTGCCTTTGCCTTTGCCTTTGCCCTTCGGGGCTCCGAATGACCCGACGTCCATGTCGTCCGGATGATGCGCCCGCACACGGATCGATGGCTCCTTGATCTTCACGCCGGTCCGAGCCTCCACGATCGTCATCACCTCGTTCAGACTGTCCTGGAACGTTTCGAGCCGATGCTTGTTGAGGACGAGGTGGTTCTCGATGTCCTGAGGCACGAGCATCTCGAGAGCCGCCATCTTGATATCCTCCGGCAGCTCGGCTAGACCATCTTCTCCTTGGCGGCGTTCGTACCTGCCTATCTGCTGGATCCACTTCTCTAAGGCGGACCCCAGCTCGTCCGCGCTGCACTTCGGAGGCGAGATGATCGACCTCAGGATCAGCCTCTTCCTCGGACCTGTCGTCGGATCCCACCTGCGGTGGAGCTTCCGCCAGGCTTCGAGACCGTTCCCATCGGGAGCGCCCGTCACGAGGTCGTTGCTCTCGCTCCCGTCCGCCGTCGTGCTGATCAGCGCCGCGTACAGCTGGTTGACCTTTGTCTCCAGCTCTGGTACTCCGTCGTGCGCCGCCTGAGCCCCTGCGATCGTCACGGGGCGTTCGGCTTCTGCCGCCCACCGAAGAACGGGACGAAAGCTCTCTCCGTACACGCCGATCACGTAGTTCTCCATCTTGCGATTCCAAGCGCCGAACTTCTCTTGATCGTCGCCCATCGTCGTGGGCTTGCCGATCCCCTTCGTGTCGACGAGACCGTGAGCGGCTGGGCCCATACTCGACGCGCCCCGGATCTGCTCGCCCATCCGCTCGATCGCCTGCGGGATTGCCGCGAGGCCTCCTGCCACCTGCTGCTGAAGACGCTGATTCTCGTTCTCCAGCCTCCTCATCTCGTCGGCGGCCTGGCCTATTTGAGCCGCGAACTCCTGCCTCAGCAGTTCGAACTGCTGCCGAACCTGCTCGTCCATGCTTGACAGCGTGTCTCTCGGCGAGCTCCTCCCGGCTCTCTGCTATCTCCTGCCTCGTGCGCTCAAGGTCCGTGATCCTGCCTAGGACCTCCTTCTGCGCCTCCTCAATGGCGTCCGATGAGTTCTCCGAGGGATGGTCCTCGATATGTGCGAGGTCTCGGAGCTGGTTGCCAGTCTCCCTCAAGTCGTGCTTGAACTGGAGGGCCTTGCGCCTGGTCTCGATCGCCGCCTCACTCCGCTTGCCGCGCCTGCAGCCGCCTTTCCCGGCCCCTGCCGGTCGCTCGGACGCTGCCGAGCTTGCCGCGGTCGATGCCGCCCTCTTCCAGCCTCGAGCCTCCTGCTGGCTCGCCGTGGCGCCCGCGGCCGCGGCGCGCCAAGGCCTGGGTGGGGTCGGCAGCAGTGAGTGGCCAGCTCACGCTACCATGATGAGATAATATGCCGATGTACTGCAATATCTCTTTTCATCTTGAGCCAAAATAGGCGCACAGAGGAGGGTGTCAGAATCACCCCCACTTCCCATATTTTCCCATATTCTCTGGGGAATCGACGATTCATTGTGCCCATGTGCTTTTGTCCCTCCTGACGACTGTCGATGCCCCGGCGTGGCGCCACCTCCCCCAAAGGAGGAACAGCAGCATCAGCAGCAGCAGCAGCTGCAGGAGGAGGAGGAGGAAAAGGATGAGGAGAGGGCGGAGGAGGAGGACGACGACGAGGAGGACGACGACGAGGAGGACGAGGAGGACAACGAGGACGAGGACGAGGACGAGGACGAGGACGAGGACGAAGAGGAGGAGGAGGAGGAGGAGGAGGAGGAGGAGGAGGAGGAGGAGGAGGAGGAGGAGGAGGGAGGAGGAGGAGGCAGCAGCAGGAGGAGCCCGTGGGAGGCGGGCGGGGCACGCCTGGTGTCCAGCGCGGCGTCCGCCGGGGCCCCCCCGGGGGGGGGGGGCTACACCGGAGCGTGTCGGCGGGTCCAGGCCGCGGAAGGCCTGGTCGTCGTCGCCTGCTTGCTCCTCCTCCTCCTCCTCCTCCGCCTCCTCCTCCTCCTCCTCCTCCTCCGCCTCCTCCTCCTCCTCCCTCCTCCTCCTCCTCCTCCTCTTCCTCCTCCTCCTCCTCCTCCTCCTCCTCCTCCTCCTCCTCCTCCTCCTCCTCCTCCTCTCCTCCCCCTCGTCCTCCTCCTCGCTCTCCTCCTCATCCTCCTCCGCCTCCTCGCTCCTTCTCATCCCCCTCCGCTTTGCTATTCGCTCCTCCTCCTCCTCCCTCCTCCTCCTCCTCCTTGCTCCTCCTCCTCCTCCTCCTCCTCCTCCTCCTTGCTCCTCCTCCTCCTCCTCGCGCCGCGCTCCTCCTCGCTGGACAGGGTGCCTGAGAAGAGGCAGGAGTACAAGCAGGAGGAGATTGAGGAGGAGGAGGACGAGGAGGGAGAGGGAGAGGGAGAGGAGGAGGAGGAGGAGGAGGAGGAGGAGGAGGACGAGGAGGAGGAGGAGGAGGAGGAGGAGCAACAACACCAGAAAAAAAAGAGGATAGAGAAGGGTTGGAACAATATGGGGAGGAGGGGGAGGAGAAGGCAAGAGGGAGAACAGCAGCGCAGTAGGGCGAAGAGGATGATGAGGATAAGCAGACGAGAAAGACGGACAAGGTGGATGAGGATGGAGAGGAGGAAGAGGAGGAGGAGGAGGAGGAGGAGGAGGAGGAGGAGGAGGAGGAGAGGAGGAGGAGGAGGAGGCGGCGGTGGATGAGGACGAGATGCAGGAGATATGGAATGATGGTGCGGATGAGCAGGAGAGACAAAACCCGAAAACGCATCAACAATGCTGCATCACACTCTACCATTCCAAGACCCCTCTCACAGGCCTCGAAGACAATGCATTATCATTGTTGCAAGTGCCCCATTGGAAGGCAACCGTTTGAGTTTCCAAATCGCTCGATACTCCCAGTCCTGGGACTTCAGCCCCACGAATAATTCTGACTGTTGCGTCTTGGCGACTCTACATCGGTCTAGCAGTCTATTCCTGCAACTTGCTCCCCGCGACTCCCCGTGA
This sequence comes from Prorocentrum cordatum, assembly GCA_963575745.1. Taxonomy (NCBI): domain Eukaryota; class Dinophyceae; order Prorocentrales; family Prorocentraceae; genus Prorocentrum; species Prorocentrum cordatum. Next base: position 23,316 of record CAUYUJ010003914.1, read on the forward strand.
CGAGAACGTATGGTCAACGCGAAATCACGTCAGAACTTGATGATCGGAGTTCAGCCAACGACCCCATACGATTGCTGGAACTGCTTACTGTCAGCCAAGGCGCGCGGCTCTACAGCGAGGGCTCAGTGTGACAAAGGAACCGCCCGCCCTCTGCACGTGGTTGGAAACATTGAATTCGAGCGTGCGCGGCGACAGGGCGAGCACACCATGGTCAAAACCACACGCTCTCCAGCCGCATCACTGTTGGAAATGGTCTTCGACGAATGTGCGTCGCGCCAGGGCGACAAAATCACGTTCAAGAACAGATGTGCTGCATCCGTGAAGCCGCCCAGATTCATGCGCACACGAGGCGAGGAAGTCTCAGGCGAAATGCACGGCGCGCCCTACCAACCAGCCTGGGGGCGCGACAGGTTGGAGCTACCTACAAGGAGCAGACATGGACGGGGGCCATGCGTAGCAGCAGCAACTGCACGGAGGGGGGATGGGGATGAGGAGAAGCAGACTGGAGGATAGGAAGGGGCTGGAGCGGGAGAGGGCAGGGACGCAGGATGAGGCTGCCATCTCCATCTGAAATGGGGAAGGGGCGAGAGGAGACCCAGTAATTCCAACCTGACGGCGGCAGTCCTTCGGCGGGGTGCCTCCAGCGTCGGCGATGTGGCGAGGCCTCTTTGGATACACGACGCACCAGCCGCCCTCGCCGAGAGGATCCCCCTGTATCCGGTACCTGGACATGACCAGGTATCCGTCCTTGGGAGGCCGCAAGCGCGAACAGCGACCACGAATGGTGTCGAGGACCCGCGCAGCGCCGAGACGCTACTACAGTACAAATATACCGATGGCAATTCTGTAGGACATGTGCATAGGATGGTGCTGGACATCCCGGCGATTTGAGAGCCGCGACCGGCCTGATTCGAGCCCTCAGGGAAGTGCGTGAGCCTCTTCCTCTCTCCTCCTCCTCCTCCTCCTCCTCCTCCTCCTCCTCCTCCTCCTCCTCCTCCTCCTCCTCCTCCTCCTCCGCCTCCGCCTCCGCCTCCGCCTCCGCCTCCGCCTCCACCTCCGCCTCCGCCTCCTCCTCCGCCTCCTCCTCCTCCTCCTCCGCCGGAAAGCTGCGTCTCTGCCTCCCCTCCTCCGAAGACTCCCACCTTTCCTTGCCTCATCCGAGAGCCTTTGGAGCCCTGCCTGCAAACCTGCACACGCCTCTCCGAACACCGAAAGACCACCAAACTCGGGGCTCCCGCACTCGGGTCCTCCAAGGTCACCCCTCCGCCAACGGCACGTCTGGCCAGCGGCACTTTCTGATGAGGGCCTTTCACAAATGACCGACGAGCGGTCGAGGGTCGAGGATCGAGAGCGGAGGATCGAGGGAGGACGTTTTGCGCGATGTGGGGGGTTCTGGGGGCCTTCTCGTGACCACAGCTGGACCCTTCCTGAAATTTTTGTAGGCAGCCTCATGCTAGCCCTGCACCTGCAGGCGCGATGTGGGACAAACTGGCTGGGGCTCAGAACTCGGAGGATGCCCGCAGCCACAGGGGAACCCCGGCAAGGGCGTCCGATACCCCAGCGTCGACTGGACCCGCAGGGGCCGGGTTCGCCAGTGCAGCCATCGTGTTACCACACAAGAGACGCTGAATCGGAAAGGAGTGGGGCTTCTCCCGCCGCGCCGATCCTCGGCGAAGCTCCAGGGGACCCCTGCGCACCTCGCGCGCTGCGACGCTGCCGCCCCGCGCGATGGCCCGCGCGGACCGCCAGCGCGGCGCAGCGCGTGACAACGACCTCGCGCGGGCAGCTTGCGCTCGAAGGTCGGCGCAGTGGACGCCGCGCCTCCACGCGGAGGCCTCCGGCGACCTTCGTGGACTCCTGGAGGCCTCCCGAGACCTCGAGGGTCCTCCAACGACCTCAAGATCGGCGGCGAGCGAGGGGGGGGAGTGAGAGGGAGGAGGCCTTCGCAGAGGGCGGTGGGGCTTCTCGGATTGCCTTCCAGCCTTCTGAGAAGCTGCCTGCGTCGCCGGGAAAAGCCCATGGACCCTCTCAGAAGGCCAGCGGGCTTCCGAGCCTTCTGAGCAGGCCCGTCCCTTCTGACTTCCCCCCCAGCGCGCCGCCGACAAGAGGCAAGAACGCCCAAGCGGGGCCCGAGCAGGTGGGGTCAGGAGCATCGCGCCGGACCCCCGACGACTCATCGCCGATGCACCGACGACGTCGAGGATGAAGAAAGGATCGCACCGCACCGCTGGTGCCTCGGCGACGCGGCGCGACGTCTGTCGACCCTGGCTCGAAACGGCTCCAAAACCTAAGGCCAGTATGACGACCCCAATCCCAGACTTTATGGGGTTTCGATCGGGCGCAAGATCTGGGGCACAACTCGTGGACTCGATACGGGGTGCTTCCGAATAGCGACCTGGAGGTGTATCCCAGAGGTCCCCTTCTTCTGAGCGGCCTAACCTTTCGGTTGAGCAGGGTTGGGCGGAGGCGCGCGTGCGAGCGTGCCCGCTGCAGCCGCGGCCGGAGCTTCGTGCGCGTGAAGGGTTTGTGCCGCACTGGGCGCAGGCCTGCACGCGAACGCGCCTACCGAGGCCATCGTGGGAGCTCCGTGCAGGGCACGATCCAAGCAAGGGATGCGCTGCAGTGGGAGGGGGACACCATGCCGACTCCCCCTCTGGGGTCGCAGGCGGAACTCCACGCAGGGCACAATCCGTGCGAAGGGTGCGCCGCAATGGGCGCGAAACACCATGCCGGCCCACCCTCTGCGGCCGATGGTGGAACTTCCTGTAAGCTGCGATCCAGGTGAGGCGTGTGACGACGTTGGGAGGGGGAGCGCCGTGCGAGCTCTCCCTCTAGGGCAACAGGGGGGCGGAACTTGTGTGGGGCACGATCCGTGTGAGGCGTATCGGAGCTGGGATCTTCTGGCAGAGGAGGGCTGGGAAACAACAGGGGGAGGGGGACGAGGAGGAGAGGGGGAACTCGGAATTCGGGACTGCTCATTCTGGTCGCAAGGCGATCGAAGCGAGAACACACAACCCGCAATAGAGCCAGTGGATACCCCGACGTGGAGGGGAGGAGAAGGAGCAGGCGTGCGCCTGGCGCTGCGGAGAGAGAGGGAGAGAGAGAGAGAGCGAGAGAGGCCGCGAGGAGCCAGCAACGCTGGGCATCGTTTACACGATCCCTATCCCCACTGGCGCGGCCGTGGCTCCACTGGCCGACTTACCCCCCCCCCCTCCCACAGGTGAGGACATCCCCCAAAGGGGGGGCTGGGACGGTTGGACCGAGGTGCCCTGGCCGAGCAGAGACGGGGATCGGCCGAGCAAGATCCGCCCCTTCGCGCGATTCAAGAGCGCTGAGGAATCGACTCGTGAATAAAAAAAAGGGAGCCGCAGGCGAGAGCGCGATGCCTGCATAAAGTGCCTGGAAGTCTCAAGCGATATCGCGAAGATTCAATGAACTTGTCATGGATTATCAGGCGGGAGCCATTGTTATTGTAGTTCGGAAGCCCTGGGCACAGTCTGAGGCTCAAAACTTCCCTATATAAAAAGCAAGGTGCGGGCCACGGGAGGGGCACTTCAATTGAAAAGTATCCATGCTACCGAAGGGAGATCAACAATGACTGTTCTGAATTATTCTCCAGAGATGAGAAACTACAGACGTTTTAGAAGAATTCGTTCAACACGTATACCCTCCTGGGGGCATATCTGCCTTGCCTGCCGCGTGCAATGGTGCAGCCCCTAAACACTGGACGAGAGGACGGATGCAAGGTGGAGGGAGAAGGATGGAGCACGGAATTAGCAGGAGGTGGGCTAGGAACAGAAATCACGTGCCAGAACCAGACGGGCTTATCGGGCGGGTAGACCCTAATGGCAGGTCGGGAAGGCGGGCCCAAGCGGCCAGGTCGAGCAGGCGGCTTGCTGAAGCGTGAGTACTGCATGAATCGCGAGGAAGACCAGAGCGAGAGCGCGATTCCTGAGCGTCGGGGGCGCGGCATCTCAAGAAATTGTAAGGAAAACCAGCGCGAGAGCGCGATTGCTGTATACCTTGTGAGGAAGTCCCGCGCGAGAGCGCGATTTCGACCACATTGTGAAGAGATGACAAGCGGGAGCCGTTGTTGTCGTAGTTCGGGGGCCAGGGGGGGGGGTGGGGCAATATGAGCCTGAAGACTTTCCCTCGTCAGAGAACTACGTGCGAGGGCCAGGAAGGCCACTTCAATAGAAAAACACAATGGGCACCGGAGAGGGGGGGAGGCAACAAGAAGTGTTTCTTTGAAATAGCAGCAACAATCATCATTTTAAGACTGTTCGCACTTATATGCTCGCGTGTCGCTCAACATGCACTTCACTACCCACCTTCTTCGTCTTTGATCGCACCACCCTTGAGAGTATATCTGCCTCACCTGCCACGAGCAGATGGTACAGCCCCTAACACAGGGGAGGGGAGGGAGAGGGGAAGGAGCACGGGAGAGGGAGAAGGATGAAGCACGAAAGAGACTAGCAGAAGGTGTGGTTTCGGGGATGGACAGACCCCCCTTTAGTAAAACGTGGTTTAGTGAAAACGACCCGAGGCCCAAACCTGGCGGGCGCGAGCCTGGAAAATAGCGGCCACGGCGCCCTCTCGAGAACGGAAAACGGACAATTCACTAATCGACGTGTCACTGCTGGGGGTTCTGTCCACCCCCGATGGTTAGGAGCAAGAAACAAGCTGCAGAGCCACATGGGCGGATCGGGGGGGGCGGACCCCGACGGGCGGATCGGGCGGGTGGGCCCTGACGACGTCGCTGAAGCGTCAGTCCATCATGAATCGCGGGGAGGTCTCGAGCGATACCACGATTCTCAAGTTGATCGTGAGGGTGTCCAGGGCGTGAGCGTGATTCCTGAGTGTCGAGGGCACGGCGTCTCAAGAAGTGAGAGAGCGTGATCCACCGCCGCTTTACTGTGGAAAATTGCCAACCTTTTCCTCCGGAACCCGGGGGTCGCCCCCCCCCCCCCTCCGAAAATCCCCCCCCCCCTGCTGGAACCCCTCCCCCCCACCCCCCCCCCCCCCCCCCTCCCCCGGCAAACCCCCCCCCCTCCCCTAACCCCTCCCCCCCCCCCCCCCCCCCTCCCGCTCGAAAACCGGGGGGGGTCACTACCGGTTTCGAACCCCTCCCCCCCCCCCCACCCCCGGATCCGGAAACCGGGGGGGTCACTACCGGTTCGAACCCCTCCCACCCCCCCGGATCCCGCTTCCGGATCCGGAAAACCGGGGGTCACTACCGGGTTCGAACCCCCCCCCCCCCCCCCCCCCCCCCCCCCTACTCAGAAACGACTCCCGGTCCCCACCACCGTCCGCATCACATCCCCCACTGGTGTTCCCAGCACCACTGTCCTCACCACCGCTGTCCCCACTGGTTCCACCACCGCCCCTACTGTCCCCACCAGTGGCCCCACCACTGTCGCACTGTCCCCGCTGTCCCCAGAACTGTTCCCACCACGGTTCCACTCTCCCCACTGTCTCCACGGCCCCAACCACTGCCCGACTATCCCCACTGTCCCCACTGTCCCACTGACTCCTCCGCTGTCCCACTGAGCTGTCCCACTGTTCCCACCACTGTCCCCACTTTCCCCACCACTGTCCCCACTGTACCTCTGTCCCATTGTCCCACCGCCGTCCTCGCCACCGCCTTCACTGTCACTTGTACCCTCCACCCCACTGTTTCCACCTCATGTACACCTCCACTGTCCCACTTGTTGTCCACCTCATGTCCCACTGTGTCCCCACACTGTCACCCACCACTGTCCCCACCACCACCGTCACCACCACTGTCCACTGTCCCCCCCTGTTCCCACCATTGTCCCCACCACTGTCCCCACCACTACCGTCCCCACCACTGTCCCACTGTCCCACTGTCCCCACCACTGTCCCGCTATCCCCTCACCACTGTCCCACCAACACCGTCCCCACCTCTGTCCGCACCCCCGGGTTTTCGAGAGGGGGGGGGGGGTTCGAACCGGTAGTGACCCCCCCCCTTTTCATGATGAGCAGGGGGGGGGGGGGGGGGGGGGTTCGAACCGGTAGTGACCCCCCCCGGTTTTCCGGAGGGGGGGGGGGGGGGGGAGGGGTTCGAACCGGTAGTGACCCCCCCCGGTTTTCCGCCAGCAGCGGTAGAACACGCTCTTTCCAAGAAGTTGTGACGAGATCCCGCGTGGCAAGGCGATCTTGAACAAGTTGTGAAACAGTGTCAGGAGGGAGCCGATGTTGTTGTAAACCAGGGGCCGGGGGCACAGTCTGAGGAGCAGGACTTTCCTCTGTACAACAACAGCAACAACAATCATTTCAAGACTGATCACTCTTATCTGCTCGATACCTGCCCTCTTCGTCTTCGATCGTACCCCCCTTGGGGTACGTCTCCCATAATTGCCACATGTAGATGGCGCAGCCCCTAACACAGAGGAGCGGACATGGGGGAGGGATAATAATGATGTGCGAGAGAGATTAGCAGGCGAAGGGTTAGGAGCAGGAAGACAAGCTGCGGAACCAAACGAGGGGCTCGGGCGGGCGGATCCCGAAGAGCGGGTCGGGCGGGCGGACACAAACGGCCGGGTCGGGCGGTCGGGCTGCTGAAGCGTCAGTCCTGCATGGATAAGTAGCGAAGAAATCTCGAGCGAGAGAGCGATTCACAAGTAAACCGTTAGAAAGCCCAGAGCGAGAACGTTATTCCTGAGTGTCGGGGGCGCGGAGTCTCAATTCATACATTGCAAGGGGGTTCCACGCGAGAGAACGAGTCTTGCATACATTGTGAGGAAATCCCGCGCGAGAGCGCGATGTTAAACTGGGGGCCAACAACCCGTTCTGAGGCGCAATGCATTTCCATGGAAACCAGGAGATCCCCAGGACGTCCAAATCAATTGAAAGAACACACTGGGCACCAGGGGGGGATACATCAGCATCTCTTCCTTGGAACTGAAAGATCAACAACAAACAACAACAGCAACCAACAAACAACATCTGAGCCACGTAATCCGACGTCACCCACGCACCCACGGAGGGTGTACGTTCGGAAATTGTTGCATATAGATTGTCCCCCACGCGGCCCGGCGGAGCGACACGGCATGCCTTGCGAGTGGATGGCGTGTCGCTCCGCTCCGCGGGACCGGAAGCCCAGCGAAGCTCGGCACGTGGACGCCTCGGGACCGCGAAGTGGGCAGCGTGCCGCGCCGCGGCGCGGTGGGCCAGAACTGGCGGAGCGACACGATCTGCAAAAGCTCCCAACTCGATGGCTCCATGATGTGGTCCTGAGAGCTGGGGTCCTAAGGACGAGGTGCCTCGAACATGTAAATTCACCCTTGGATCCCTTCTTGTCCTTAGAACCCCATGCCTCAGGACCCCATTTTTGGGCAAGGACCGACCGTCCCGGCATTCCTATAGGCCTACCACGAAATGTTCTACAATGTTCTAAAAACAAAAACAATGTTCTTAGAGCATACACCCGACGTATAAAAACAAGACAGTCCCGGCCAGCAATGTTCTAAGCACATTCCGTGGAAACCACCAAAGCTTCTTAGAACATGTGTTGGTGGGCCTATAAGCAAGCCGGGACGCTTCGCCACTGCATAACATATTTGAACCACCGGCCGACCGTCAGACCGCTCGGCCCCCCCCACCTCGATGCGTGCGTGCGGCTCCCACGACACTCCCCGGCGGGCGCCAGCGGGAGCCCCCCAAAAGGGGGCGGAGAGCCAGCGGCGCGAGCGGCGAGGCGGGCGCGCGGCCCCGCGGGCACGCCTGCAGCGAGGACGCGGAGCAGCTTCCCGTCACGTCGTCCTCGGGACCAGCCCTTCCTGTACTTACTCCTCCACCTCCTCCACCTCCTCCTCCTCCTCCTCCACCTCCTTCACCTCCTCCTCCTCTCCTCCTCCTCCTCCACCTCCTCCTCCTCCTCCTCCTCCTCCTCCTCCTCCTCCTCCTCCAGCCTCCGCCTCAACTTGCTCCTCCTCGCCGCCCCCCCATCCCCCCACACAAGCACCCACGTCCGCAGCATCCACATCCAAATCTACACCTGCGCGATCCTTCCTAATCGTCCTCCGTCGTCCTGTCCATCCGAATGCCCCGTTCCTTCTTCTTCCTCCTCCTCCTCCTCCTCCTCTTCCTCATCCTCCTCCTATTCCTTCTGCTCCTCCTCCTCCTCCTCCTTCTCCTCCTCCTGCTCCTCCTCCTCCTCCTCCTCCTCCTCCTCCTCCTCCTCCTCCTCCCCCTCCTCCCCCTCCACCTCCCTGATCCCCCCCCTGCCTCGTCCTCCCCTCTACTCCGTTTCCCTCTTCACTATCTACCCACTCCTCCCTCCTCCCCCGCCATCGTCTTGAGACTCCACTCTGTCTACTCCACTCCACTCCTCCACCTCTTTACCCAGCCGTACTCCCACTCCTCCCTCTTCCCCGCTTCCTCCCTTCTCATCCCCAGGTTCCCTCCAACTCATCCCTCCGCTTCACCTGTCCCTTCCGCTCCCCGTCTACCCCCCTATCCATCCTACCGTTTCTCCTCATGTTTCGCTCCATTGGGCTCACCCTACCCGTATTCCATTCTTCCCCTCCTTTGTCCCAATCCTTCCTCATTCTCCCTCTTCCCCGTTCCTCCCTGATCATCCTCCTTAGAATGTCATCCTCCTTTACCCCTCCTACTGGTCATCTCCCTCCCGGTCCTTCGCTCTCCTCGCTCCTCCTCCCTCCTCCTCCTCCTCCTCCTCCTCCTCCTCCTCCCTTCCTCCAGCCCCCACTGTCGAGCCCATACGGTCAGGGTATTGGATAAGGAACCGTTGGTCAAGGAATCCAGTGTCTGGAAGCCCATGGAATAGCGATTGAGGCTTGGCCATGGATATCACGGCCGCCCTCATCAGATAAGGAATCCTCCAGGGCCTGAAGCCTCGTGGGAACATTCTTTACTGAACGCCCCCGCCGTACCGGCGATGAACGGGAGATTCGGGGCCGATTCGGTCGGGAACTGTTGCTTAGCGTGTTGCCGTGGCGGCCCTGGCGACACGCTATGCGCTGCGAGCGGACAGCGTGTCGCAAAGCTCTGCAGGGAGGGAGGCTCGGAAACGCTAGGGGCGTTGTCGCCAGGGTTTCGTCGTGACGTGGATAGCGTGTCGCTCCGAAGCGTGGTGGGCCAGAACCGGCGGAGCGACACGCTATGCAAAAGTTGCCGACTACAGGCCTGGGACAAAAGTAGCGAACACTCATGCCACATCCAGCGGTCAACGCCTCCCCCCCAGGTTCAATGTTCAAAGCTGGCAGTGGGTCTGATGAATTGCACTTCGACTGCAGTCTCGCCCGCGCGCGCCAACTTTGAATCCGGAGGGAGAGGTGACCGTTTTATGATTCGGCGTTTCGTCGACATTGGGCGCAACGGGGTGGGAGGGGGAGGGTCTGGCTCCGGACCTCTGCTTGATGCCACTGTTTGCAGCCCCGCGTCCTAGGGGGGACAGCCTTCACCTGCTCAAAACAGGCGCCCAAAAACAGCCAAGATCTACTCCAGGGTTGTGAGGGCGAGCGCCTCAGAGAGGAGGGGTTCGTATGGAAATCGTCGAATTATGAAAAAATTATGAAATAATTATGAAAAAATTATGAAAACGCTGAAACATGGAATTGTACAAAAATTGTCGACGCCATTTCTGAAATTGCGAGAGCCGAGATTGCTCTGTCCGCAAGACCGCCGCATGAATGCGAGGAGGTAAGACCTCCTTTGGGATGATCCGCTAAAACATCGTTCGCCGATGATGGTCACCCGCGGAAGCGCGTTGGCGTTTCGTAGGTTCGTTTTACACAAATGAACGAAATGCTTGGACGGGTTGAACAGGGGCTGGGCGATTTCGACGCGAGGTCGCAGCGCCCATCATGGAGGGAAGCGCTTAACGTTGCATTATTAGTGTATGACGCGTATTGAACCATCAGCGTTTCGCGTTTGATGCCAGAGGTCGCGCTTGAGATCGGCCAACATCGGATATTTAGACGCTACGTAACGTTAGCTTGTCATTATAAATGACTAGCGGGTTCGCGTTGCGCGGGGCCGACGCTCCGCGTAATGGGCGCGCGCCGCGGCACAGCAAGTTGGGCGTCGTTTGATCAGGGTGGGTGGGGTTTCTGAGTAGAGGAAAGCATCCTTTGCAGTGGGGTGTGTGTCGGGGGGGCGGGGTGGATGGGGCGCGAGTAGTGCGCGTTGGTTGTGCGGGGTGGCGCGCGTCTTTGGGTGGCGGGGGGATCGTTGTGGCGGCCGTGGGGGTGCTCGCGTGGTTGTGGTGTGTGGTATAGGCGTTGTTATGCATGGCGGTTGCGTGCATGCGCGCGTTTGCGCGTGCGTGCGCGCGTGGGGTCGCGCGTGCGTGTAAGCGTCAGGGGGCGTATGTCTGTCGGTGGGAAGTCTGCGGGAAGGACAAGGTGGTCGGGCTGGGCGGGCGCGCGGCAGGGTCAGTTTATTGTGGTCGCGGTGGGCGCGGGGTGGAAGAGGATGGGCCGTGACCATTATGCGGCGCGCCTGTCTCCTCAACACGTAACAAAATGCGCGGCCACAACGGCAAGGACGCGGATTCTGGTTTGCCCAGGGAAGTACTCTTTTTGTGTTTTGTCTTTTTTTTCTTTTGGCGAGGAGGAGGGGGAGGAGAGGGGGGGGGAGGGAGAGGAGGGGGAAGCTAACGTAGCATAACCACTGTGATCTAGGTCCACTAGCACGGGGCAGGGCCTGTCAAATGTTTTCCATGTGTACAAAAACAAAGGCTGGGGCTGCGGTCGTCTTGGCGCGTCTAGGTTCCCCAAGAGCAACGCCAAACGTTCCCGCCCCCCCTCCGCTAGAAAGCAATCGGGCGTCCCTGGTGTTTGGCGTTCCTGGTCCAATTGTGTCCGTGGCGGTCCTGCTAAAGCGTCGGCCCTCAGAGAGGGAACCGCGCTGTCAGGGCTGCCACGGGCGCAAGGGCGACTGGGGGCGCCTCGCCAAGGTTCGTTCGCCAAGTAGTGTTAAATTGTCACGGAGTCATTGTGTTATTGTTCGCTTCGCAGTCGTCTCTGCTCCTGTGTCCTGAAATCACTTGTCCTTCGAATGCAGCTTAGGCACCGTTCAGATGTCGATTTGTTCACGTTGATGTGTTTCAAGGATATGTTGTAAGAACCTGGTGAGGGGAATAACGCTTAATATCATGACGTCCCGTGTTCGAGTGGCAATTTGTTTGTGATCGTTTTGGCATTGTGGCTCAAAGCGGCCTTCGAGTTGCGACTCCAATGATGTTTCGGTGATCCCGATTCCAGCGATTTCCATATCTTCGCGCTGCGGCGCTTTCCATGTACACCAGTGGATGATCATGTTCAATGTGTTTCTCCACTTTGCGACGCTGATTCCGCTCAGTGCCGCGCTCCGTCTTCCATGTGAGACATTCTATTCCCCGTGCTGTGCAACCTCCTTGATGAGAAAGTCTTGGGGCCACAAGCCGGATGGCGCTCACTGCGAGAGTGACGCTCGGAGGCGATCTTGGGGCACGGCCGTTTCATCCTGGCAACATCGCAGGACTACGTGGGCTTCCTCGGAGCTGGCCAAAGCTCGACGGTCTTGGTCTAGTCACGCGTCTCTCGGCGATGCTGATGGTGACGGCCCCGATCCCGACGAGGTCACGGCTTCTCTCGGCGATGTTGATGGTGACGGCCTCGATCCTCATGGCCTAATCGATTATGGTGGCGGCCTGTTTGGGCTCCCGACGCCAGAACCAGAAGACGCAGATCTGGATCGCGATGGCGACGTCCGTGCAGGTGCCGATAGTGTTGCTCACGGTATTGTTGCTCACGATGGTGTTGGTAGTTCTAGCGTTGCTCACGATGATGTTGCAGTCGCCATTGCAGGACCAATTTGCAATTTGACTCATCAGATCAGTGTTGGTTTGGCTGCGATTCGTAATCCTAAGAAGCTTGTCAGTGACATTGTTGATCATGGCAATGACATATTATATGGTGAACAGTTTCTCATGAGCTCAGTTGCGCTCGCGAGTAGGATGGGCGTGTACAAGCAGCTGCCGTCTGTTCGACGTATCCAACTGGCAGCCGCTGGTCTCGCTTTGCAGGCATATATGCACAAATCCCTTCTCGAACATATGATAAGAACTGTGACTCGAGATGGAGGTCAGCCCGTTATTCTTGTGAAGCAGGTTCGTTACGACGAGACCCCGATGAGAATCAATGTGAAGGATTCGAACACGTCATCAAAGTCTGGGGCACTTGTAGATGCTGCTGCGACTTCCACCGACATCCCCAAGTTCTTGGCAGATTTCTTGAAGATGGAGTCGTACGATGCGGTGCCTGCGAAATTGCTTCAATCCGAGTGGCGAGTCTCAGCGTTATTCCGCATGCATTCTGGTGAGTATGTGTTGGTGAGTTTCGATGTTTTCACCCCAGTGCAGGCCTTGGCGTCGACGTCGGCAGAAGCTTATGTGGAGGCACTTTCTCGAACTGAGCCTGACTTGGGACCGTGCGAAAAATTATATCATTGCCTTCGGCCGAGTCCGCTACCGTGCCAGCGCGGAAGGGTCGTGATTTCGGGTGTTCTCTGGCATGTCCCCTGAGTTCTCTGGGGGTGCTCCTGAAGCTAGGGCTGATGTCTCCTGGTACTGTTTGGGGGTATCTTGGATTCTTCTAGGGTCAGCCTGATGGTTGCTGAGGGCGTTTGGGAGCTCCCTGGGAATGTCGCGGGGCCTCTTCAGGTTTCTCAGCGCTGGGGGCGTGTTAGGGTGGGGACTCTGGGAGCGGGTGGTTTCGCGCGCTCCTTTCTTGGGCCAAACGCTGTCTCAAGGTTGGTTAAAGGCTTCTAGGCACCGAACACTCATTCGGGGAGTAGCGGTAAGATACGGAGCGCTCACATGGGCCTGCTGGGGTTCCCGAAGGGCTCCTGGGGATCCAGTTGGGTCAGCCCTTGGCTTGAGAGGGGAAGCCAGATGACCAGACAGTAGCCGAATCAATGCCAAAAGTCTTTGCTGCGGATTTCAGAGGGCTCTTCGATTATCTTGCACTGATGGTGATAGTGCCGTGAGAAAAGCTGAAGAATGCACTGCGATACTCAATGGGTACCCTACGTTGCATACCACATGCCATTCTCATAGGTGGGCTAATGGTAATAAAAACGTTGCTAAGCTTCATGATGCTGATGTGTCTGCCATCGTCAACTGGAGTCTTGCTCTCAACCAGCCTGGTGCAATGAGGATTTTTCGGCAGGTCGTCCGAGACATCATTGATGAGAAGTTGCGTATCATAGATGGTGTACCTCCTCCGTGGTATCGCGTCCATCAGCGTGCTGTCCTTGAGTGTTTCTGCAGTGGTAAGCACAACCTCGGGCGCAGGGCAGTGCTGTCTTTTCTTGCTAATGGTAACTGGGAGAATACGGATGTTGTTGAACACTGGACCATGGGAGATCCCAGAGAGGAGAAGGACGTGCGACATTGGTTTCTTTCATATCTCGTGAAAGCTCTATGTGGCTCTGCTCCCAAAATATTTCCGAGATCCAGGTGGACTGGCGCTGATTTGACTCTTGATTCTCTCGGTATCCTGGATGGCGTACATGGGCTTGGCATGCCCGCTTTCCTCAGATTTACCATCATCATGAACAGAGGTGCTGTCCCGAAATCGTTGCTGCCTGCTGCTGGAGGAGGTGCGGTCGCGGCCCCAGCCATCCTGGACGCACGGCCTGTCGTCGACGATGCGGGCAAGCCTGAGGATGAGAAGGACGAGGGGCATGACCAATCGCACGCCGCCAACGGCATTCAAAACCATGAGAAGGAGAACAACCACCAGAGGGAGTTTGCTGCGAGATGGTTGTTATACGAATCACCTCATGCCGTTGTCATCGCGCTGCGGGTCACGATGGAGCCACTTCGCGTGCTTCTGAAAGATCTTTTGACGTTGTCGGGGTCAGCTTGGGAATTCCTGGAGCGAGAGAAACACTTCGACAAATCCAAGTCAGATGGTTTCGGTGACCTTCGTCAAAGAGGCTACCGCATGCTCATTGCAGCTCAGAACGTGTATGAGGACCGCTGCATAGTTTCACTTTCGAATTTGTTCTTCTCCAAGGATGTTTGGGAGGCAGTGCCGAACGGATATCGCAGAGCAGACGTTCAACAGGATTGTTTCAGACTTCTGTCTCGTGCCGCTGCTGAGGCGCAGCACTACATGGTTGACCACCACCAGGGGTACCCCTACAAGATGGCCAGGCTGTTCGAGGACCTTTCGTTGGCAGAAGAGGTCCGAGGGAAGTAACATGCCTTTGATAAGGTAGCTTGAAGGATAGGAGCGTTGGAGGAGATAGGAAAAACGGAGGCTGGATGAAAGGGGAGGTGGATGAGGTCTGAGAGGATGAAGGCGAGAAGGATGGAGGAGGGCTTCTGGAAGAAAAGAGGCAAGATGCGGGGGGGTCTTCCGTTTACTCCTTCCCTGCATCATCCTAAGCATCACCCTCTCTCACACCTCGAACCCAGTCAACCATTTTTGTGCGTACGTTTGCGCACCCTGAGGTCAAGTCCGACTGCCGTGGCATGAAGGACTCTTGGAGTGCAGATTTCTTTGATCGCCATGCGGGTAACTTAACCTCGAATGACATGGCAGTCGAGATGTTAACTGTTCTTCTCTTGACGATATGCGATCAAGCACCAGTTGAGGCAACTCACGCATCGCTTCGCCGATGGCTCCACGGTCTGTCTGTGCAGACGCACGTCCCGCGACATGAGTTTATCAGTGCTTGTCGCCTTATCCAAGGCTTCCGCAGGCGATTGAAGGTGACTCGGCCAGGCGGTTCACGAGGGCTTTTTCCCAAGAAGGGTCGTGAGTCTGGCAGGGCAGCACCGCCGCGGAAGGTGCGCAAGCCTGGTGGCGTCCAGAGGGCTTTTTTCAGCGAGCAGCTTTCGCTTCCTGGCCCTGCAAAGACGATGGGCGAGCTGCACGCCGAACTCAAGCGCATTCGAACTGAGGAGCCTGAGCGGTTCGCAGATCTCCTGGAGAAGGGGCAGGACGCAACCGCTCGTCATCGCCTGCACGGCGTTGACCAGCCCTTTGGGCCAACTAAGAGGCAGCGGCAGCGCGCTGAACGCCAGGACGCTGCGCGAGCTGCATCACTCCTCGGAGACAGCGGTGGCGCAGGAGCATCTGGGGCTCTCGTCAGGTTTGCGCCAGGGTCGGAGCTCGAACTATCATCTTGGAATGCTGTTACAGATGTGATGGCAACTGCCAGGGCTGCTAGGAAGTCAGAGAAGGCAGCGAGCGCTGCCCGCACCAAGCGGCTCGAGGAGTATATGAACAGCCAACTGGACGTCATCAGCTCGAGGTTTCCTGGCCTTGCAGACCTCGACGTGCCCGCGACAGACTTTGTACCAACGCCTCCATTATCAGAGCTCTTCACGCACTGGGAGTTCAGCCCAATTGAGTTGCTAGAGAAGGCGAAGGAGATTACTGCCCTTAGCAGGCACACGCCCCTCGGCCAGGGCGTGCATGATGCCATCCTGCGTGATTGGGTACGAGCGCACGAAGTGGTGCAGCGCGGTGCAGCTAGCGAGCCTCTGCCAGATCGCGACAAGAAGCCCGTTTGTTCTATCTATGGCACGTGCCTATGCCACGGTGACGGCTTGGCGAGGTGGACAATGCGGGAGAACTATCGCAAGAAGGCTTGGGGCAGAGAGTTCAGTCCATCGCTTCGCCCTGGCGCTCGTGAGATGGTGACCGACGCCAAAGTATTCGCAGTGTTCGTTGCCACTTCGCGAGTGGCAGACCCCGCCGATGGGCCTCCGAAAGTTGTCAGCCATTGGTGGTGTCACATTGCCAAGCAACAGATCTCGCCTCACAAAGCAATTTTTCATATCATGGACGGTCCATGTGTGGCCTTTGATGCAGACTGCGTTGTTGCTCCTGGGCAGGAGATCACGCTTCGCCCTCGCGCGGAGTTCGAGAACGATGTCGTTGCCATGAATCGTGTGGATCGTTCTTTCAAATGGATGGTGACTTATTTCGTCCTGATGTCCGACATGCGCCCAGTTGCCTCCGTCACTCCTAGCTGCATCACAGTGGTTCCGCTGTCTGGCGCGCTGCTGCGCACGATCTGGCCGCCGCGGTCGGGTTGCGCCTCTAATCGGGCATCGTGGGGGCAGCGCCCGCCCGACGACGGCTCTGACCCTTCCGATGGAGACTTGCCTGCTGCTGAGCTAGACAGCGAACCCGACCGCGAGCCTGATCTGGTGCCCGACGGCGACGGCGCAGCATCGCCGCATCGGTCGGAGTCGGAGTCCGAGGACAGCCCGACCAGCGACGACGGCGACCCTGCTGCCATGCTCGATGGTGAGGGCGGAGGCGGTGACGAGAGCAAGGGCGATGATCCTGAGCCTCCGCCGCCGCCGCCGCCGCCGCCTCCTGCTCCACCGCCGGAGGAGGGCCCTCCGCCCGCTGGCCTTGGCGGCGGCGGCGAAGGCCCCAGCGGGGGGCCTGCTGGGCCGAAGAATATGTTGAATCCAACGGTGCATGTGCCTGGCGGCTACATCGTGTATTATCATGCGAGTGGAGATTTCTATGGTTACTGTAGCAACCGCGAAGAGCACGGCAGATGCCAGATCACGCGGACTGCGCGCCCTGGGCGCAGAGCGGCCCAGGGTAGGCCATTGGGTTTCATTGCGGCGTGGCTTGCCCAGTGCAGGTGCGCAGCTTTCCCAACGAAGTTTTTACACTTGCGCGCCTGCCAGCCTGCCTTTGCGGACCGCGCGGCGGCGCGCCAGGCATTAGAGCAGCTGCCTGACGCGGAGACCCTGCTCAGGCACGAGCGGGCGCTGCGCGACGGAGAGGGCCCAGAGCCCGCTTGAGTACTGTAAATCAGCGAAGTTACCACCACCATCATCATCACCACCATTCAAAATCAAAACACCATCATTTCCTCCGTCATGCACCTCCTCTTCTTCATATTCCTCCTTATGTTATCCTGTGCTTGCGCTCTCCGACAGCCTTCCTCAGTCGGGCACAGGGCGCCCTACTCAAATAATACATGCGGCACGTTCCGCCGCCCGCTCGGGTCGTGTTTAAAACATGCCTGCGGCAATTTCCGCCATCCCCATCGGTGTTGTTGCGGCCAATTATGAGCTGCGCTGAATACTTGGTCTGGCCAGCCCCGTTCCTGATATGCGCGGTGGCGTTGCTACAACATCATGTGTTGTGTTTCTCCTTCCTCCTCCCTCTCCCTTTCCCCCTCCATCTTCGATTCCCGATTGGCGTGTCCTCCTCGTGTTCCTCGTTGCCGTCCTCCTCCGCATACCGCCCCCCCGCCCTGTCTCCATTCCCTGCCAACGTGTTGTTCTTTCGTTGTGCCTCGAGGGGCGCGGGCTACATGTTTGGAAACCCTGCAGGCCTTTCGCACGGGCCAAGCCGAGCCCCTTTCGGACTGTTTCTCTTTCTCCACGCGCGGCCTCAGTGAGTCAAAATGTTAGTTACATGGTTTGCTCTCGGTTTCTTGCTGCGTAGCTCCAAACGCAAACCCGCTGGAGGGCCGTCGGTGTTTGGAGGTCCCTGATTGGTTTGTGGGCAAGTTAAATGTTGGCGCATCGGAGGTCGCAGGGTTAACCTTGCGGTCCCTGGGCGCCAACAGGGCACGTCGCTTGGCGATGTGGGCGCCTGTGGAAGGCCACTCCCTTTTGTTTTTTTTTAATGGCGGGGCGGTGCGCCTGGCCACAGCGCGACGCTGACGTTGCCACGGTCACAACAATGGTTGTTGTCATGCGCGTAAGCTACATCAGCGCGTGACAGCGACAGTTGTTGTAATCGTTAGGACCATGCCGCGCGCAGGGATCGTGACAGGTGCGGGGACGCCGTTGCAGAGGACAGCAGAGGTACCTGCAATGACACATATGCTCGTGAGGGGACGGCAAGGCGCACAATCGCACAGGCGAGGTGCTAACCCGAAGCAAACGCCATGCCAGCGTCCCCCATCCAAGTGCCCCCACAGCGTTGCAACGGGAGTGGGGGTGTTGAGCAGCCCGCCGCGGGCCACGAGTTGGACGCCGACGCAGCGCGCATGCAGCGCTACAGCAATGTCACTGGGCGCTGCTAAATAAAAGTTCACTGTTTCGCGGTAGGCGTGGGAAGACCCGTGCGAGTGTTTATGGTTTGCGCCCGTTCGGCTACCAATGCGTAGAAGCATTGGTGCATGGCAGTAGGCAGTCGAATAGCATAGCTAAGGGAAACGGCGGTACCGATCGATGCAACGAGCGCACCGTGGACGACCAACATTGTTGGTATTTGCATGGTTCGGATGGCGCTGGAGCGGAATACAAGTCGCGGAATGCCTTTGGCGCGACCGCAACAAGTTATACGCGATGGGCGGACGTTCTTTCGCGCGCGCCCAACGCAAGTCTACCACTGCCGCGGACATCGCTGGTTTCCGTTCAGATTGGACAAGGAGCGCTGGCCATGACATCGAGGCATTTGCAGCTAACCTGGCACTCAGCTCCGCCATTCCTGCGCGTTCGCGCGACCTCGTCAAGCGATCGGCCACGATGCGGTTGTCCAGCGCAGACAGCACAGGGCCGACGCACGCGCGGTGATCAAGCATTTCGGCGCAAACCACCCAGCCGCGACAGCTTTCGCAACGCTAGCAGCCCGCGGCACCGTAAGGGGTTCACGCCAATCAACGCGAGATGGAGGAACGGACACCAATGGCTGCAACCTTGGACATGCATTACAAACGGACGATGCTCGCGCGTTACGTGGGGTACTAGGGTGCATCGCCGTCGCTGGCGTTCGAGTCGTCACGATTGCATCGGCGCGCAGTCGGCATGTCGCTTGTACATAGGCAGCCGCGTGGGTGGTCACGCATTTCGAACCAGCGTCGCACGATTTAGTGTACTTTGATATGTACATCCATTGCGATACGCGCCTTTGTTGCGTGAAACGCATATCGCGCGCTTCGGCGGCCTGTTCGGGTCAATCCGAATCGCCGACAGGGGCGCGCGAACTGATGCATTCATTCGCGGCGCGGCGTGGCTGGTCGCAGCGCTGGCGCCCTCGTCCGCGGCGATCGTTTCATCTCGCGTGGCGCCAAGAACCAGACCGCTGACTGGGGCGATCGCTTGCGGCAGCGTCAAGGCACTGCGCGTCTGCCGCGCTCGGCGCGCCCATGGCGGGCGCGTCGCGATTTGCTGGCGCGATGGCAAAGGCATGTTGTTCGGGCGCCATTGGCCGCGTCGTGGGACCAGAGCTGTTGTTGCCCGCGCGGCGGGGGCGCGGCGTCGTCGCGAATCAGGCAACGCTGGCGAATTCAAGTGCAATGAAGACGCCCTGCTCGCGCGATGGGCCTTGCAGGAACGCAGGCGTCTTGGGGGGGGGGGGGTCTGGCGCTCGTAGACATGCGATGCGCTAGATGCGTCACCCGCGTCAGCGGCTTGTGCTGGCCGCTGGCAGCGGTTATCGGCAGCGCGCGATGCGGCATCTTCTCTGTCGCGATGCGCAAAGGCGCGGCGCTGCTCGGTCGTGAAAGGCGCTGGGGAAGGGGCCTGGGGAATGGCGGGCAAGTCTGCCTGGGCGCCGTCGCGCGGTCCAGCAGGCGACAGGGCGCACGCGTCTTCTGCATCGGGCAGGCGGGCGGTTGTCTGTCAGACCGAGCGCGCGCGTTCGGCTCCGCAATTTGCTCGCCCAGGCCACCGCGCCGCGCGCGGTTCGATTGGTTTCGCAATGTTGCGGGCTGCGTTCTCCCCCGACCCACTTCTGCGCAACGTCTCTGACATGCAGACGTACCCCGCCATTGGCGGCCAGTCCTCCTGCACCGACGCACGCGCGGGCGACGCACTTGCCAGGTCCAATGCGCGCGCGACACGGGGCCGTCGGAATCGCGCTTACAAGGGCGGCGAGATTCGCTGCGCGTTCAGGAGCTCCGCACTGCGGCGTTCTCGATGCCCCCTTGCCCGCGACCCGCGCTACCCATTGTGCAATGCCACTCCGCGGCGTAGAGTGAAGGAGCCTTTGCGCGGCGTTTGTGTCGCGCCCGATCCAACGTTGGTCGCCGCAGCCAAAGCGGCGCGCACGCGCCGCAGGGCGCGCCGTCTACGCGAAATGGTTGCAGCCGCGTTCGCGCTCTTATAGATGACGCGTTCTCGGGTGGTAGATTGGCGGGCGGGTGCCCGCTTCAGCGCGCGGCTGTGCCGTGCGCTTGCGTTCGAGTGTTGGCGGGCCCGCCGCCATTTGCTATGTGTAAGTGTAATGTCATTCGTTGAGCCAGTGGGCTCCTGCACCAGCTGCGCGCTGCTATCAACGCGGCGCCATGCAGGGGATTGCACAATATTGAGCTGAACGCGCCAACTCACGCCATTCGACGTCACGTGCATGCGACGCGGTCGCGACACCGAGCATTCAGGACGCAAACCGACGCACGGACACAATCCACCTCCGTAATTCGAATCGTATCCGTATGCGGAGGCTTATTCAAGGAGGTAATTCAAACGTAATTTAAACGTAATTTAACCGTAATTCAAACGTAAATTGTACAAAAATTGTACGACCAATTGTACAAAAATTGTCTGAGGAAAATAAGGCATTTAAGCCCACGGAAAAGAATTGTACAAAAATTGTACAGCCAATTGTGCTACGTACGTTTGGTGCAAATTCCATTGTGTACCTATATTCATAACACAACTAAAAAAATGTCCTGAAATTTTGCAATCTACCCCAGGGGGTCGAAATTCCCTCCTCACCCGTTGGATTTTTGCTTCAGTTCTAAAAGGACGCGCGCGTCGCGTCTACTCCGCAGCGCCGCCTGCCCGTCGCTGCCCTGCCGTAAATTCGCGTTGAGCTTCCCAGGAGCACGGTTTGCTTCCGCGTCACATGCGCCAATGCGTCCAGCGCTTTTGCGTGCAGCGCCACGCATCCACGCCAATGTCATCTACCCTCGTGGCCTGCGCCAGTGCCGCAATGGCCGCTGGGGTCCGCGCGCTGGCGTTTTGCGACGTACCGCGTCGATTCGCACGCCCCCTATGTGCGAATGCCTCGCTGCGCCCCTCCCCCCCAGCTCTCGCCGCGTCCATCCGCTGCGCCGCGCCCGCTCGCGCGGCGCGATAGAGCCGACGGGTCGGGTCTGAACGGGGCCCGCTCCCCACCCCCAAAGCACATGGCCATTTGCGCGAAGTCGAAGCGTCGCGCGCGCTGGCGCCTTCGGCGATGGGCACTAACTCCGCTGCCAAGCCGAAACCGGAAGACGCGCGGGCATCGATTGAACGGGGCAGCTTCATTGCCGATTGCGCTCCGTGCGAATTGCGCAAGGCAAGCAGATTTCTGTCGGGGGCGCGCTCCCTCGCCCGCGCGACGGCCCGCCCCACTTCCATCTCGCCACCGTCGCCCCCCCCCAACGAACCTGCACCGCGCCAGTGCCGCCGTCCCCGTCGCCCTGCGAACCGCTGTGCCGCGCCGTCTCTAGCCCGCCCGCCGCGCGCAGTCCGACCTCTGCCACGCGCCCCCCGCGCGCCTGCCTCTCCGCGGCTCGCGCGCCACGCGCCCGCGCGGGCAGTCGCTGCCGCGCGCCCCCCCACGGCGTGGCGCGCGCGTGGCGCGCGGAGGTGCGGGTCGGGCGGGGGGTTTGGGTTGTCGTGGGCTTGGGTGCATGGAGAGGGCTCGGGTTGGACCATCGCGGCAAAGTGGCGCGCGCGCGCGGCGGCGGCCGCCGGTTGGCGCGGCGGCGAGGGCGCGCGAAGCGGCGGCGGGGGTGCGTCGTCGAGGCGCAGGGTGTTCGAGCCCCATATGAGTTCCACCGCTGAGTGTTGGAGGTCTGTGTAGTTCTAACATTCTACGTTGGAGCTCAAGTTGAGCTCGAACGTTGCATTCTGGAACTCACGTCAAATCAAATTTTCGATGGGGCCCAATTCGGGTTCCAACATCGCATGGTAGAGCTTATTGTAGTTCGAGCAGTCAATGTTGGAGCTCAAATTGAGGTCTAACGTTCAAAATTAGAATTCAAATTCAGCCTGAACCTTGTATGTTAGAACCCATTTCGACTATAACATCATATGTTAGAGCTCAGTCTGAGTTCTTACATTGAACGGTATAGCTCGCTATATTTCTAACATTGAATGTCAGAACTCAAAATGGCATCCAACCTTGAGTGTAGAACTCAGTATCAATGCAACGTTGAATGTTCGAGCTCAATCTGGGTTTGAACATTGCATGTGGGGGGCGCACTCTAAATCCAACGTTTACTGGTAGAGCTCAAGTTGGGCTCGAACATTGCATTTTGGCATTCATTTCGGATCTAACACTGGCAGCTAGAGCTCGTTTTGAGTTCTAACATTGAATGTGAAAGCTCACTGTAGTTCGACCATGCAATGTTAGAACTAAACCAGAGCTCTTACACTGGATGGTAGAATGCAAGTCAAACCGAACATTTGATGTTACGGCTCAACTTGAGTTCTAACATTGAATGTTAAAGCTCATTGTAATTCCAACATTCAATGTTTGAGTAGAAGTTGAGCTCCAACACCCAATGTTAGGACTCATCGTAAATCTAGTTTTGTACGTTAAAGCTCAATTTGAGGTCTAACATTGAATGCAAAGGCTCAGTGAAATTCGAACAGTCAATGCTAGGACTCAAGGTGAGCTCTAGCACTGAAGGTTAGAACACATTTCAAATCTAACATTGGATGTACCAGGTCAACATGAGTTTAAAGCACTATTGGCACATCACAATTTAGTTCGAACCTTCAATGTTCGCACTCAGAATCAGCTCTAACGCTGAACGTTGGAACTCGTTTCAAATCGAACAGTGGATAGTGAAGGTCAATGTGGGTTCTAACGCTGAATGGTAGAGCTCATTTTAGTTCTAACACTTACCCCTATAACTCAAGTTGAGCTCTACCTTTGGATGTTAGGACTCGTTTCATATTTAACGTTGGGTGAGATAGCCCAATCTGAGTTCTAACATTGAATGGTAGAGCGGGCTCATTTCTGTTACAACGTTCAGTGTTAGACGTTAAACAAACCTCTGACATTGAATGGCAGAATCCATGTCGAATCTAACATTGGATGTTAGAGATCAATTTGGGTTCTAGCAATACATGTTAGAACTCATTTTCGTTCTAACATTCAACGATATCTCGTTGAGTTCTAACATTGAATGTCGTGGCGGAAACAGATCACCCCCATTCAGTGGGCTGCCGAACCACGGCAGGCGCGCGACGAGCATAGATGGGTGTAGCATTGACAAGAGCTCACCCTTGATTGCACACGCGTCCGTCAATGCGCCTTGTGCCTCCTATGCGGGGCAGGACGAGTTGGCTCATGCGCGGTATGTTCACGCGCTCATGCTGCGGCAACCCAAGCGTAAGGTAATGTTTGGGTGCCGTTGGCGGCATTGGGTGTCTTGGGGTCCTCGGCGTTTCTGGCTGTTCTTGGGCAGTGTAGGCGTCTGGGCATGATGTAGGAGGCCTTCGCCGTTTCTGGGTGCTCTGAGTGTTTGGGCAGTCTTCGGCATTTGGGACCTGAGGTTTTCTTGGTGAGTGTCTACGGGCCTTAGTTGTCTTTGGCTGGTTTAGGGTCTTGGGGTATTGAGTATAGAGGGTGTCTAGGCTGCTTTAAAAGTGTTTGGGTGTTTTGGCCTTGTGGTCATCTACTAGTTGTTGGTTTTTGGCGTCGGGTGCTCTAGGGTTTCGGGCACTTGAAGGTTCGAGGGCTTCGGCGTGTGAGTCTTTGTCGTTGTTCATTCGCACGTGTGGTTCAGAACCACACTGGCACAACACGTTGTGTTCCGTGGTATTGCCATTTTTCTCAAAGATGTGCACAGATTTTTCCGTTCTTGTACAGCATCCCCAAGGTTGATTCCATGTCTGAATCCCTTGATGCGAAAGTCCATGGTCGGATTGATATCATCATTCGAGATCCCGACGTGTCAGTTTCCGTTCATAAGATTCTCAAAACATCGATGCCGCTTACCATTCACTTCTTCGGCAGTAAGATAGACTTCACAGAGGAGGACGCTCGCAAGGTCCGCGATGTCTCCGAGCGCATTGCTGCTGAGATCGACGCCGCTGCGTCGAAGGAGGGCACTGGTACGGGACAGCAGTTCCCACCTGCAGCGCCCGAGCAGGAGGTGATCATGAGCCAGTGGAAGATGTCTATCGTCGAGGACCTGGCGCCTCCTCAGGCTGTGGTTCCTGCCGGAGCACCTGGCGAGCCCCAGCCACCCGAGCCCGCCGCCGAGGCCATGGCGGCGCAGCCCAGCGCCGTCCCAGAGCAAGGTCCGCAGCCGAAGACGCCGTGGCTTCAGAAGCTGCGTTCGAAGCCTGCGCAGGTGTTTGGGCTTGGGTTATTGCCTTCTGCGTCGGGCACGATTGACATCAGCGGCGATAGTCAAGATGATTACGCATCTAGCACAGGCGCTGGGACAGCTGATCCTGGCAAAGGATCTGGGGCAGGTGACGCTAGCAACCTTCCTCAGCAAGAGCCTCCAGCACCTCCCGAGCTGCAGGAGCAGTTGTTGAAGGTCGCTGAGAGGAAGAGGACCCAGCCACAGCAGCACAGTAGCAAGCGATCTCGGTCATCCAAGTCAGCCTTGCCACCTGATCTCCCTGACGAACTGCCGCCCCACGCGGATGAGAACACCCAGCTCTTCCAGAACCAGGTGGAGCCTTTCGCTGGCCAGCGTCTCGTGACTCCGTCTCAGGTCTTGGGGGAGCTCTCAACGGGAGCTCCATCCTAAGCCCGCGTACTTGACTTGGCATCGATTCGGGGATGGGGAGCTCAGACTGGGAGATGGTTGAACATGGATTGGTGATTGTGGCCCAGTTCCGAGGGCATGCGACGGAGCAGAGAGTTCGCTCAGAGAGGTGGCAACTTTTTTACACTGCGCCACCGCCGAAATATACAACATACAGCGCTGAGCGCAACAGCATTTGAAGCTCGCAAACGCCTCTCGCAAAATAAGGCCAGAGAGGGACTGTCGTGTTGTTGCTAGCCTCGGGAGCCGTGACTGCTCGAAGCTGAGGAAGCTACGGGCAGTGCAGGTTCCCGAGGCTAGCAGCAATACTCTGCCCTCCCCGCCTTGATCATCAGGATCATCCAGCCTCTGTGCCTCCCCATCTTGGCCATCATGATTATAATAAGTCGTTGGAGCCTTAAGCGTCTGTAGGTGCTCTGGGCCTTTGGGTTTCCTGGGGTGTCTGGGCGTTTGGAGATATGTGGGTTCTTAGGGCTCTTAGGTGTAGGCTCTTTAATGACTTAGTTGTCTGTGGGTGTCTGTAGGTGTCTGTAGGTGTCAGTAGGTGTCTGTAGGTAGTAGGTGTCTGGAGGCACTTCAAGGGTTTTAGGTATCTATAGGTGCTTGTAGGTATTAGGGGTCTTTGGGCTATTTGTCGAGCATCAGGCCACGAGCGCTAGACGCTTGGATGACACGATGTCACATCTCAATTCAGGTTCGCTGATCGTGAGGGTAAGTTAGTCTTGGGACCTTAAGTGTATATTTGTGTCAAGGGCCGACGGGCTCAAGCGTTGTTGGGTGTCTAGGGGCCTTGCGCGTCTATGGGTTGTTTGGGGCCTGAGCCTATGGGGTCTTGTGATTTCCCTGTCGGGCCTAAGCCTAAGGACTCTTGGAGCCTAAGCCTTAGGAGTCTCAGGAGCCTTCCGTGGTTGAGAATATGTGGCGATACGTCTGGTTTGACAGTGAGGCGATTAAGAATCTATGAGGTGATGCGTCCAGCTTGACAGTGAGGTGATGCGTACAGCTTGATCGTGAGGGATGCGCGTCCAGTTTGACAGAGAGGCAGTTCTTCACAAGATGATGGGGTTCCATTGCCATCCTGCTTGGAACATTTCCATCCACCTCCTTACCCGCATTTCTGGTATGACCACTTTCATTATTGAGCCAGTTCTTCTTCTCATTCGCCCTCCTGGGGTTGCGAGCGGACATGCCAGCGGTTTCATTCGAATGTGATGGAGTGGGGCTCCCATTGCTGATGAAGTCTAAGTGGCTTGAGGAGGGCGATGCACGATGCACGAGCAAGCACGGACAAACACATGTACATACATCAGCACTTCATGACATCACGAGCGCATCACTGCAACAAAACATGACAACCTAAAAAAAACAAGCATGCAATTGCAGCCGTACGCACGCATGACACGCGACCTTGCTAATGAGAGCGTTCACCCCGTTGTCCCCTGGTTGGTGTTCGGAAGGGTCCGATGTGTTGAAACTGACCTTGGTAAACCTGCCTAGGGTCACATATTTCTGTCGGAGAGAAGTGCGTGCGAGGAGGAGGAGGATGAGAGGAAGGGGGATGGGAAGCAGGAGGAGGGGGAGGAAGACGAGCGTAAGCGGACCTCACGTTCTCTTGACTGACTGACTGACTGACTCGAAAGCTTACTGTGTTCAGACTTGTATCCACAGCGTGTTTGTGCTGCAAGTTTTTGACCCAAGGTCTCTGATATTTACCAGTTCTGCGTCCCGCGCCTGTTTGTCTCTATGGCAAAGAAGGGCTCTGGCAATGCCGCAGCGTCAGAGGGTCGCCCTGCGAAGAGGTCGAAGGGCAGCGCCTCACAGGAGATGCCTCACTCTTGCATCGGTGGTCAAGGGACCTGTGACAAGCCAGTTGCAGGGAACACTGATCTGTGCCAGAACCACCTCAACGTTCATGCCCTTGCCTTCGGATGGTTGACGCTGGACGAGTTCAAGCAACAGCTGCGGATCGATTCCGCCTTCAGCAAGCAGGTCGAGGCTGCCTTGCGCGTGAAGCTGGGCCTCGAGGAGAAGAATTTTTTCGCCGAGGATGTGACCATCGATTGCATCCAGGGCGTGCGGGCTTTCAAGCGTCTCAAGGGTTTCACCGTCAAGCGCTTCACTGAGGTGTTCGGCAAAACTCCTCAGCAGTGCGGCAAAATGATCAGGGACCTCGACGACGGGAAGGGCGGGAAATTCAAGGGCGCGTGCTTGGAGGACGAGTCGGAGCCCGACGTGATCTACGAGCTCTTCACGACTACGTTCAAGCATCGTCAGCAGTACAAGCAAATGGCTGACAATCAGTTGCACGCGACTCAGGCCCAGTCCATTTTCACGAAGGTCAAGCTTGACGAGTTCATAGATAGCAGCCCCTACCACAACGCGGCTTCCATGGGCGACATCCGTCATAAAGCATCCCTGAAGGCTGACCGTGAGGAATCTGATGATGATAATGCCAGTGGTGATGACGGACAGAAGTCTCTTGATGGAGGCGCGCGGACTGCAGTGCCGCTCTTGACAGCAACTCCACCTACAGCAGCACCGAGGCGAGCTTCCAAGGGCGGTGGCAAGGGGCGACGTGGTGCACCCACGGCGCGCGGCGCTTCAGTGCGAACAGGTCCGAGGGGGCATCCTGGAACGACTTCCGATGCGGGCAGTGCGAATCAGCCGTCTTCTTCTCCAGTGGCATCTGAGGCCATGGCGCTCGTCCAGGCGAAGATGCATACCACCCAGATCGCCGACTGCTTGCGGAGCAACACTGGTCGTTCGATGGGCGGGGCGGACGTGCTCAAGGAGAAGCTTCGCAAGATGGGAGCTGTCGTCGAGCTGAAGATCTGGGAGGACCATGAGGATCAGTACGTGGCAGCCCAGAAACTCAAGTGCATGGAGATCGCGACGGTCAATCGCTCGGACCTGGACGAATGTCTTGCGAAGATTCGCGAAGTTGAGTTCCCAGAGAAGTTTCAGAGAGCCATCCTCGAGCGCTCGGTCTCCGACCTCGTGGAGGAGCCTGTCCTGGATATCGAGAAGTTCTTCTCCATCATGAATCCGCTGAGCTCGACTGAGCTGACCTTCGACCCCGTGCTCCCGACGCTCAGCGCCATCGCCATCAGCCAGGAGGAGAAGGCCAGACTTTTCTCCGACAGGCTGATCGTTCGCTACCTTTTGAAGCTGATCGAGAAGGGTGAGGATAAGAAATCTGATGCCGAGAGGTTCGCGCTGTACGCCATCGAGTGGCTCGATACGAAGATTGACGATCAGGATGTGCATATCAGCCCAGAGGTGGACGAGATGTTCAGTACTTCCCTCACGATCTGCAAAGCTTTGTGCTGCATCATAGATCACATCAAGGTCGCTGGGAAGTCCGCCGTTTCTCGTTTGGTTGATGCTGCCAAGAAGCGAGGCGCAAAACATTCCATGGCTGGACTCGTCTTCAACGCGATGAAGAGCAACCAGTGGTATGCCGCACAGTATAAAAAAGTTCATGGACAACATCGTAGGCCTCGAGAAGTGGGGCGATGTGATTCACAAGCGCACGATGGAGATCGTGCAGAGCAACTCGATGGATGTGGACCCGTATGTCGTCTTGAGGGAGCTTGGTGAGATGAAGCGGGATCTTGATGCCAGTGTTTGGCGCCCATACGCTGACTCCATCGAGAACTGGTTGCTCCACAGGTTTAATTTCTGTGACATGCGATCGACGGTCAGCGAGGTAACGTCCCCTGCCAAGCAGAAGGAGCTCGCTGACATCATCCTCGACCAGCTTCGCTTGATGAAAGGCTTCTTCCCTGGCAGGAAGGCCGAGCTCGAGGCTCACGAGGCGACGGGCCTTGACTTGAGGGACTCCTTCGCCAACGGTGAGCTGCTGGTCCAGGCGGTGGAGCTGCTCAAGCAGTTCACGGTCCAGGACCCCAAGATCGTGCTGTCCCAGAGCCAGTGGGACGAGGTCGCGAAGGTGGTGGCGCTCGTGCCCCAGGCTTTCGCTAAGGCTTGACAGGGCGAGGAGGAAGACGAGGGAGGAGGAGAACACGGGAGGAGGAGGGCGACACTGAGGAGGAGGAGGGGCAGGAGGAAGGAGGAGGAGGAGGAGCCTGCGGGGAAGGAAACGGGAAAGGCGATGAGAAGGTGAGGGGGGGAGGGGGAGAGGACGCGCGTGAGCAGCAACCGTGGGTATAAAATGCCGGAGGAGGAGGGAGGAGGAAGAAAGGAGGACGAGGGACGAGGAGGAGGAAGACGAGGAGGAGGAGGGGGAGGAGGAAAAGGAGTAGGAGAAGGAGAAGGAGGAGGGGGAGGAGGAGGAGGGAGAGGAGGAGGAGGCCGCCTTCGCCTCCCTCCTTCTTTCTTCCTCTTTTCTTCCGCTGATGCTGTTGCTGCTCCTCCTCCTTCTCCTCCTCCTTCTCCTCCTCGTCTTCCTCCTCCTCCTCCTCCTCCTCCTCCTCCTCCTCCTCCTCCCCCGCCTCCTCCTCCATCCTGCTCCTGCTCCTCCTCCTCCTCCTCTCTTTGTTTTTCACTTCCCGTCTAGTCGCCCTGCTCTTCCTCATCCGCCTCCACCTCCTCCTCCTCCCCCTCCTCCTCCTCCTCTTCCTCGTCCTCCTCCTCATCTTCCTCCTCCACGTCCTCCTACTCTTTTTCCTTCCGTCGTCATTCTCGTCGTACTCGTCGTCGTGATCCTCCAGGTGTTCGCTGCCTCCTCTTCGTTATCCTCGTCCTCGTCTCTATTCCCACTCCCTCCTTCTGCCCCTTCCCCTCCTCCTCCTCCCAACTTGTTTTTCCTCCTCTTCCTTCCATTATCCTGTATCCACCTCCTTGTTCTCCAATCCTCCTCCTCCCTATTCCTTCAACCTCCTTCTTTTTCTCTCTGTCCTTCTCGTCGTCGTCGTCGTCCCCCCCTCCTCCTCATCCTCCGTCTTTCTCCTTCCTCCTTCCCTCTTGTCCACCGCCCTCCTCTTTTTCCTCCTCCTCCTCCTCCTCCTCCTCGTCCCCCTCCTCCCCCTCCTCCTCCTTTTCCTCCTCCTCCTCCTCCTCCTCCTCCTCCGCCTCGCGCCCCTTCCGCCCAGGCGCGGGCTACCGACGAGTTCCGCGATGAGATGCAGCAGGTGTTCACTGCGTCGCTGGAGCAGCTGACGCTTGCAGAGGATACTGCGTTCGCCGACCTGTGCTCCACGGCGCAGAGGTTGTGGACCAGCATCGGCCAGTGGGGGGTCAGCCTGGACAGGCTCAGTGCGACGGTGCGCATCCTGGGCTTGACCTCGCGGATGCTTGTGGACCAGAAGGCGTTCCTCGCCACGGGCAGCACGCCCGCCATCCGCGGGAAGCCTGCTAACGACCGTGCGCTTGTGACAGCCTTTATGGTTGCGACGACTGCCTTCGACGGACTCGAGCCTGCTGCAGAACCGCTGCAGCAGAAGGTGGACGCGGCCTTGACGAGCGCCAAGGCGTTGCTGCAGGCGCAGCAGGAGCACGACAACACCGAGGCTCTCCACCAGGCGCAGGCGTGCTACGAGAAGCTGGTGGCTCTGATGGGCAAACCACTTGGCGAGCGCGAGGTCCCGTGGAGGAGGGGCTTGCTCGGCGACGCGTCCTGGAAGGACTTGCAGAGCCGAGCCGACGACAAGCTCTTCGTCATCGACGGAGGCCACTTCGATCACGCGCTGGAGTCGTTCAAGGCAGGGGTCCAGCTCCTGGAGGACGACCACAGCTTCTACAACAAGAAGGTGCCAGATGAGCTTGCGAATGTGTACGCGTACACATCGGCTGTGGCGACGGTGCACCAGGTCGAGGGCTCGATCTTGCACCACATGGAGGATGAGGAAACGATGAAGAGCGCCGTCCGCATCAGGCGCGTCGTGAACGCAGAGTTCAAGAAGCTCGAGCAGGCGAAGCTCAGCAAGGACGCCCTCCACGAGACCATCCTGGTCGTGGCGGAGCATGCGCGCGAGCACGGCGAGTTGCCGCCGTAGACGCTCGCGGCTGGATCGCCGCAACGACGGCAACAAAAAGGGAGAGGATGAAGAAGAGGATCAGAAGGAGGGAGAGGGGGACGGAGGAGAAGAGAGGAGAGTAAAAGGGAGGGGGGAGGAGGACGAGGAGCAGGGACGGAGGGAAGGAGGGAGGCAGGCAGGAGGAAACCTAACACCACCCAGGGGGAACACACGGAGGAAGCAACTCGACCGAACGGCTGGCATGAGGCGTCTAAGCCCTCATGTTCCTGGAGCCTCGGAGCGCCTGGCGCCTGGAGGCCGTGACGCACTTTCACCTCCTCCCTCCTTTGTGCTGCTACTGCTGCCTGTCAGCTGCCTTCCCCTTTTCTGCTCTTGCTGCTGGTTCTGCTCCTGCCACTCTGACTCCCTCTTTACTTCTCTCGTGCTCTCCCTCCTCCTTCCCTTCCCCTGCTGCCCTCCTGGCCCTCCTCCTCTTCCCCTGCTGCCCTCCTCCTGCCCTTCCCCTGCTGCCCCCCTGGGGGTGGGAGCAGAGCAGAGGACAGCACGGGAAGGAAAACAGGAAACAACAGCAGCTTGATGAGCATGATGTTTCGTTGCTTGACTCTCTCTCGTCGGCTGGTCTCTCGCGTAACTGTGGGGGGGCAAGTTTCCTGGATGACATCGGTCCGCACATCGAGTGGGATAGGCCAAATCGCCTGTGTAATTTTGAGGTATCAAAACCATATTCAAAACCTAATTCCTACATTCACACAAAACCATAATTTTCGTACAATTTTTAGCTAATTTATGGTTTTTCATACGAACCCCTCTCTCTGAGGCGCTCGCCCTCACAACTCCAGGGGGGGGGGGTAAGAGGGCCCGCGCCGATGGGCAAAACAATAAGGAAGAGAACGATCACATTCGGGGGGGAGGGGGCGTGCCCACGACTTGTTCCCCTCCACCGTACGTCCGCCCCGGACGCTGCCCACCCGCCCCATGCGGCGTCCGCGGACGCGGGAGGTTCTGCGGGCGCGGGCGCGGCGGAAGCGCCTGCGGCGCGGCCGCCCACAGGGGGGGAGGGGGGGGAGGGGAGGGGAGGGGAGGAGGGGGGAGGGGGAGGGGGAGGAAGCGGGGGGGGGGTCGGGAGGGACGAGAGACGAGGGAGAGGCGGGAAGGAGACAGGGGAGGGAGAGAGGAATGAGGAGGAAGAGGAAAAGGAGGATGTAGGAGAGGGAGGGAAAGGGAGGAGGGGGAGGGGGTCGAGGAGGAGGGGGGAGGATGAGCAATGGGAACGCGGAGGAGGGAGGGAAGAAACGCAGGCCCGATGCTTTCCGCAGCCACCCGAAACTAAATAGGGAACCACGGGATAAAAGAGCGGCGAGCCCTAGCTGCTAGGGCTATCACCGTTTACGGGGGGCCCTGTGTGCGGGTGATGACCAGCCTTGATGTCATTCAAAGCATTGATTGCTACGCTGACGGCTGATCTGCCAGGTGGCGGGACCATCTCAGCGGTCCATCAGCACAGGGGATGGCCTGGTGCATGCTGACTCACCGCACTTGCACAAAAAGCAAGGACGCCCGCAATTGAGATAGTAAACAAGAGCGCTTGGGCTGGGTTTCGCCCGCCCGCGGGGCAACGCGACCACAAAGCCAGAGCCCCCACAGGCCCTGCGCGAGACGAGCCCGAAACGAGCCATGCGAACGCCAACTCCGAACGACTGCTGCCAGGCCCCCGCAAACCGTGCAGCACTGGAGAAGCACCATTGAATACGGCCCAACTGCCGAAAAGAGAGACTGGCGGCAATCCAGCCGACTACCCACCCGAGCCTCCCTCCATCCCTCCTGTTCGTCCTCCTGCTCCTCCCCTGTCATCCTCCTTGTCCTCCATCTCCACCACCTCCTCGTCCTCCTCCTCCTCCCTTTTCCCCCCCGCGCCCTCCCTCATGCCTCTCTCAGCGCCTAGACGCGCTTTGCGCCTCGGGAACAAAACAAGTCTAGAGACGCTGTGCGCCACGAAAACAAGCAAATGGCTTTTTTCCCCCAGCGCCCGGCCAACAACAAGCACGACTGGGATAAGACACTACGTAGACCGACGATGCAGACGTGCAAAGCAGAATGAAAGGGACACGGCTTGAACCACATGGAAGGGAAGGAGCGGGATGAACAACCACCCGATATTGATCAGCTGCTCTGGGCACCGCGGTGCGTTGATCTGGCAGCCTCTTCAAGCTGCTACACGCTGCGCCAGAGAGGGGTTCATGATTGAAAGCCAGCCTGAGGAGCGTCCCTGCGTCCAGGTATCCCTGCGCCTGCGCCCCATGTCCCTGCGCGGGGCCCCCCTTCTTGCGACCCGACACACGTTCTCGCGTCCTCTCTCTATCTCTTTCTCTCTCTCTCTCTCTCTTTTTCTCTCGCACCCTCTCCCATCTCCTCCTGCCATTCCCCCACCCCAAAACCATTTCCAGTGGACTTGGCCAGCGCCACAGCGCGAGAGGTGGAGGAGCGAGGGGGGACTGGAGGATCGAAGTGTGTGAGGGCGCAAGGGTTTGGAACGCAGTCTGCTCCCACATGCTGCAGTGGGCGCATTCTGCTGCCGCTCTGTGGACAATGGCTGTCGCATTCTGCTTCGATCCCTGCCTCCCAACCCTGATACTGCCCCCCATGACTAGCCTGCCTGCTAGTGCTGCGCTCTGCACAACACCTCGGACGATCAAATTGTATCCTGCGTGGCCAAGGCATTTTGATGCCGCTATCTCGACAAGTCGCTATGGCAGTATGCGACAGAGCCCGTGATATGGCCGCGGGAGTGGCGGCTATCTTCCTCAGCCCATTCATCCGCTCATCGTTCACGAAGCCTGTATTCTCCGGGTGAGGTCGAGAGGCTCATCCAAGATGAGCGCACCCTTTATAAGCGACAGGAAAGCCAATAGTGGGCCAACTTGCACACCAGCACGTGATGGATATCGCACTCGCGCAGTCGCGGCCCGCATGAACTATCCATGGTATTTTTGGGGTCGGACTTTCTGGTGAACAACTTTGCGAAACCCTCCGGATACCAGAGCTCCACTGCTCCTTCCTGCGTGTCGCCCTCGGTGGACGCGAAGTCCGCGTTCCTTCAGCACGCTCTCCACGCCTATCTCATGAGCACAAGCGGTTTGAATTAGAAACGCACCTGGGCTGTGCTGCGAGTTGAAGTCCGCGGTGTAGCTCTTGTCACGAAGGGGGAATGTGGCGGCGGGGGTCCTCTGCAACAGCTGCAGCTGCCCATCCAAATTGAGGATATCCCCCTCGAGTGTCCATGACAATGCTTCGATGCCCGTGATAGCCTCCAAGACGAGCTCCTCCACTGCCAGTCACTGCTGAAGGCACCTGAACCTGGCCGTCGGTGCTTGCCGTGTCCGACCCAATGTCATAAAAACCGTTCAGGACCTTCATGCATGGCCTCTGGCATCTTGGCCTGCATGCCCGAAAGAAGCTGCCACAGCCGCGTCGACTCGGCGGCTGCCGTGGCCGCTGCAGCCACTCGCTGCCTCTCCTCCGCGACCAGCCTGTCCTGCAACTCTGCGACCTCTTTCGCGTGCTGCACCGTATG
Organism: Prorocentrum cordatum; assembly: GCA_963575745.1. Lineage (NCBI taxonomy): Eukaryota > Dinophyceae > Prorocentrales > Prorocentraceae > Prorocentrum > Prorocentrum cordatum. Next base: position 57,522 of record CAUYUJ010003914.1, read on the forward strand.
AACGGAGAGCGCCATCTGTGCTGGAGCCTCGAAGTCACCGGGTCCTCGCCGCTCCTCCTCGCCAGTCCTCACGTCAGAGCCGTCCGAATCGCCCAACTCCTGGAGTGTAGGCTTCGTCGCGCTCTCGTCCTTGACTGCCATCTGTGACTGCTGCACCTGCATTGGCGCTACCACCATCAGGGCAACTCGGACCTCCTCTGCAATCGACTTGTGTGGGTCGCCATCAGCCGCCTCCCAGCACGGAAGGGCGTCCAGCGCTTGGCAGGACCAAGCGCAAGCGCACGCAAAGTGCGCCTCACCACTTCGGAGGCCGCCTTCCTGCAGAGGTTCAAGATGTCGCCTGCCTCCTTGAACGCCTCCGCGAACCCCACCAGCAAATCGGCGGGCGGGCCCGCGCGAACGCCGCCGCCGAGCTGCTGCATGATCGACCCCGCCTCCTCTGGGGACTCCACGTGCGCCACGCACGTCCCTTGCCGCACGGTGATGCCACGGCCCCGAGGCATCGCAAGAGATGAGACTCTCGTGGTGTGCGCGAGCACAACAGGGAAGTGTGCCGTCAGACGACAGTGAGTGCAGCCTACAAAAGATACTATGCAAGTCTTGAGCCCACATAAACACGGATCTCCTCATCCTGCTCCTGCTCCTGCTCCTGCTCCTGCTCCTCCTCCTCCTCCTCCTCCTCCTCCTCCTCCTCCTCCTCCTTCCTCTCCGCCTCTCTTGTCACGCTGCTCCCCCCCCCCCCCCCCCTAACGGCGAGCCGCGATCGCCTGCCGCTTCCGCCTGCCCGGGCGCTGCGGCGTCGTCTGGGCGCGGCGTCAGGAAGGAGACCAGGTGCTCGTGGCCTGGAGGAGGGAGGTTCAGTTAGACAAGCGCATCCACTACTCGCAAAGTAATTGCTCGCAAATGGCCTGGACCCGCCACGGGGGATTTACGACCCATTACATCGAGACAAACATATGTGTTTCCGGGCGTGTGCGAGTAGGCACTTTGCGAGTGTGGGACGCACTCTTTGAAAGGTGGAGGGGGAGCAGGAGACCTGTCTTTATTATTCGCGAGGACGCGCCGAAGCATGGTGGGCAAGAACTGGCGGCGCAAGACGCTAAGCAAACGTTCCTGCCAACCGCGCGCGAGTAAGAACGAAGAGCTGCGACATCCGCCGATCCGATGTGTTCCATCCGCGGCCCCAAAACTCTCGCCCCCTCCCGGGGCCAATGTTGCGCCCCGGGTCCGGTTCTGCTCGCCCCCAGGGCCCCACAGCTGGCTCCGGAGCCGAAATCGAGGAGATACGCTGGGATGGAACAGAACATTGAAGGGGCCCTGGGACACACAAATAAATAGACACAAATAAAATTATCCCCCATATTTTCCTATATTTTCTGGGTTTCTGTCTTCCCCTCCACTTCCCATATTTTCCCATATTTTCTGGGAAATCGAGGATTAATTGTGTCTGTGTGTTTTTTCCTCTCCTGAAACATGTCATTGGACTTCTTGGATCTGGGCGCCTGGATCCCAAGAGTTCGTGGTCTGACGGCCTTTTAGAGCTTCGTGAGGGCCCGCGAAACCGAACACGTCTAAACCTCGCCACTTTGCAAGATCAACCTAAAGGGAAACTGGGACACACAAATAAATACACACAAATAAAAAGATTCCCCATATTTTCCCATATTTTCTATGTTTTTGTCTTCCCCACCACTTCCCATATTTTCCCATATTTTCCTCGGGATCGACGAATAATTGTGTCTGTGTGTTTTTTCCACTCCTGACAACCATCGTCGAATCGGAGATCGGATCGCATCGGAACGTGCGTCGGGTCGGGCTGCACCGGCGCGGAGTCGGAATCGAATCGAATCGGCCGCGCCGGGAGGCAGGACGGAACGACAGCGCAAGCATCGGGCAGCACCGGATCGTCGGAAGACCGGGATCGAAGCGGATCGGGCCGGCCAGAGTGGACATCGGATCGGAGATCGATCGGATCGAAAATGGGCCCCGCGGCGCGAGATCTGTCATGGCGCGAGGGGGTCTGAGAAATTGGGCCACGTTTACTGGGGGGGGGGAAGGACAAATGGGCGATGTTTATGGGGGGGCGCGACAGGGCCTTGGGAATCGGGCGATGTTTCTTGGGGGGGAATGATAAAAATGGGGGTGGGATGCAGAGAGGTGCACCTTTTGTCGGGCCCTGAAAACAAGGCCCCTTTGTGGGGCCCTGCAGAAGGGCCCCATCGAGGGCTCTCCTGCGGCCCGCGCTGCCGTCCCACGTGTCCCCCCCCCCCCCCCCCCTCCCCTGACCTTCCAGGAGGGCTAAAAAATAGCACCCGACTTAAAAACCTATCCCAGAGCTATTCTACGTCTTGGTTTTAAGCTGTTTCGCCCAGCTTTTTAGGCTTTTAGGTCTCCAGTGTTAAAAAATAGCTCTCTGGAAGGTCAGGGTCCCGCGCCCCCTCTCCCGCGGCATCGCACCGGAGATCGGGCCGGCCGGACTGGGGAGCGGGTCGCGAGGAGCGGCAAGGGTCGGGAACTCGGGCCCCGCGCGGCGACCATCTGCCGCGGCGCTATAGGGGGCGCCCTCTCCCGGGCCGGGGCGGAGAGGCGCGCGCGGCCGGCGGGGCCTCGGTGGCGCGCGAAGACGGCCAGCGGGTGCAGGCCGCTGGGCACGGGGAAGGCGCGCCGCAGGTCGCACCCGGGCCACTGCGCCAGCTCCTGGCGCGGGCTGGCGCGGGCGCGCGGCCGGGGCGACGACGAGCACCGCGAGGGCCCCGCACCCCCCGTGGGGAGGGGGGGGGCCACGGGAGAGGGGGTGGGGAGGGCCACGCTGGCCATCGCTGCGACGTCGCTGCTCCGTGCTTTTGGTTCTGTTTCGTGCGCGGCTTTTTCGCCAGAGGATCCAGGATGCTCCTCGATGGTCCTCGCCAGAGGAAAACTGCAGACGCCCGAGCGATGCCAAGCCACAAGCATCTGGGATACACAGGGGGCCTGCTCTGCAGACGCACCTCGAGCCAAACCGCGCGCAAGGAAAAGGAGAGCCCTGCAGAATCCCTGATGCAAAGACGGGGGCCTCCGCGAGGCCACGTCCTCATTGCATTATCGGGGTTCGGGGTTCTTTGATCCTCGATGATGGGGGGGCTCTGCTCTCGGAGATTGGCGGCGAGCCCAGGGGGGGGGGGAAGTGAGAAGGGGCGGGCCTTCTCAGAAGCTTGGGAAGGCCCCGGGCCTTCTGCGAAAGTTCCTAAACGTCTTCCCCGGAGACACGGAAAACGTCTCCGAAGGCCAGCGGGCTTCTGAGAAGCCCCCGCCACCTTCTTTCTGAGAAGGCCTTCCTCTTCTTTCTTCCCCCCTTCGCTTGCCGCCGATCAGCGGGCGAAGAGCGGCACGGTCGGTCCTGGGACAGAAGAACATCCTTCAAGAGCATGAGACCCTCCGCTGGCCCAAACGCCCCATGAACATCCAACGGACACGAAGAACAGTATAGGGCACCCTCCCTGAACCGATGTGGATCTTATACCTCGGCCCGACCGTATGACACATCCCTGTTTCGCGATCGGGGGCGCCTGTTCCAGGTCATGCTAAACGTTCGGGGAACCTCGTTTGTTCCATTACGCCAGCCGTCTGTGTCGAATCCGCGCCGAATCCGCATCGGATCCATGTCGACTATGTCGACCATGTCGAGTCCGTGTCGAATCTGTGTCGAATTCACGTCGCCTCAGCGCCGACCCTGCGTCGGAGGTGCAGACCGCCATCCACAGGGCGGGACAGCTCCCCCGAGATGCCACGGAGCCCACGGCTGTCGGACAGTTTACACTCCTGTGTGTTTCAATGCCGTCGCGACTTTTACTTCTTTTTTTTTTTCTCTCTCTCTCTCTCTCTCTCTGAGGAGGAGGAGGAGGAGGAGGAGGAGGAGGAGGAGGAGGAGGAGGGAGGAGGAGGAGGAGGAGGAGGAGGAGGAGGAGGAGGAGGATCTCTCTCTTTATATATACAGAGGAGCACGTTCGGAGCTCCGCGCGGCTTCTGCACGGCGCAGGACCACCCTCCATGGCGCGCGGAGCGCGCTATAGGGGCGGCGCCGGAGGCGCCCTTCGGGCCGATCCCCCAAAGATTGCGCGAAGCGCCGGAAGCATATAAAAGTGTCTCTCTCTCTCTCTCTCCCTCTCCCTCTCCCTCTCTCCGGGGTGTGTGTGTGTGTGATCTCTCGACCCCTCTCTCTCTCCCTCCCTCTCTCCCTCTCTCCCCCCCCCCTCCGGGACTTCGGCGAGGCACGGCTGCCGGGAGCAGCGGCGATCGCTCCGCCGCCGGGCCGCTCGCCGCGGGGAGGCCCGCGCGGGCGCCCTCTCCCGCCGGGCGGGGCTCGCCGGCAGGCGCGCCCGCCCCGCCCCCCGCGGCGGGCATGAGCCGTGCCCCGCCGCCCCCCGGTCGGGCGCGCCCCCGCGGGGGCTGCCACCCTGACCTTCCAGGAGGGCTAAAAAATACCACCCGACCTAAAAACCTATCCCAGAGCTATTCTACGTCTTGGTGTTAGGCTGTTTCGCCCCGCTTTTTAGGTTTTTAGGTCTCCAGTGCTAAAAAATAGCTCTCTGGAAGGTCAGGGCAGGAGTGCCCCTGGCCCAAAAGTCAGGGGGGCGTAAGACCCGGGCACAGGGGACTCGGAAATCCCCGACGAGGTCGTCGGAAAAATGACGAGGCCGAGCCTGCTTTTTTTGACGAGGCCTCCCGCTGCAGACATCCCACGAAACTCCTCCTCGCCAAAATCCGAGGCGCGGTCGTCAAAAAACAATCACGAACCCGAGTCCTGGCAAACCCGGGTCTTACGCTCCCCCGAAAAAGGTACCCCCAGCTTCAGGTCGACGAAGCATGAAGAATCGTTCAGAACTACTCCCAAACGGCAAGAAATAGTACAAAAGATCGTCCCCGGGCTAGTTTTGGACTATTTTTGAATGTTCCTCCTGTAAAGGGACAGGCCCGACTTAACCCCAGCTTCTGGCTCCAGTTTGGACCCCCCCTGGGGCCCTCGGGGCCTCGTGGGGGGTGCTCTCGAGGCCGCCTGAGCCGCCCCGAGAACCCTGGGGGCACCGTGGGCCAGGGGTTCTTCTAGCAACACCCGGCCCCTGATGCGCGGAGGGCGGACAGGACTCGGGAAACCAAGAGGCACCGATGCCGCTACTCCCCGGACCTCTCCCAGGGTGCGGTCTGACCAGAAGCTCGAGGCGAACACAGCGATGGCGACGAGAAACTCCCAGGAGGCCAAAGGGAGGGAGAAGACGGGCGAAGGGTAGCGGCCCGGGTACCTTTTCCTCCTCTGAAGCACAAGACGCGACAAAACCAGGTGCGAGTCGGAGGCCAGCTGTCGCCGGCCAGAGGAACTGTGTATCGCTGCTGCGCGCGACGCGCCCAGCGTCGGTCACCGCTGGAAGGACGGCCCTCTCTGGCCGACCGCGGGGCGGCCCAGGGGGCGAGGAGAACTGGGAGCCCAGACCCCCAGCGCCTCGGAAAGACGAAAGGCAGAGGATCTGCTCGTGCTTCTCTCTGCCCTGGAGGCCGCTTTCCAGCCACAGCGCCATCTCAGCTGGGACGAGAAGCCGAGCCCAGGGCAAGGGGCCGCACAGAAACTCGGGACGTCGGAGGCTTGGGACTGCCCTGGGCTCCGGTTCGCCACCCCTGCCCTGTGTGTAGGCCCTGGCTCGCCATCGCTCGGACGTCCATTCCCCGTGCATTGGGGTTCGAGTCCGACAGGGGTCGGAGGATCGCGCAGCAGCGCCGACGCATCGGCGACGCATCGGCGACTGCATCGGCAACGTCGGCGTAGAGGAAATCGGGCTCCACATCGCGCCGCATCGCAGGGGCAGCGGCGATGGGGCGCGATCCAGCGAACCCACTCCTTGCCATCGCTCGGACGTCCACTCCGTGTGCCTTTTTCGATTCCGCGCGTTTAGCCTTTCGCGAGATGATCCAAGAGAGCAGAATATGCACCCTCATAAAAATCACCCCGACACCATCTGGTAAGCGCACCCAAAGGAGTCGAACAGGGCAGGGTTGCTTGGTAGACGCCCAGGGCTTCGTGCGCTCAGCTGTTCGCAGGGGGATCCGAGGTGCTCCACGAGGGTCCTCGCCACGTCCGAGCGATGCCGAGCAGGGGCGCGTGGAGGCCCCTTGGGCCGCGGCCTCCGTCGGGGAGGAGGAGGAGGAGGAGGAGGAGGAGGAGGAGGAGGAGGAGGGAGGAGGGAGGAGGAGGAGGAGGAGGGAGGGGAGGAGGGGAGGGGGAAGGGGGAGGAGGGGAAGAAGAAGGAGGGGACGGGGAGAACGAGGGAGGAGGAGGAGGAGGAGGAGGAGGAGGAGGAGGAGGGAGGGGGAGGAGGAGGGGGAGGAGGGAGGAGGAGGAGGAGGGAGGAGGAGGAGGAGGAGGGAGGGCCGCGAGGAGGCTGGGAGGCAGAGTGGGCGGCGGCCGCCCCTCTCGTCGCAGAGCGGGTCTTGCGGGGCACGGGCCCAGGGCCCCGAGGCCTGCCCCCGGGGCCAGGCACAGTCGACCCGTCACACGAGGACGCGCGAGAGGGACATGCGAGGGCCTTGTGGACGCCCCTTTTGCCCTTTCGGAGAGCTTGTCGAGCGGGGCGCGGCCAGCGCAGGCGGCCACGGATGGGCCGAGGAGGCAAGGATGCAGGGGCACCCTTGGAAGGGTGGCCCGTCCGAACTGCGCGGGTTGACTGCAGCTCTCCTTCCTGGATCCGCTTTCGGACAGTCCGTGAGCCCCCCCCTGGCGGGCCCCGGGGAGGCCAAAAACGGAGGAGAACCTCGGGGCCCGTTTCCCTCAGGACCCGCTTCCCGCATGGCGACAGCCCCCCCCACATCACATCCCCTGGGGCTGGTGCTTCGCCGCGGGCCGTTTGTTGTCGGTTGCTCTTGGCCGCGGCGGGGGCCCGAGAACGACCCCCCCCCCCGCCCCCCCCCGCCCAGGCGTCGAGAGTGCGAAGAGCCCGGGGTCCAGTCGCAGTGGGCGTCCGTGGTGCGCGCGTCCTCGTTCGCAGCGGCAGTGCATTTGGCACGGCGGGGCTCTCAGCCCAGAGGGGCGGAAGAAGAAAAAACACAAAGGTAAACTTTCGGACGTCCGCGCGGATGTCTCGGATCTGCGCTGAGACCGCCTCCCAGGCGCGCGGAGCGCGCCAGGAGCGGCGCCCGAATCGCCGCCAGGATAGTCCAGCGCCGATCTAAGAAACCCGCGAGGAGCTCCGAAAATTATGTTAATGCGGCTTGTTTGTTTCGACAGCAGAGGGCGCACAAGCAAACAATCTGAAGTGAAGCAGCGCTTTCAGACGATAGGAATGGAAGCATCAGTGCCGATATGACCACCTGCACTCGTGCTGCACATGCTTTATGCACGTCAACCGCGCCCGACGTGTCGGCTAGGTCGGGTACTCTCTTGTTGCCAAAATGGTGTGGCGTCAGACTCTCGAAATCCCCAAATACTTTCCCGCACGATCCGTCACCGCATGCATGGTTTTGGGAAACTGAAGGCCCAAGTCGCCCGAGACATCTTTGGAGAACGACCCAGTCTCAAAACCCTACACTCAAACCAAATCCCCACTGACTCACTCGACGGTTTGGTCACTGCACCGTTTTGAAGCTTTCGACTATCGTCCTCCTCCTGTGTCTGCTCCTGCTCCTGCTCCTGCTCCTGGTCCTGCTCCTCCTCATGATTATTGATCCTCCTCATCGTTCTCCTCCTCCTCTTCCTCTCCTCCACTACTGGTTTCACAGATCGAACACTTGACCTCTCAAGGGGTGCGCCGTGACCAGAAACACGAAGGGAAGCAGACCGTAGTGACCAGGAGCCCCCAGGATGCGCAAAGCATACCCAAGCCGTTCAGCAAAGCATAGACCCTCGAACCTCGAACCTCTTCCTCAGACCTCGAACCTCGTCCCTACTCCGTTCAGACTGTGTACCCCGGACCCCTCCCGGACTCCCCCCCGAGGCCCATCCTGGCAAGCTTCGCTCGAACCATGCCCGGGGATGGAACGATTAGGTGCAGACGGCGCCAGGGTCCCACCAGTGAGCACCAGGCGAGGCCTTCCAGAGTGAGCGCGGAAGCGATGCCCTGTGTGTTCTGCCCCTCTTTGGGCGCCCGAGTTATCCGGGGTAACTCGGGTCTGGGGTAACTCGGGTTCGGACTCCCGAAAAAGCGAACCCGAGTTAACCCTGACCCGAGTTACCCCTGATGATTCGGGGCTCTGGACGCCCGAAATATCCGGGGTAACTCGGGTCCGGGATAACTCGGGTTCGGACTCCCGAAAAACGAACCCGAGTTATCCCTGACCCGAGTTACCCCTGATGATTCGGGGCTCTGACCTCTGCTCCCTCCCTCGCCCCTCCTGGACGATGGCCACGGACGGGTCGTCGGCCATCACCGCCAGGCACAGGGCAGACCGCCCGTCCCCGTCCAGGTGGTTGACGTCGGACCCGGCCTCGAGGAGCGGCCCCACGAGGCCGGCGTGCCCCAGCTTTGCCGCCCACTCGAGCCTGGCTGGCGCGCGAGGGGTGTTTTTTTTGGGGGGGGGGCACGTCTAGTTCGCTGCTGCTGCTGATGATGCATCCTTCTCCTTCTTCTCCCACCCTCGCTCACCAGGAAGGGAGAGAGAGAGAGAGAGAGGAGGAAGGGGTGGGGAGGGAGGAGCGAGGAGGAGGAGGTGGTGGTGGTGGCGGTGGTGGTGGACGGCCATGAAGGCGGGCATGCAGTTACTCAATCTAAAGTCACTCTCGGAGGCCTTTCACTCTCAGCCAAACCTGCATGAGCGACCCAAGAGCAGGAGGAGAAGGAGGAGAGGGGGGGGAGGAGGGAGAGGAGAGAAGGAAGGAGGAAAAAGAGAGGGAGGCAAGGAGGAGGCGAAGGAAGAGGAGAGGAGGAAGAGGAGGAGGAGGAAGAGGAGAGGAGGAGGAAGAGGAGGAGGAGGAGGGGGAGGAGGAGGAGGAGGAGGAGAAGGCGTGCCCCAGCTTTGCCGCCCACTCGAGCCTGGCTGGCGCGAGGGGTGTTGGGGGGGGGGGGCAGGTCTAGTTCGCTGCTGCTGCTGATGATGCATCCTTCTCCTTCTTCTCCCACCCTCGCTCACCAGGAAGGGAGAGAGAGAGAGAGAGAGAGAGAGAGGGGTGGGGAGGGAGGAGCGAGAGGAGGAGGAGGTGGTGGTGGCGGTGGTGGTGGACGGCCATGAAGGCGGGCATGCAGTTACTCAAATTTAAAGTCACTCACTCGAGGCCTTTAACTCCTCAGCCAAACCCCATGAGCGACCAAGAGCAGGAGGAGAAGGAGGAGGAGGGGGGGAGGAGAGAGGGAGAGAAGGAGGAGGAAGAAGAGAGGGAGGCAAGGAGGGGAGGAGAGAAGGCTAGAGGAGTAGGAGGAAGAGGAGGAGGAGGAATGAGGAGGAGGATGAAGAGGAGAGGAGGAGGGGGAAGGAGGATGAGGAGGAAGGAGGAGGAGAAGGGCGTGCCCCAGCTTTGGCCGCCCCTCGAGCCTGTGCTGGCGCGAGGGGGTGTTTTGGGGGGGGGGGGGCAGGTCTAGTTCGCTGCTGCTGCTGATGATGCATCCTTCTCCTTCTTCTCCCACCCTCGCTCACCAGGAAGGGAGAGAGAGAGAGAGAGGAGGAAGGGGTGGGGAGGGAGGAGCGAGGAGGAGGAGGAGGTGGTGGTGGCGGTGGTGGTGGACGGCCATGAAGGCGGGCATGCAGTTACTCAAATTTAAAGTCACTCTCGGAGGCCTTTAACTCCTCAGCCAAACCTCCATGAGCGACCCAAGAGCAGGAGGAGAAGGAGGAGGAGGGGGGGAGGAGGGAGAGGAGAGAAGGAAGGAGGAAGAAGAGAGGGAGGCAAGGAGGAGGAGGAAGAGAAGGAAGAGGAGAGGAGGAAGAGGAGGAGGAGGAAGAGGAGGAGGAGGAAGAGGAGGAGGAGGAGGGGGAGGAGGAGGAGGAGGAGGAGAAGGCGTGCCCCAGCTTTGCCGCCCACTCGAGCCTGGATGGCGCGAGGGGTGTTTGGGGGGGGGCAGGTCTAGTTCGCTGCTGCTGCTGATGATGCATCCTTCTCCTTCTTCTCCCACCCTCGCTCACCAGGAAGGGAGAGAGAGAGAGAGAGAGAGAGAGAGGAAGGGGTTGGGAGGGAGGAGCGAGGAGGAGGAGGTGGTGGTGGCGGTGGTGGTGGACGGCCATGAAGGCGGGCATGCAGTTACTCACATTTAAAGTCACTCTCGGAGGCCTTTAACTCCTCAGCCAAACCTCCATGAGCGACCCAAGAGCAGGAGGAGAAGGAGGAGGAGGGGGGGAGGAGGGAGAGGAGAGAAGGAAGGAGGAGAAGAGAGGGAAGGCTAAGGAGGAGGAGGCAGAGGGAAGAGGAGCAGGAGGACGAGGAGGAGGAGGCAGAGGAGGAGGAGGAAAGACAGGAGGAGGGGAGGGGGAGAGGAGGAGGAGGAGAAGTCGTCCCCAGCTACTTTTGCCGCCACACTCGAGCCCTGGCTGGCGCGTAGTTGATGTGTTGGTGTCTGTGGGGGGTGTTCGTCCCGGGGGGGGGGGGGCAGCGTCTAGTCGCTGCTGCTCTTTTTTGTCTTGCTCGCTTGATGAGGCACCCTTCTCTATCTTTTCCCTCCCACGCCCTTCCGCCTCAGCTCAGGAACGGGAGACGAGAGAGAGGAGTTTAAATAGGTAGTATCGAGAGAGGAAGGGAAGGGGTGTTGGATGGGAGGGGGCCAGGCGATGGGGGTGTTTAGGAGGAGGTGGTGGTGGCGGTAGTGGTGGACGGCCATGAAGGCGGGCATGCAGTTACTCAAATTTAAAGTCACTCTCGGAGGCCTTTCACTCCTCAGCCAAACCTCCATGAGCGACCCAAGAGCAGGAGGAGAAGGAGGAGGAGGGGGGGAGGAGGGAGAGGAGAGAAGGAAGGAGGAAGAAGAGAGGGAGGCAAGGAGGAGGAGAAGGAAGAGGAGAGGAGGAAGAGGAGGAGGAAGAGGAGGAGGAAGAGGAGGAGGAGGAGGGGGAGGGGGAGGAGGAGGAGGAGGAGGAGAAGGCGTGCCCCAGCTTTGCCGCCCACTCGAGCCTGGCTGGCGCGAGGGGTGTTGTGGGGGGGGAGGGGGGGCAGGTCGTGTTCGCTGCTGCTGCTGATGATGCATCCTTCTCCTTCTTCTCCCACCCTCGCTCACCAGGAAGGGATAGAAAGAGAGAGGAGGAAGGGGTGGGGAGGGAGGAGCGAGGAGGAGGAGGAAGTGGTGGTGGCGGTGGTGGTGGACGGCCATGAAGGCGGGCATGCAGTTACTCAAATTTAAAGTCACTCTCGGAGGCCTCTAACTCCTCCACCAAACCTTCATGAGCGACCCAAGAGCAGGAGGAGAAGGAGGAGGAGGGGGGGGCGGAGGGAGAGGAGAGAAGGAAGGAGGAAGAAGAGAGGGAGGCAATGAGGAGGAGGAGGAGAAGGAAGAGGAGAGGAGGAAGAGGAGGAGGAGTAAGAGGAGGAGGGGAGGAGAGGAAGAGGAGGAGGAGGGGAGGAGGAGGGAGGAAGGGCGTGCCCCAGCTTTGCCGCCACTCCTAACGCCTGGGCTGGCGCGAGGGGTGTTGGGGGGGGGGGCAGGTATAGTTGGGCTGCTGGCCTGCTGATGGAGTATCCTTCTCCTTCTTCTCCCACCCTCGCTCACCAGGAAGGGAGAGAGAGAGAGAGAGGAGGAAGGGGTGGGGAGGGAGGAGCGAGGAGGAGGAGGAGGACGTGGTGGTGGCGGTGGTGGTGGACGGCCATGAAGGCGGGCATGCAGTTACTCAAAGTTAAAGTCACTCTCGGAGGCCTTTCACTCCTCAGCCAAACCTGCATGAGCGACCCAAGAGCAGGAGGAGAAGGAGGAGGAGGGGGGGAGGAGGGAGCGGAGAGAAGGAAGGAGGAAGACGAGAGGGAGGCAAGGAGGAGGCGAATGAAGAGGAGAGGAGGAAGAGGAGGAGGAAGAGGAGAAGGAGGAGGAAGAGGAGGAGGAGGAGGGGGAGGAGGAGGAGGAGGAGAAGGCGTGCCCCAGCTTTGCCGCCCACTCGAGCCTGGCTGGCGCGAGGGGTGTTGGGGGGGGGGCAGGTCTAGTTCGCTGCTGCTGCTGATGATGTGCATCCTGTCATCACCGTTCATTACTCCCAACCTCGCGGCACCAGGAAGGGAGAGAGTGAGAGAGGAGACCGGAGAGGAGGAAGGGCGCTGGGAGGGAGGAGCGAGGAGGAGGAGGAGGTGGTGGTGTCGGTGGTGGTGGACGGCCATGAAGGCGGGCATGCAATTACTCAAATGTAAAATCACTCTCGGAGGCCTTTAACTCCTCAGCCAGACCTCCATGAGCGACCCAAGAGCAGGAGGAGAAGGAGGAGGAGGGGGGGAGGAGGGAGAGGAGAGAAGGAAGGATGAAGACGAGAGGGAGGCAAGGAGGAGGAGACGGAAGAGGAGAGGAGGAAGAGGAGGAGGAAGAGGAGAAGGAGGAGGAAGAGGAAGAGGAGGAGGGGGAGGAGGAGGAGGAGGAGGAGGAGAAGGCGTGCCCCAGCTTTGCCGCCCACTCGAGCCTGGCTGGCGCGAGGGGTGTTGGGGGGGGGGGGCAGGTTTAGTTCGCTGCTGCTGCTGCTGATGATGCATCCTTCTCCTTCTTCTCCCACCCTCGCTCACCAGGAAGGGAGAGAGAGATAGAGAGAGAGAGAGAGAGGAGGAAGGGGTGGGGAGGGAGGAGCGAGGAGGAGGAGGAGGTGGTGGTGGCGGTGGTGGTGGACGGCCATGAAGGCGGTCATGCGATGCAGTTACTCAAATTTAAAGTCACTCTCGGAGGCCTTTCACTCCTCAGCCAAACCTCCATGAGCGACCCAAGAGCAGGAGGAGAAGGAGGAGGAGGGGGGAGGAGGGAGAGGAGAGAAGGAAGGAGGAAGAAGAGAGGGAGGCAAGGAGGAGGAGAAGGAAGAGGAGAGGAGGAAGAGGAGGAAGAGGAGGAGGAGGAAGAGGAGGAGGAGGAGGGGGAGGGGGAGGAGGAGGAGGAGGAGGAGAAGGCGTGCCCCAGCTTTGCCGCCCACTCGAGCCTGGCTGGCGCGAGGGGTGTTGGGGGGGGGGGGCAGGTTTAGTTCGCTGCTGCTGCTGATGATGTATCCTTCTCCTTCTTCTCCCACCCTCGCTCACCAGGAAGGGAGAGAGAGAGAGAGAGAGGAGGAAGGGGTGGGGAGGGAGGAGCGAGGAGGAGGAGGAGGTGGTGGTGGCGGTGGTGGTGGTGGACGGCCATGAAGGCGGGCATGCAGTTACTCAAATTTAAAGTCACTCTCGGAGGCCTTTAACTCCTCAGCCAAACCTCCATGAGCGACCCAAGAGCAGGAGGAGAAGGAGGAGGAGGGGGGGAGGAGGGAGAGGAGAGAAGGAAGGAGGAAGAAGAAAAGGGCAAGGAGGAGGAGAAGGAAGAGGAGAGGAGGAAGAGGAGGAGGAGGAGGAGGAGGAAGAGGAGGAGGAGGAGGAGGAGGAGAAGGAGGGCGCTGAGGGTGCCGATGACGCGGGGTATGCCCCTACCCCCTGGCATGCAGGCCGCGCAGGAAGCCAGCCAATGCCATCCTCCAGCGCTGCCGAGCCAATGACCAGCGCAACTCGACGGCATCCGGCACAGCGACGGGGCCGACGCAGGACCCCAGAGCGCCGCCCCAGGGCGGCCAGAGAAAGGAAGGGAACCAGGTACGGCGACGAGGCCGACGCGGGAGCCCCCCAAACCGCCGCCCCAACGGCGGCCAGAAGGTCGCGGCGAGACCGCCCCGGCGCGACGCGGGGCCAGACGCCGCCACGCAGAAGAGGAGGCGACCCCCGCTGTGGCGACGAGGCCGCGCCCGCACGAGCGCCGTCGGGTGCCCGCAACCATCTGCAGGGCCTGCAGTCATAAACCCTGACAGGGACGCGCGGTAAGGACGGAGGACCTTCGGAAGCCGAAGTTGGGATGTTTGGGGCGGCGGACGACGAAAACCCCAAGGACGCAAGAGCATGGAAGAGCAAGGACGCAAGGGTACCCTGAGCAAAGTCGCGCGTCCTTACTAGGGGTTTTGACTGTACTCGTTCAGGAACTGATTGCTCCTCGTGCAGTTGCGCACCACGCTCTTTCAGTCGGCACACAATATCTGTTCCGCCAGCTTCTCAAGCGTGGCATCGTCGATTCTGTCGAAATTGCCGTCGCGATTCCCCATGGCGACGACACTGCTGCGGAACTTCGGGAAGTCCTTCCGCTCTGTAAGTGTGCTTACCGCGTTTGCTCCACATCTTCTTGCGGCCGATTTTCGGCTCGGCGACCTGCTCCCTGTTGTCGGGCTCCTCCATGTCGGACCTGACGCTCAAAATCTTGAGAGCCGCCCCACCCTCCGTCATGAGGCTGATCTCCCCGTCGGATGCTGAGTAGCCCTCGTCGCCCTTCTTCGTGCCCACCTCTGCGAACTCCATCACGTCTGCACTCTTGTCTTCCTCCTTCTCGCCCCCGTCTGCGAACCACACCGAGTCTGCATTCATGGCGTCCTTCTCCTCGCCCTCCTGGGTGACCACTGCCTGACGCCACGCCGCGAGCGAGCAGTCCAGGGAGTCCCTGATGAAGTCGGCCGCGTCTCGACCAGGTTGTCCCGCAACGGTACCTTGCAACTCAAGATCTCCAAGCATCTTTGAGTCCAAGGCGAACTCTTGCACGAGAGTGGGGAGGCTCATCTCGTCGTCCAGCGGTTCTTCTTCCACGGCGGCGTCGCAAGTGACGGCGCCTCCTTCTTCGCGTTCCTCTGGTGCTCCAGCTCCTTGAGGGTCTCCTCCTGACACTCCTCCGAGAGCTGTCGCAAGTGTTACAGCTCCTCCAACTGCCTCTTGGGCATGATCATTGTCTCCTCGAGCGGCGTGGTTCGGCACATCCCGCAGCTCCGCCTGAAGCCGAAGATGATGTACTGGCACTTCCTGCTCGGGCATTCCCACTTGGCCACCTGGATGCGGAAATGACCATGTAGCTTAACTGTTTGCCTCGATGGCCTCCGCCTCGTCGTGTGTTTCTCCGTGTCCTTCTGATCCTGGGAGTGCTTCGGCGAGGCCTCTTCTTGGGTAGCGGCTTCTTCACGATCTGCACTTGGTAGTACTTCTCCTGGTCCTCCTGGGTGTCCTTCTCCGTGCTCTTGAGGCTGGTGTCCTCCATCAGGCCAACCTCCGCGAGCCTCACGCACAGGTCGGGCCAGCTGGCGAGCACCTCCTCCTACTCCTCCTCCTCCTCGCCATCGTCATGGGGCACACGCTGCCCTCCCAGTTCAAGCCCGAGACCATGGGCAAGCGCCTCTACTTCACCCCGCTTCTCGAACTCCCTCCTGTTGGCCTCGATGGCCTGCCTCACTGAGCTGCGGGACACCACGCTGGTTGGCGAGGAGCTCCACAATGAGCTCGCTGGCGCCGACCTCGCGGGCGGGGTCCGAGGCAGGTCCCCCGAGCTCGCCATTGAAAATCGCACCCGGAATCAGCAGCTTGAGGATCGTGCCCAAGCCCGGAGGGACATCACTGAGCTCCCGCGCGGTGCGCCGTTGCGAGTCGCGCGCGCGAACGCCCAAACCCGACGCTCGGGCCGCAATGGCTAGGAGGAGGAGGAGGAGGAGGAGGAGGAGGAGGCGGAAATCGGAAGAGGGAGGGAGGAAGGAGGGTGGAGGAGGGAGGAGGAACACCGCTTCCTCCCCCCGCCCTCTTACTCCTCTTCCTCCTCCTCCTCCTCCTCCTCCTCCTCCTCCTCCTCCTCCTCCTACTCGGGGCAAGCTGAGCTGAACCGCACACGGCGGGGCTGACCGCCTGAAGTCGCAAGGTCCTCCGCGAAAGCCAGACCGCCTGAAGTCGCAAGGTCCTCGTCCATATCGCCACTCGGGCCGCCTCCCCTTCACCTCTCAGGTACTTTAGTAGTGGAAACAATTGGTTTTCAAAATGTTTGGTCTTTAGAAGCTCTGCGTGGCGACTCCCCCGTCGCCACGCGTGCTCTCTGCGTGCCTGCGGGGGCGCCGCCACGTAGAAGTACTGGAGGCCGAGCATTTTGGGCGTCGCTACGCACGCCCTCTGCGTGGCTGCGACCATTTGTTGAAACCCTAAAACCAATTCAATTCACTAATAAAGTACTGGTTCCACATGTTCTAAACGCGGGCCCGGAACGCTCGACCCTTTCCCGCAGGGGGCAATGTTTTTCGTCCCGCAGAATCTCTAGACTGCCCCAGGGCCCGACGTCGGCCCCTCGAAACCTGACATCGTCTACAAAACAAGTCGTTAACAGCAGCAAGACTTATTAACTAGTCAGGGGGGCTTTGGGAGTCTGTGAGCCGCTGCACTTGGCTTGCAGAGCCCTCCAAGGGCCTTCAGAGAGGCCGAAAAAACGAACCAACACCCAAAACTTCCCCCGTCGGTGGCGACATCCGAGCTCTAGCCCCACCAACCAGCCCTCCCTCCTCCTCCTCTCTCCCCTCCCCCTCCTCCTCCCTCCCTCCTCTCATCTCCACCCCTCCTCCCCTCCCCTATCTTCTTCCTCCTCCTCCCCCTCCTCCCACTCCTCTCCTCCCCTCCTCCTACCCTCTCCCATCCTCCTCTCCTCCTCCCCCCTCCCCTCCGCCCTCCTCCTCCACCTCCTCCTCCTACTCCTCCTCCTCTCTCTCCTCCTCCTCCCTTTCCCTCCTCCTCTCCTCCTCCTCCTCCTCCCTTCCTCCTCCTCCTCCTCCTTCCTTCCTCCTCCTCCTCGTCCTCCTCCTCCTCCTCCTCCTCCTCCTCCTCCTCCTCCTGAATCGATGGGAGGCGGGGTAGGGCTCGGATTTCGCCAGGTGTCCGACGAAATTCGAATCCCACCCTAGCCGCCCATCGAGTTGCCTGCATCTTGGATCGACGAGGGTGCACGTCGGTCGAACAGAAAATTGGCAGAAGCATGAAGTAGGGGGGCGTCGGAGGCAGATCGGGTCTCCCCCCGCCCCCCTGAAGAGGAGGGGAGAGGGAAACGCAGAAGCATGAAGCAGGCAGGCGCTGGAAGCAGACTGGGTCTCCACCCGCCCCCTGAGGAGGAGGGGAGAGGGAAAACCGCTCGATCCACTGGAGCAGGAAGGCAACTGCAGTAGATTGGGACTTGGGTATTGGGCATCCGAGAACGCCCCACTTGTTCGGCCCTCGCCTCCCACGACGCGACGATGCCCAGAGGAGAGGACAGATGGGGAGCCCGGCACGGCTGCTCCCCCGGGGCCTCTCCGCGAGGGCGCGCCCCGACCAGGATCTCGAGGCGCACCCGGCGGCGGCGAGGGGAGGGCAGCGCGTCATGCCCCGAGAGCGATGCCGCGAGAAGAAGGTGGCGACCCGTCGGTCGGCAGAGGTGGGCAGAAGCATGAAACAGGAAGGCGTTGGAAGCAGACTGCTATGTTGCATGCTCGGGAGGCCTTATCTGTCCCCTCGCGGCCCTATCCGCGCCGAATCGGTGTCGTGTCCAGATCCGCGTCGAATCCTTGTCGAATTCGCGTACGCCAAATCCGCGTCCAGTCCGCATCGAGCCCGCGTGGGGAACAAGAAACGACACCAATTTCGGGGACAAGCGAGGACTCCAGAAGGTGCAACGTGAAGGCTAGAGGAAGAACAACTGCATGAACACAAACTTTTGGAGGTCCGCGCGGATGTCTTGGATCTGGGCCAGAACCCCCTCCCCGGCGCGCGGAGCGCGCCAGGGGCGGCGCCGGAGGCGCCGCCAGGGGGCGCAAGCGCGGATCCAAGAAATCCGCGCGGACCGTCGACAGTTTATGTTTATGCCGTTTTCTTTGTTGGCCTCGGAAGGCGTCGGAGCTAGATTGAGCTTCCGCCCGCGCCCCGAAGAGGAGGGAAGAGGGACGGCCGCTCGACTCTTGGAGCAAGAAGGCGCCTGAAGCAGAGTGGGACCTGGACATCAAAAAATACCTGCTTTCAACGACCAGCGTGTACACCACGCGAAATGGTTAAGAAATCATGGGTTAAGAAATTCATGATCTCAGAACTTGAACAAAAACCCAACATTTCTATCAAAATCTTAGGATTTACATTGAAACGTTAAGAATAATCGAGACTCTGGCCGAAAACTTGGGTTTTCTTAAGCATCGCCTAAGGTGTACACTGCGCGGACAGATCACGACCAGAGCCCACAGATCCTACCTTTCTGCAGCCATGCCTCCGGCCGGCAGGATCTGCAGCAGGGCCCCCTGGGGCCAGAAGCCCTGCGGACACGCCCGGCGCGCAAGAGTTGCCACGCCCGGATCTGAGGGTCGGCATCTCCGCCTCCTCTGAACCAAGGGCTCCCAACTTCGCGCTTCGCGCTGCGCGAAGCGCGAAGCGCGAATGACTTCGCGCTCTCGCGCCGCCCTCCCAAAGGGAGAATAGGAGGACGAGGAGGAGGGGGAGAAGGAACGAGGACCGCGAAGCGCGAATAACTTCGCGCCCTCGAGGGAGCCCTTGCTGAACCCAGATCTCCTCCGACGTAAAAGTGCTCAATCCGCGGCCCAGTCCCGACCCCTTCCTCCGGAGTAGTTCTCTGCCCGGGATACATTGGGGATGGCCACGGGGCCCGACGACGGGCCCCAGGGACCCGAAATCGAGAAAGACCGCCCAGATTTTTTCAAAAAAAAAAAAAAACGTGTGCTCGGAGACCCGTGTCCTCTGCATGCCCAGACCCCAGACGTCGTGATCTTGCAACGACGTGACCCCCCGAAGCCTGATGAAGCCTGGGATCCTTCCCGGGGACCGGTTTTCCATACTGACCCGTGGTCTGACAGCCCCGAGGCCCGGCGAGGGCCCCCGGAGGTTGAAAATCGTAAAAAAACACCCCGTCGTGACCTTTTTCATGACTCCATGGGGGTCTCGGTGCGTAGACCTCGTTGCCCCGAGGGCCCCGACGTGCGGGCCCCCCGCGGGGCCGCTTCGGCGCCGCTTGCACTCCTCGGCCGCGCGGCGCGGTGGCCCCCTGGTGCTCCGACGACACGGCGGCCTGCCGAGCCCCGGGCGGCTCCAGGAGCGCGGCCACCGCGCCGCCCCGCCTGCGGTGCGGCCGGGTGGGGCCGCCCCCTTCTCCTCCTCCTCCTCCTCCTCCTCCTCCTCCTCCTCCTCCTCCTCCTCCTCCTCCTTTTCCTCCTCCTGTTTTCCTCCTTCTGCTCCTCCTCATCCTCCTCCTCCTCCTGCTCCTGCTCCTCCTCCTCCTCCTGCTCCTCCTTCTGTTCCTCCTCCTCCTCCTCCTCATCCTCCTCCTCCTCCTCAAGGGGGCGGTGGCACGCGCGGCCCCCGGAGCGAGAGGGATCCTGAGATCCTGGCGTCGCCATTCTTTCGAGCTGGGCGTTTTCGAACAAACTTCGGGCCCTGGGACCCTCACAGATGGATCCCGCTCGAAGGGTGACGCAGAAAGGTGGGGTCGGGGGCTCCTATCGTGTTTTTGTCGCGCTGTTGCGTTTTTTTAGAGACGTCGGATCTCAGGAGAGGGAGGAGGAGGGTAGAGACAGAGGGAGAAAGAGGGAGAGGGAGGGAGAGATGGTGAGGGTTTTGGGATCAGGAGCCCTCGGATTGAGAATTAACCAGGGTCCGAAAGCTGGTGGAACACCAGTCGACGCTCGACCATGGGCATCATCGCCAGCCTCATCAGATCAGGGATCCTCTGGAGTCTGAAGCCTCGTGGGAACGTTCCTTACCGAACGCCGCCACAGTACTCAGACGAAATGCCAAGATGAAAGCAGCAATCTTGTTCTCTGATCTTGTCGGCGCTGCAGTCCGAGCACGGGACCACCAGGCCACGCCGAGAGCACCCCGTAGGCGCGCCTGGCCCTCGGATCAGGAATGACCGCGGAGCACGCCAGGCAGAGAGAGAGGGGGATGGGGAGAAGGAGAGGGGACAGACCACAACGATGAGTAAACCAATCTTGCGTTTTAAACGGAAGTCAGAACGGAGCCCAAAACGGAGGTTCAAAACGAAACCGGTGCCAAACAAAACGAACAGCGAGGCGAGGCGTTGAAAGCGAGAACGAAAAAACGGAGCGACACAGAGGCGAATAACGAGACAAAAAACAAAACAAATGCCAGGACCAAGCTAAACCGCACTGTGGTCGGTCCTGGGAGCGATTCTATTCGCCCCTGCGCCGCGCGCTCCTCCACCGCCTCGCCTCGCGAAGTGGACCTCTCCGGACGCCTGCTCAGCGACTGGTGGCTTCACCGTCCGGGAGCTCCCTGAGGTGTGCCGGGCACGTACGGGGGCCTGGCAGTCTGCAGCTGCCGTGCCCGAGAGGGAGAGAGAGATGGGGAGAGAGAGAGAGAGAGAGAGAGGGAGAGAGGGAGGGAGGGAGGGAGAGAGAGAGAGAGAGAGAGAGAGGCAGAGAGAGAGAGAGAGAGAGGCAGAGAGAGAGGGATAGAGGGAGAGAGAGGGAGCGAGAGGGAGAGAGAGGGAGAGGGAGAGAGAGGGAGAGAGAGGGAGAGGGGGAGAGAGAGAGGGCGAGAGCTGCTGCGCCCGAGAGGGAGAAGAGGGAGAGGGAGAGAGGGAGAGGGAGAGAGGCATGGGAGGGAGAGAGGCCGCACGCGCGGCGTGCCCGAGAGAGGGAGGCCGAGAGGCCCCGAGGCAGTGGCGCCGGCCGGGCCTCCCGGCGACCGTCGGCCTCCAGGGGCCCTCCGCGGGCCCCGCGGCGGGCAGAACAACGCCTCCTCCTCCTCCTCCTCCTGCTCCTCCTCCTCCTCTCTTCCTCCTCCTCCTCCTCCTCCTCCTCCTCCTCCTCCTCCTCCTCCTCCTCCTCCTCCTCCGGGGCGAAGAGGCCCCCAAAAGGAGCCCGAGCGGCGCCAAGAGGCCCTCCCCCCCGGGGCACCCAAGACGCCGAAGAGCCCCCCACGACCGCCAAGAGCTACCCCCAAGACGCCCAAGAGATACCCCCAAGAGGCTCCGAGAAGCATCCAGGAGACCTATGGCCCTTTTGCTTGCTCTCCTCCTCCTCCTCCTTCCTCCTCCTATCCCTTCTCATCCTCACCGGCCCTGGACGAACGGTGCAGTTCTGTGGGAGTCCACGCGTCGAACAAATTGGAGCGCTGGATGCCTGGGGAGGGGAAAATAGGCAGAGAGAGAGAGAGAGCGAGATAGAGAGAGAGAGAGAGAGAGAGAGGAGGGAGAGGGAGGGATCACGAGCGGCGAACGTATCCATGTCCATGCCCTCGCGGTCTGGATTCTGGGGCGCGATCCCGCCGAATTATGCGGTCGCGCAGGGTACGTTCCGCGCGGGGCATCTGCGAACAAACGCCACGTATCCGCCGGGTTGCGGCCCAGGGGCCCTCCCCGCGAGACCGCGGATACGGATACGTTCTTCGCTCGCGAAGGGAAGGAGAGAGTAAGAAAAATAGAGAAAGAGAGAGAGAGAGAGGAAGTGTGACGAGAGAGAGAGAGAGAGGGAGGGAGAAAGAGGGAGAGAGTAACAAGAGAAAGTGTGAGAGAGAGAGAGGAACAAACAACAGCCAACGCCAGGATCTCAGGGGAGGCACCCAGACACCCCACGTCGAGCATTCTTCAGCCGTGGCTCCCCCGAAGCCTGCACCCCTGCCCCGGGATAGTTCTTCGTGGCGGGTCGCTGTTCGACGGCCCCGTGGCCCGGCGAGGGCCCCCAGAGGCGGAAAACATCCAAACCTTTTCGCCGTGCTTTTGCTCCACGACGCGAGGGGGTCTGGGCCTGGGCCTGGCAGGGCTGCCCAGACACGCACTACGCAGCACGCAGCTATACTGATGCGGGGCCCAACACGCAGACCGAACACGTGGCTCTGGCGCGAGGCGTTCGCCAACGCGTGGGCCGACGCGTGCCGAGCCAACACGCAGCGTGTCACCACGGACGTCTTGCACACGGCGCGAGCTGCGTCTCGGCACGGGCGCAGCAGGGCAGCGAAGGTCCCGGGCGCGGGGGGCGCGGGCGGGCGCGGGCCGGCAGTGGACAAACCTCCCTTTAGCAAACCTCTCCCTCTAGTGAAACCGGCCTGGGACCGAAACCGACGGACCGGAGCCCGCAAAAATGACGGCCGCGACACCCCTCCCGCGAACCGAAAACGGCAAATTCCTTGATAGGAAGGCACCAACTATACACCAACACCGATCCTGGCCAGGATCATCCTGGGCCCAGGATCGGTGTATACGCCCTCCTGCCTTGGGCAAGAAGGCATATACACCGATCATGGGCCCATGGTGATCCTGGGCCAGGATCGGTGTTGGTGTATAGTTGGTGCCCTCCGACTTGATCGACGTGTCAGGGAAGGAGGTCTGTCCACCCCCGAGCGGTGGGGGGGGCGGCCCGCCCCTGCAGCACGGCCAGGTGCACGGCGGACTGGCCGTAGGCGTTCTCGCGCCGGGGCGCGCGGGGGCGAGCGGGGCACCGCTGTGGCGACCGGCGGGGCCGGCAGGGCCGCGTGGCTTCTCGGAGGGGCCGGCACGCGGCGCTGCGCGCCACGGGCAGCCCGCAGATGTCAAGATCTCTGAGGGCACAGGGCAGCTTTTGATACACAGGTTTTTTTTAATATAGGGTGTTCAGTATACATGAGCAGTTTGGGCATAAATTTATGCACGAACCCATCGTTGGTTTTTATACTACATCCCGGCATTTTTCATACACGATCCGCACGCGGAGCATGAATCAAAAACGGCACTGTACACCATGCGAAATGCTTAAGAAATCATGGGTTAAGAAATTCAGAGTCTCAGAATTTGAATAAAAACCCAGAATTTCTAATAAAATCTTAGGATTTACGTTGAAACATTAAGAATAATCGAGACCCTGGCCGAAAATTTAAATTTTCTTAAGCATCGCCTAAGGTGTACGGGTCGTTCGAAACCCTGCGTGCTTCCTCGACCTCGGCCTCGGGGGCCCACTGTCGAGCACGGACCAAGCATTTTTGTTCGAGTCCCAGAGGCACTCGGAGCAGCAGCGAGGAACACGCGCCCGCGAGAGCTCGTTGCACCCAATTAGGAGGAGGAGGAGGAGGAGGAGGAGGAGGAGGAGGAGGAGGAGCACGGATCAAGCACCCTCGGGGAATGGCTTCTGGACCTCTGGGGCCACGGATCAACAACACCAGCTCGGCGGACGTCAGAATGGCAGCCCGGCGGAGGGCGCCCCCGGGCTCGTGGCCGGGGCCACCGCGGGCCCCGGCACGGCGTATATCAGACGCCGTATACACTGGGGCCCAGGCCAGAAGAGCATCCATCAAAAGCATGAGACCCTCCGCCGGCCAGAACAATTCAGAACATCCAACGACACCCTCCCCAGGATCCGCAAGAACATCCAACAAACACGAAACACACTAGGGTGCCCTCTCCGAACCGACCTCGATCTTATACCTCGGTCCGAATGTGGGTGCCTCGGCCGGGAGGGTGGCCCATAGGATGGCCCCGTCTGGCCAGACCCGGTGGCGCACACGCGCATGGGTGCCTTCTGCGGGGAGCTGTCTCGGCCGGTCTCGCGGGGCAGCCCAGATCGGCGTTCTCGGCACGGTCTCTCCACGCCCCGTGCCGAGAACGCCCTGGCCCAGCCTTGTGCTGAGGGAGGGCCGCGGCCAACCAGGACTGTGCTGTACCTCCAGGGGCTGCGCGCGATCCCGTGAGCTTGGCCACCAGGCTCTACGAAATCGGGGGCGGGCGGGGACAACAGGAGGCTCTCGCGAGGGGTCAGAACGAGGCGACCCCCCCGAGCCCTTTTTCGAGGAGGGTCCCCCTCCTGGCCTTGGGCCCTGAAGAGGAGGAGAGGAAGAGTGTCCCGGGCTTTCCCTGGCAGCCACAAGATGGCTGTGAGAAGGGGAGGAGGAGGAGGAGGAGGAGGAGGAGGAGGAAGAGGAGGAGGAGGAGGAAGAGGAGGAGGAGGAGGAGAAAGAGGAGGAGAAGAGGAGGAGGAGAAGAGGGACTAGAGCAAACCCATGATGCTAACTCACCCGTCCCAACTCCACCCCTCACAAGTGCATACAAGCCGGCGCTGGGGGAGAGCCGCATTTTGAAGAAAAACCCTCCGCCCGCACTCCGTCCTCGTAACTGCCGCACACGTTCAAGCCTCAGGATCATACGTGGGGAGGAAATCGCGGCGGGCGAAACGCCTGACCCCGCCTGCCAACAAGCCTAGTGGTGCGACGGGGAGGAGTTATCCATAAGGAATTGGAGTGGAGGAGGAGGCAAAGAAGAGGAAACGGATATGGAGACAGAGGAGTAGGACCCAGGAGCCTCCTGGCAACAAAAACGTAACAATGAGGAGAAGGGGATGATGGGGGGACAAAGACGGATAAGAAAGAACAGGAGGAGAAGGACCTGGGATGAGAAGGATGAGGAAGAGGATGCGGACCTGGGACAAGAAGACGGATGCGGAAGGCTCAATATGAAGAGGATAAGAAACAGCAGGATAATAAGCCGAAGTGGGGGGGGGTGGGGAAGAGGAGGAGGGGGAGGAGGAGGAGGAGGAGGAGGAGGAGGAGGAGGAGGAGGAGGAGGAGGAGGAGGAGGAAGGGGAGGAGAGGACGAAAAACATGGAGTAGGATGATGATGATGATGCTGCTGCTGATGATGATGATGATGATGATGAGGAGGATGAGGATGATGATGATGGGAAAGAGGATGGAGAACCTCGACCGTTGGAGCCCGAGAAGCCCAGACATGACCGAACACGTTGATTCGTCGATCCGCGGCCCCAGAGCTCCCGGACCCCTGCCTCGGCTTAGTGGCTCGTCCCGAGATGTGTTTCTGATGGCCCATGGGCCAAGCAGCAGAGGACGCACAACAAGGGTGCAAACATACACTCTCGGCGGGCTGCCCGGATCTCTTGGGTCGGCGTTGCCCCCCCCCCCTGGCGCGCGGAACGCGCCAGGGGCGGCGCCAGAGGGGGGGGCGCAGCGCAGATCGCGGAGCTCCGCCAGCAAGTTGTTTTACGCAGCTTTCTGTCGATTTCCAAGTAACGCGCATCAGAAGCCGAAACCACCGAGAAGCGCCGGGACCGAACGAATCACGTCGTCGGAAATCTGGGAGCGCTACGGCAAGAGCCTGGCCGACACCGCGCGCCAACCGCCGTGCGGGCCCCCCATCCCGCGGCGCGTCGATGGGCGATGTAGCGTCGAGGCGTCCCCCCATGGAGCCTACGGTGAAGGGTTTGGATAAGAAGCCCGTGGGTCAGGAATCCAGGGCCTGAAAGCTGGTGGAACACCAGTGGAGACTTGACCATGAATGCTGGGGGGCGCGTAAAAAACGACCGCGCAGCATTGAGCCGCCAAGCCAGATCTCTGCCCCTCGCATGTTTCCCACTCGCGAGGCTTTGGTGACACCGCGCCCGCCGTCTTGGCCCTCGGACTTCTGGGGGAAGCATTCGGGCGTCGCGCTCATGTGCATGTTATCAAAATATCATCGCGCGCGGATGGCCGTTTTTTTTGCCACACGCCCCGGTACGACCGACGCCCTCATTCGACCAGGAGTTCTCTGGTGTCTGAGGCCTCCTGGGCACACTCCTCACGAGCGCCCCCACCGCATCCCCCCTTTAGAACTGCCTCCTGATTTTCAGGTCACACCTCGGCTTCCCGGCGGCCGCTCGGGAGGGCTATGAAGGCTCCGGGGGCATCCCTGGAACAGCCTCGGCGAGGCGCAGCTGCTGCACAGACGCCCGACGTCGTGATTTTGCTCACGGTGGCGCTCCCCGGAACTCTCGGCCCGCTCCCGAGGACCGTCGCTTCGTCCCGAGTCGCTGTCTGACGGTCCCCCAGCCCGGCGAGGGCCCCCGGAGGCCGCAAACGTCAAAAAACGTCGCCTCGAGATTCTCCCACGACGCGAGCGTCATCACGCGGCTCCCCGGCGGCCGCGCGGGAAGAACCGGGCAGCCCCGCAGCGCCCTCGGCGAGGCGCAGCTGCTGGACAGCACTCCGAGGCTGGAGGGCCGCCGAGAGCATGCGAGAAGGACCGGAAACCTTTGGCCTATCTAAAACGACGCGAAGGTCGGGACAAAATCGGATCGGGATAACTCGAAATCTCTGAGAATCCGCGGGTTTGGAGGATGCATTGGGCGCCGCGGCCGTTCCAGAGCGTGCCGGAACGCTCTGAGAGCGCTCCGGAACGCTCTGGGAGCGATTTGTCCCGATCCTGGCCCTGTTTGACTATCCCCCCCCCCGCTAACGCTGCCTCCGAGCCTGCCCACCGCCGTGAGGCACGACACCCCGCTCTATAGGGAATGTACGGACGCGGGCCAATGCAAGTCCAGGTCCGTCGGGCTCTGCAGGGCCCTGCCAAGTCCTGCAGGGTCCTGCGCACCAGCCCGGGTCGGTGCACTCCTGGCTTCGCAGGATCCTGCAGGGTCCGGCAACCCCTGGCTGACCCCCGTTTGCATCGACCCCCGACTCAGGACTCCCGGCGTCGGCGCTGGTTTCTGTTGCCGCCAGGATCGTGCAGCCTCGAAGGATCGTGGCTTCTCGAGAACGAGCGCACAAGTTGCTCCAGATTTCGTAATACAAGGGAGGGGGTCTGGACCCTCCAAGACAAGCCATTTCAGACCCCCCCCCCGTGGGAGAACCCTCCAAAACATCGCCCCCAGACCCCCGCAGGCCCTCCAAGATAGCCTGGAAGAGACCCCCCCCCGAAATGAGACCCCCCTCCCTTTCTTACGAAATCTGGAGCATCCGACGTCGGCCGATCCCGTGCCACGGGCGGTGCTCGACCTCGCGCGCCCGTGCTGGCGTCGCCGCCACGTCCACCCGACGCCCTGCCTGGCCCATCTCGGGTGCGGACGCCCGGGCTGGGCACGGACAGGCCTTGGAACAATGCCCGGCCACTGAGGCTGCCTCGAACCCGCGGCGGCCGCCGTTGGGGCAGACGGCCTCCTGCCTGCAGAGAACCACGCCCGCGGCGGCGCGAACAGCGAGCCCTGCTCGAAGGAACGGGGATTGCTGCTGGGCATCGTACCCGGTCGTTCCGTGCCCACTTCGGCCGTCCCGATCAAAACTCCTGCCCCCCCTCCGCCCACGGGCTGCCTACCAGACCACCCCAACCCGACCCGAAGACCCACCTTCGGGTTGGAGGGGGGGGGGTGCGGGTTCCACGTGTGCTTTCTCAGTGCTCCCCGACCCCCCCCCCCGACTCCGCCTCCGCCTCCGCCTCCGCCTCCGCCGCCGCCGCCTCCTCCTCCTCCACCTTCTCCTCCTCCTCCTCCTCCGCCTCCTCCTCATCCGCCTCCTCCTCCTCCTCCTCCTCCTCCTCCTCCTCCTCCTCCTCCTCCTCCTCCTCCTCCTCCTCCTCCTCCTCCTCCTCCTCCCCCTCCTCCTCCTCCTCCTCCTCCCCCTCCTCCTCCTCCTCCTCCTCCTCCTCCTCCTCCTCCTCCTCCTCCTCCCTAGAAATGCAGGGCAGATCGGGGCCTTCGGGTGGGGTTCGGGGTGCTCTTCGCGGGCGGTGAGCCCCTGCCGGCCCCGGCACCTTGGCGGCCGCGTCGGCGCCCTCGGAGAGCAGCAGGCGGACCGCCGCCGCGTGGCCAGCCTCCAAGAGGAGGGCGGGGCCGTCGCCGCCGCGCCGCCGACCCACCGCGGCGTCGTCGTGGCTCGCCGCGCTCCGCCGGCGCCTCTGGCCGTCCTCGTCCTCCCTCGGCGGCAGCTCACGGGAGCCTCCCACATCATCTTGTCGGCGGTCGCGAGCCGACGCTCGTCGACGCGGGTCGACGCTGAATCGACGCCGATCGACGCTGCATCGAGGCGGATCGGCATCTCATCGCTCATCACCAGACGCTCATCGACGCTAGTGCACTCTACAGATAGAACTACTAGGGCACACAGGGTTCCCATGATTTGCTACCAGACTCGTCGGCGTCGTCCTCGCCGCCGTTGGACGTCGCCGTTCGCCCCAGCTCGCCGCTCGCCGTCGTCGTCCCCGTGGTCGCCTGCGCGGGCTCCGCCGACCTCCAGCGATCTGGCGCTTGTCCGATCCCCGCGGGGGGGGCAGCTCTCCGGGGGCCGCTCTCGGGACGATCGTGGCCACCCCCGCGGGGAGGCGTCGGGAGAGCCCCGCAACCCGCGGATCGAAGCGAACTTCTGTCGGGGAAGGTCTGGGCCCGCCGCGTTTCGTCGCTCTCCGTCGCCGCCTCTCGTCGTCCTCGTCCTCCTCGGCACCGTCGTCGTCGCCGTTGGCCGTCGTCGTTCGTCGCAGCTGGTCGCTCACCGCCGTCGTCCTCAAGTGGTCGTCGCTGTCGTCATGGCCGCCGCGCGCCGTAGCTCGTCGATCGCCTTCGCCCGTCGTCATGGTCGTAGATTCGCCGTCGGCTGTCCGGGGAGGTGAGAATGAGCAGGAGCAGGCGGAGAAGGATGAGGCCGACGACTAGACGAGGGGAGGGGAGGCGACCTGGAGATTGTGGAGTGCTGTGGGGGGGCCTGGGCGACCATCAGAGATCCTTTGGGTCTGAGGGGTGGCGTGATGGGAAATCGCTGCATGTGCCGCGGGGCACCTGCAGGTGCTGGGGGGATGATCGAAGATCGCGGATCGTTGATCACGGTTCGGGCCCTCATTCGGTTGCCTATCGGTGAACCAACGGTGGTGGAGGAGGAGGAGGAGGAGGACGAGGACGAGAAGCGAAAGTAGCTGAGCGCTGGTGAAGAGGAGCAGGAGGAGGAGGAGGAGGAGGAGGAGGCACGAGAACGAGGAGGAGGCAGGAGGAGGAGGGAGAAGCACATGAGGCAGGAGTCAAGGAGGGAAGGAGGAGAAGGGAGCGGTGAGCAGGGGAGCAGGGGGAAGGAGGGATAGGGAAGGAGGAGGATGGAGGAGGAGGAGGAGGAGGAGGAGGAGGAGGAGGAGGAGGAGGAGGGAGAGGTATGGGGCGAACGAGGAAGCAGGGAGAAGGGGGGGAGGAATCGGAGAGGAAGGAGGAGGAGGAGAGACGAGGTGTGGGGAGGGGGGGAAAAAAGGAAAGAGGCGCGAGGCTGAGCAGGAGGAGAAATAGAGGAAATAAGGTCAGATGCTCGTATGTTTCGGCGACACCCCCCCGGGTCATCTGCTGTCTGGGGAGGGAGGTGCCGGCCGAGAAGCCAACCTGTTCGCTCTGGGCATCCCCGCGTTATGCCCGCGCGCGCGCAAGTGCTGCTGCGCACCCTCGGACCTGCGCAGGCGGCAGGGTCGGGGTGTCCGCGGGGGGGGGGGCGGGCACGATAACCTGGGGCACCGCCTGATCACGAACAACAGTGACAAGATCGAGGAGCCAGGACCTCTTCTCGGGTCGGGCGAAAGGGGGGGATAGCAAAGGGGGGGTTTGAGAATCAGCTCACGTAGCTGATTTTCCCGGCGCCTCCCGGCGCCGGAGGCGCCCATGTATCGAGGAATGGGCCCCTCGGTGGGCCGAAACCAGCTGCATGCAGCAAATTTCGTAACCCCCCCTTTCCCAAACCCCCCCTTTCGCCCGACCCGAAACAATGACAATATCGAGGAGCCAGGACCTCTTCGCATCCTCCGCCCCAGGGCACCTTTTCAGGAGGCATCGAGCGGCGAGTGCTGGCCCCCGCGAGCGGTGCACGTGCAAACAAAACAGACAGCACTCCAGACAAACCACGTGCAACGTGACACGTCGGACACTAAAAACTCGATACACAGTACGTCTGACGTGGAATCGGCCCCGTCAAAAGACATGCATTGGCACAACGATGCATGCTCAGAGCTCTCCGCTGCGAGAAGCGGGTGCATCCCGAGGCAGGACACAACACACGCCCACCGTCCAGGGAAGCGGTGCCCCATGACCACCCCGGGACGCAGCAGAGGCCTCCTGGCACGTGGAGGCGCAGTAGAATGCCAGGTGGACTGCCAGGTGGGGTCTTCTGCTCTCTTCTGGGCCCCCCCTCTGCGCAAAGAGTGGCGAAGGCATCGCCCCCGCGCTCCCGAGGCCAATGGCCCCCCGCAGAAAGCGGCGGGCCCGCAGGACGGCCCAGGCAGGCAACCAAGGGCGCCAGGATAGCCCAGGCCGCCTCGAAGACGGCGCAAAATAGCGCCGAAGGCGGCCGAAGATGGCCTCAACTTAATTAGAGGGCAGAAAATCCACCCCGAGAATAACCACCCCGACACGCGAAGCCGTTTAGAAAACGCACCCAAAGAAGGAATCAAGCAGGGCAAGGCTGTTTAGTAAACGCCCAAGGCCGTTTAGTAAATGCCAATTGTCCGGTCCGGGTGGTTTGGCCTCCCTTGATTAATGGGCCCTGGAAACGACAGGGCCGTTTTTTTACCGGTTCCGTTTGGCAATTGTTTTGCCAGCTCCGACGCAATTTGTGTACCGGTTCCGTCGCCCTTTTTGCGACCGGTTCCGGCTCCGGTTCCAATCCTGAAGCAGTTATTTACAGTTTCCAGTTGCCTTTTTTTGCCGTTTCCATTTTCAAGGGACATTTTCTTGGAAACGGTGAAAAACGGCCCTGCCGTTTCCGGGGCCCGCAAAGGGCCTCAATACGGCCCACGTGACGCCAAGAGGGCCACAAGAGAACCCCACAGGGCCCGACGCAACCAGCATCGTGAATTTCCTGTCGGCGTTTGCGGCAATGTCGCATTCTCGTCTTTTGGGGCATCCGTCAGTTCACGGCGGCCCATAGAACTGCCGAGATGGCCCCAAGACGACCTAAGATGCCCCCAAGAGAGTCCCAAGCTTGCCCAAGAGGACCCCACGGTGGCCCCAAAGGCATCCAAGACGGCCCCAAGACGTCCCAAAAGGGCCTCCCGAGGGACCCAAGACAGCCTCAAAGGCCCTTCGACGGAGAGAAGACGACGACACGATGGCCCAACGACGGCCCCCAGACACCCCGCATTCGGCCAAAAACGCCCAACGACGAACAGAGTCACAAGACGGCCTAATTAAGAGGTCCCCAAGACGGCCTCCAGGTGCCCCTAAGACTGCCCCAGTGGAGACCAAGGCAGCCCCAGGAGGGCCCGCATGAGCTCCATGAGCGACGTGACGGCATCCCGTGCCCACTCGGACAGCCGCCACCCGGAGTGATGGGCTGGCACGGCGGTGGGACTTGCCGCAGGCAGCGGGACGTCTTTGTCGGCGGCAGCATGCGGGAAGTCAGGCGGGGCAGGCCTCCTCAGATGGCTCGGAAAGCCCCCAGCCTTCTGAGAAGTTGTCTGAGCCTTCTCTGAAGACAGGGACGGTCTCCCAGAAGGCGCGAGGGCTTCTGAGAAGCCCCGCCGCCTTCTGAGAAGGCATTATCTCTTTCGCTTCCCGCCTTCGCTCGCCGCCGACTTTGGGCCCCCCCCATGAGGGGCAACGGTAAGTGGGGGGCCCACTGCGGCCAAAAAAAATCGACCTGAAATCGACGATACATCGCCAATAGATCCGCGATAAGCTCTCGATACCGAAAGCGTACGTTTCTGGGCGGGGTGGGCTATCCAGCCCCCGTCAGCGTCGAATGGGCGATTGGGGGTCGATGCGCTCACCCCTGAGCCTATACCCTCCCGTTGTTGCCCCCGGTTTTCGGGGCGCACCTCGGCTCACCGTCGGCCGTTCGGGACGATCCCGGCACTCCCGGAACGCCCTCGGCGAGGCGCAGCCGCTGGTCAGCATCCCGAGGCTGGGAAACCGCCCAAAACCCACGAAAACGATCAAGAACCTGGAACCTCGCTTCCCCCGGCGGTGGACATCTGCAAATTCTGGCCTCGGCGAAAACCCTCGCCAGATCGCAAGGGGCACCCTCCATGGCGAAGCGGCACCGCTGCGGCACCCTCTCTGAGAGGGCAGCACACGGTCGCGTCGCCGGGACAGCCAGATCTCTACGCGCCCTGCGCCCTGGTCATCTCCATCTTCCTGGGGAGCCCACAAGGTAACCGAGTGCCCCTTATATAATCACACCCGGGGGAACAGAAAACTCGGGGTTCGGAGGCGATCAACAAATTCTCGCCCCAGCAGCTCGCGTGTACTGCCACACGTTATTCGCGACTTGGGAAATAAAGGGGTTCAGGCGGGAAAATACTTTCTCGTTCCGGCCATGCGGTCACCGCGAGAGTACCGCTACTCCCCGGACCTCTCCCGGGGTGCGTCCTGACCAGGACTCCCGGGCGCATCCCGCCGTGGCGGCGAGGGCCTCCCCCGAGGCCCGAGGAGGCGAAACCGAGCCAAGGGCGGCGGAAGGGGCACAGGGCAGTCTTTAAGACAAAGAATTGTGGAACAATCTACCCTAGGTTAATACATGATTCATGTATGAATAAACTGTTGCATGAACCCCTCGTTGTTTTTAATATATTGAATCCCTGCATTTTGCATACGCGATCCGCCCGCGGAGCATGTAATTATTCAAAAACGGCACTGTACCTTCTCCTCCCCCGAAGCTTCCTGTCCAGCATCTTGGTGATCAGGTGGGCCGCGCTCGTCGCCTTCCGCACGGCGCGCCTCAGCTCGCGGGCGGCCGCGGGCGCAGCGGCGCCGCCGCCCCGGGCCGCCGCCTCGGCGTGGTCGAGCTCGTCGAGGTCCTCCTCGAGCAGGCTGGCCTGCTGGCTCAGCGTGGTGGTGCGCAGGGCTCTGCTCTGGGCCAGCATCCTCTCGGCGGCGAGCGAGAGGGGGGGGGGGACAGGGCAGTTGTTAAGACATGGGATGTTTGACAATATCGGACTTTTAATACATGATCAATTCAGGAAGAAATCGATGCACGAAACCATCGCTGCTTTCAATACGACCCGCACGCGGAGCATGCATTCAAAAAAAAGGCACGGAAGGGAGTCAGGCGCGGCGGGCCTGCTCGGAAGGCTCGGGCGCCCCCCCCCGGTCTCCCGAGGAGTCTCCTGAGCCCTCCCCGGAGACACGGAGTAGACATAAAGGGGCCCCAGGACACACAAATAAATACACACAAATAAACAGATTCCCTATATTTTCCCATATTTTCTGGGTTTTTGTCTTCCCCCCCACTTCCCATATTTTCCCATATTTTCCTGGGTATCGTCGATTAATTGTGTCTGTGTGTTTTTTTCTCTCCTGAGAACCTCTCGGCGGGCGCGAGGGCTCCCGAGAAGCCCCGCCGCCTTCTGAGAGGGCCTCCTCCCTCTCGCTCCCCCCCCCTCGCTCGCCGCCGATCCTCTCCCTCGCCAGCGCGACGTCGCCCTGGGCGCCCACGACCGCGATCTCGCTGTCCCTCTGCTCGTCCAGCTCCTCGATCTGCTCCTGGAGCTCCTCGGCCTTCTCCGTGGCCGCCTCCAGGACGCCCTTCCTTCGGAGGGGGCTGAAGGTGCCCCTGGCCCAAGGTGCCCCCAGCTTTTCGATCAAGTTTCAAGGCCCTGGGGCCCTCTGGGCCTCGCGAGGGGTGCCCTGGAGGCCGTGGGGGCCTCCTTGGAAATCCGGGGGGCACCTCGGGCCAGGGGCACTTCTAGCAGCACCCGATTCCTGGCGTTCTCCATCATCCAGGCCGGCACCTCCTCGCCCGTGACCTGCAGCTGGGCGGCCTTGCACGCGGCCCAGCGGTTGGCCCACTTGGCATCCTCCGCCACGAGCTCCTCCATCCACTGTGGCGTCTCCTTGCCCTCCGCCCGCAGGCGCCTGGACTCCTGCACGGCCCATTTCATCCTGCCCCTCTTCTCGTCCTCGGCGACGAGCTTGCCCATCCACTCCGGGACCGTTGCGTTCGCGTCGCTCTGGAGCTGCTTCACCATCTTCTTGGCCCACTGCAGGGTGCTGTGCTGCTGCATGCGTTCCTTCCTCTGCGCCCATGTCAGCTCGGTCTCATTCTTGCACCACGTCGGGGCGTCGGCCGGCATGGGGCCGAAGCTGGCCTCCATGACAGACACGTACCCAGAGTCCGAATCGTCGGACTGCAGGAGACTGAGCTCCCCTGGCCAGGCGGCCGCAATGCCAGCCAGCAGGGCGGTGAGGTACAGAGACGGGGACGCCATGGCGAATGATATGAAGTTCAGCCGCGCGGAGGGGACCGTTGCAAGGGATCGCTTGAGCAGATACAGTGTCACGTACACCGGACCGCGCGCCCGATAAGAGAGTTGCGGGGCGGGGGGGTCACTTCCACACGTCCTCCAACGTGATGGCACTGCTTCCCCATGCGTGTTGTTAGTGTTCTCATCCTGGCGACTGCGTGAACTGTACGACGATGCGTCTTATACTCACCTGGGCTACGCCGCCACAAACCCCAAGCCTCACACGTTTTGGCCTTTTCGGTGCGGGCCGCCGAAGTCTCGACCCTCTCCCCAGGGCCGGTTTTTTTGCATCGACCACACGCAAGAGAAGCCCTGGCTAAGAGTGACCTCTGGTGCGCGGCTTCTGCGGGGGCCGCGGGGGGACTAAACACAAGCTAAGAGTGACCTTTGGTGACCTTTGGTGCGCGGCTTCTGGTGCGCGGCTCCTGGGGGGCCGCGGGGGAAATAAACACAGGCTACGAGTGACCTTTGGTGCGCGGCTTCTGGGGGGCCGCGGGGGGACCAAACACAAGCGCGCAAGGCGCTATCACTGCACCGCTCCCGGCGATCGGGGCACCCCAGTGGGCCCGCACAAAGGGTGATTCAAGCAAAGGGTCACTCTTACGTGTAGTCGATTCCCTCCCGAGTCGTTGTTGGACGGTCCCGGGGCCCGGCCATGGGCCCCCGAGCCCGAAAACGGCCCAACAACATACTGTCGTGATTTTTTGGCGGCAAGCGAGGTGGGGAAGCGAGAAGGAGAAAATCTTCTCAGAAGGCGGCGGGGCTTCTCAGAAGGCATCCGCCCTTCTGAGAAGCTTGCTGTGCCTTCGGGGGAGGCTTCGAAGATCTCTCAGAAGGCCGGGACTTCGGAGCCTTCTGAGGAGGCCCGCCCCTTCTCACTTCCCCCCTGGGCTCGCCGCCGACTGTCCCCGATGTTGGGGCTATTCCGACTGCACGGCAGATTTTGGGCCCCGCTCATTTAACTACATACATACATACATACATACATGCATACATACATACATACCTACATACCTACATACCTACCTACCTACCTACCTACCTACCTACCTACCTACCTACCGACCTACATACATACATACATAC
Organism: Prorocentrum cordatum; assembly: GCA_963575745.1. NCBI lineage: Eukaryota > Dinophyceae > Prorocentrales > Prorocentraceae > Prorocentrum > Prorocentrum cordatum. The sequence continues at coordinate 92,444 of CAUYUJ010003914.1, forward strand.
ATACATACATACATACATACATACATACATACATAAATACATACATACATACACACCTACACACCTACATACCTACATACATACCTACATACTTACATACTTACATACCTACAGACCTACCTACCTACCTACCTACCTACCTACCTACCTACCTACATACATACATACATTCATACATACCTACCTACATACCTACATACCTGCATACCTACATACATGCATGCATGCATACATACATAGATATACACACGTATGTGTGTATATATATATGTATCGTCGGATAGCTATATATATGTATATAAGAACCGATGCATATATGTGTATAGTTGTATGCATATATATATATATATATAAATATATATATATATATATATATATATACGATGCGTCCATCTTCGATGGGGGCGCGTCCGCATGGCCCCTCTGGGGGTGTATCCCCGACTTCCCCATCTTGTCTGAGCGATTGGGGACCGATGAACAGCTGCACACGCACGCCGCGAACGACGGGCACGCCTTAACCGAAGCGTTCACGCCCACGACCTCCAGTGAGGCCAACATAGCCTTGGGCTAAGGGTGGCTGCGGAGAGGATGATGACGAGGAGCCGCTTCAGCGCCCGGCTAAGTATAAAGATGCCCACCTGAGTAAGGGCACGCTTTCTCAGGCGATGGCCAGAGGATCGAACGAGCGAGCCCGATGGTGCTTGTCTGAGTTTGCTGTCTGGTGGTGCACTAGGAGCGGTCCTTGCAACCGAAGAATTCAGGAAAAGCCCGCCCCAAAAAAACAGAAGGCCCACAAAAAACATAAGGTTTCGGGGGCCCTGTCTACTGCCTGTGGGCACCGGCCTGCCCTCTGTCCAGGAGGGCCGGTTGGAGCCTCGTGCAGCTCACTGGTGACGGCCAGCTGTTGGCCGCTGCGCATGGTCCTGTACTGTGGCACGTCAATCCGTTCCAAACTGCCAGCGATAGTGAAGATACGGCCATCCTGATGGCGGCCCGCGGTAGTGTCAGAGCAGAGGCCACCGTTCACATCGATTGTCAAGGTACGGTCGGTTGCCTGCTCGATCCGCTCACTGCTTGTCACCCTTCTAATCCCAAATGCCATATCTGGGAAGAGGTGCACCGTGCTCTGCCTGGAGCGAGGGCGATCAAAGTGAGCGCTCGCCTGCCGTACAGCGCGGTGTCAGACGGCAAGATCTCGGAGTTTCACCGGGCTGGGAACAGGGCGGCGGATCTGCATGCTGGCCAAGGGGCCGCCTGCCACCCTGACCCAGGCCCTGGCCGTGGGGCCCTTGAAGGCCTCCAGGACGCGGTGAAAGGCTTCGCCTGGCGGACCGCCATCCAGGAGGTCCTCATGGCGGAGGCTGAGGCTTTCGACACCCGCCCTCTCTCGCCTCGGCCTCTGCATGGGGGCGGGGACGGTGGAGCTGTTGGGGGGCTGGATGTGGCCAGGAGGAGGGCCCCGAGGCCGCCGTTGATCGGGAGCCGATCGGCGCGTGGACCCCGTACTCACGCCGTCTGCGTGTGACGAGCTGCGGGTGTGTACGCGGCCCTGCAGGGGCACGCGCTGCAGGCCGCGCCCGTCGCTCTGCCCTCTGGTCTGCCCCCTCCCCCACCCGAGCCAGGCGAAGTCTTTGCGTGCACGGCACGTGGAGGTATGCTTGGGAAGGAGTTCTCGGTTTGGCGCGAAGGTGCGAACGCCGTCCGACGACGAGAACCTCTGCGCGACAGCTCAAGCCGTGCCGCCGATGAGCGCTTCCCGTGTGGCTCCAAGCAGTATTCGGGTTGGTCCACTGGGGCCTGGAGGTCCCCCGCGCCGCAGGCCTCGATGGGCCTCCTGGCGCCAAAAAGCGCGCCACCTGGCCCTGGACCCACAGCAAGCGGCGCCCTCGGTTGAGATCTGCCAGCCATCCGGGGCGCATTCTCGAAGTGGCCACCGCCTCGTTGTACTGCCGCCCTCACCCTCACAAGTGCGCCGCACTCCCCCGCGTGAGTCCGGGGGGACTGGTATCTTTTGCATGCAACTCGCGCCCCCCAGCTGCGACCACGACGTGTCGCGTGCAGTTTTCCCGCCTCCCCTTCCTCCCTCACCATCCTCTGCCTTCTCCTCCTTCTCCTCCTCGCCTTCCCCCTCCTGCCCCTCGCGCTTCTCTTCCTCGTCCTCGTGGCTCTCACACTCGCCTCGCGACGTCTCCGACCACGCGGCCAACGACCAGGCTAAATCTGGGCTAAAACTGGGCTACGAGTGGTGGGCTAGAAGTGGGCTCAAAAGTGGGCTAAAATGCGCTGGCGAATCTCCGCCGCATCCTCGTTCTGCGAATTCATGAACCCTGTCGACGTTTTCATGTGTCTGGTCGCCCGAGAATATCTCATGTTTTTCTATTGATTCTGAAATCTCGCCACCACGGTTGTATTCCCGTTCGGCGTTTTCTTATTCCCGGCGGGCCTCCAGGGCGCGCAACTGAAAGACCGGGCACGAGTCGGCCAACAATTGATTAAAAGTAGGCTAAAAGATGGCTAGAAGTGAACTATAAGTGGGGTAGAAGTTGGCCCAAAGTGGGCTACAAGTGGGCTAAACTTCGGCTGCAACTAGCCTTGAAGTGGTATGCAGCTCAGCAGTGGGAGACGCAGCGAAATAATCAGGCAGACAAGACAGGAGCAAGGAGGGGCAGGGAGGAGGAGGAGGGAGTGACCGGCCAAGACCCGCTGAACAGTAACACGGCACACATGGCACTTGCTCCCGCGCCCCTACGCGCACACAGGACAACCGCCGCGCGGGCACCAAAGATGCACCAGAGGGCGCTGCGCCCTCGCAACGAGAGCAACGTTGCTTTCGCCAGATGGGCCACACGAGTGCGAAAACATCAGCCCGTGGGAGCCTAAAAACCGAACATCGGCAGGTGGCCCAAGCGGCAAAAGGGGCAGACGATTCCGGCAGACGGAGACACCCAAGCTGCGTCGGGTCCTCGAACCGGAGCCTCTGCAGAGCCCCCCTCACCCGATCGAGCCAAAGGCTCGGTGCCCTCGGGCGAGGTTGAGCAGGGCCGACCGTCCCGGCATTCCTATAGGCCTACCACGACATGTCCTTAGAACACACGCATCTTCGGAGGACAAAAACAACGTTCTCAGAACTGACCCCGATGTGCTGAAGCAAGACGGTCCCCGCCAGAAGCGCGCGAAGCACAGCTCGTGGGAAGCACCCCAAAAAGGTTCTTAACAACACTCCTTGGCAGGGGCCTATGAAAAAGGCGAGCCAGGACGCTTCGCCACTGCTTGACGACGGGGGCCCGGCGCCCCGGCAACGGGGGAAGGGGCCGGCGACGCGCCTGCCGGCCGGGCGAGGGGCACGTCCCGCCCCCACCCGGCGGTGGGGCGGCGGCCGCGCTGCGGCCGAGCTCGGCAAGGAGGTCGAGCCAGGGGGGGTCGACAGCTCAGCCTCGGCCTGCTCCACACGTGGTGTCCCGTCGGGTCTGCGAAGAAATGTGAGCTGCTCCACGTTTGCTGCCCCGTCGAATCTAGGACACATTGCGCGGGACGATCCGCAGGTCTGCACAGCACTCTGCTCATGCTTCGTAGAGTCGTAGTGAGCCGAACCGACGCTTTCCAGCGCCGCACTGAAACTCGCACAGGAGAGCGGATCCTGGTATATACGGGATCCTGGTGTATCCATTGTTTGCTGTTTCCCCAGGAAAACGGGGACAAAAGTAGACACCCCATCACCCCGACGTCGCCCCCGACCCTCAAAAAGCCTTGGATTGAAAAACAGCCCGCCACTGGTAATGCATATGCTTCAGTTCCCGAAGCCCTGTGATACATAAATCCCGTAGTCGCTCCCCCTCTCGAAGAGTGTGGGGGCGCCACCTAGGTAAGCTGCATCCGCAGTCCTCGCTGTCCTCCTCCTCCTCCTCCTCGCGATCCTCGATCCTGAGGAGCAACGATCGGGAGGGACTGGCACAGGGGGGAAAACGTCGGCCTAGCATTAGCGATACCTAGCCGAGAGATCGGCGACAGGCCCCCGATCATGCGAATCCGCATGTCCTGGGCGGGGTGGGACCCCAAGACGTCCATCGTTTTTTAGTGCGGGAACGTCACGCTGTCCATAACAAAACCATCGAAACCCAAGAAACCCAAGGCACCCTGGAGGCAAGCAGGGTTAGGGGAACAAAAAGTAACATAAACATAAGCAAAACTCGGAGGTGCGCGCGGATTTCTCGGATCGGCGCTGGACCCCCCTCCCTGGCGCGCGGAGCGCGCCAAGGGCGGCGCCGGAGGCGCCGCCGGGAGGCCCCAGCGCCGATCCGAGAAATCCGCGCGGACCTCCGAGTTTTTATGTTTATGTCACGGTTTGTTCCCCTAGGGGTGTCTCTTGGCACGGGTCTCCGCGGTATCCCGAAGCTCCTGGCCGCACGTCCCTCCGCGCCCTCGCGGGGCCCCCTTATGGGGAGAAGGCAGCCCTCCCGCCTGGGCCGAGACGCACGGAGCGCGATGACCTGCGCGCCCCCGAAAGTGGCCCGTGCAAGGATCAGAGCAACCGCCCTCATGAGCAGCACCCCGACCAGCAGAGCCGCTTAGCATTCTTGGGATCGGGCACCGCAGCACGATGACAACCCCGGCGACTCCGGCAAGCAGGGCAGGGCCATCCAGTTAAGGCTCGGGGCCGCTCGGCAAGTGCCGACTGCATCTGGGGGGCTCAGGATGGCTCCTCCTCCCTTGGCTGTAGGCTCCCGACCTTCCCGGGCGCGGCAGCCACTGACCCCCGACGTCGTGATTTTGTTCACAACGTCGAACCCCATGAGTTCTCGACCCCTTCCCCGGGGCCGGTTCTTCATCCCGAGTCGTTCCTTGACGGTCCCGAGGCCCTGTGAGGGCCCCCCGTGGCCGAGAACAGCGGACAACCTCTCGTCGTGACTTGTCTCGCGACGCGGGCCTCCGCCGCGGTCATGAGGGCGGTGTACCCGTCGTCGAAGCGGGCGTTGAGGACCTCGGCCTTCAACCGCCTGGGGCGGTCGCGGGCGGCGGCCCCGCGGCGGAGCAGCTCGCTGCAGGCGGCGCCGGCCCCGGAGCTCCCGGCGGCCGCGGCGGAGCGCGGCCCGGAGGACCACTGGGCAGGCGGGGCCTGCATGGGAGGTCTGGGGATCGCTCCTGCGCGGATCGGGGTCGGGCCCCAGCCGAGGGGGGCGCATGTGCTCCTCCCCCCCCTCTCTCCCTCCTTCCTTCCTCCTCCCACTCCTGCCCCCCCCTCGTCCTCGTGCCCCTGCCCCTGCCTTCTCCCTCGTCCCCCACCCCCCTCCTCGTGCTCGTTCCTTCTCCCTATACCTTCCCCCCCCTCAGCCTCCACGCCTCCTCCTCCTCCTCATCATCATCCTTCTCCTCCTCCTCCTCCTCCTCCTCCTCCTCCCTCCTCCTCCTTCTCCTCCTCCTCTCCTCCTCCTCCCTCCTCCTCCTCCTCCTCCTCCTCCTCCTCCTCCTCCTCATCCTCCTCCTCCTCCTCCTCCTCCTCTTCGTCCTCCTCCTCCTCCTCCTCTGCCTCCTCCTCCTCCTCATCCTCCTCCTCCTCCTCCTCCTCCTCCGCCTCCTCCTCCTCCTCCGCCTCCTCCTCGTGCGCGGCAGAGCTCGTATGAACGCGGAGGCGAGGAGTGGCGGGGGGTGAGGCCTCGGAGAGGCAGGGGAGGCACGGCCGCCGGCGACGGCGACGATGGCAGGGCGCAAGGCGACGGACAGAGCGTCGAATCTGCGAGTCGCCACGAGTGGGCCCCAGGACACACAAGTAAATACACACACATGAATGCACACAAGTACAAAACGACGGCAGGGCGCGAGACGACGGACAGAACGTCGAATCTGCGAGTCGCCACGACGGGGCCCTGGGACACACACACACACACAGATAGATACACACAGATAGATACACACAGATAACAGAATCCCCCATATTCTACCATAGTATGGGGTTTTCCGTCTTCTCCACACTTCCCATGTTTTCCAATATTTTCTGGGGAATCGAAGGGGGCGACGGGCGGCGACGGCGGGACGCACAAAACGACGAAGCCACGTGTCGCCACGCAGGGCGACGGGCAGGGCGGGCGACGATGGCGGGACGGACAGAACGTCGAAGCCATGCGTGACGGGCGACGGCGGACGAGCGAACGCCTGGCAGGCGCCGGTGGGGAGGCCCAAAGGTGTCGGTACCGCCGCTCCCCAGACCTCTCCCTAGGGGCCGCTTCGGAAACGCCCAGGGCCGTTTCGGAAACGCCGATTTCCAGGTCCGGGGGGCTCTTCTATGAAGGGGCCCCAGGACACACACATAAATACACACAAATAAAAGGATTCCAGATATTTTCGTATATTTTCTGGGTTTTTGTCTCCCCCCCCACTTCCCATATTTTCCCATATTTTCCTGGGAGTCGACGATTAATTGTGTCTGTGTGTTTCTTTCCCTCCTGATTCTAGCGGAACGAACAATGACATAAACATAAAAACTCTGAGGTCCGCGCGGACCTCCCAGGGTGTGCTCTGGCCAAGAAGGCCCGAGGCGGAGCCGGCGGTGGCGACGAGGGCCCCCCTCTGGGAGCCGCAGTGAGGACGAGAGCGAAGCAGCGGAAGCGGTGTGGGCACCTCGGAGGAGCAAAAAACAGCCTAAACAGAAACTTTGGAGGTCCGCGCGGATCTCTCGGAGCCTCGCACGGGCGGAGGCGCCGCCAGGGGGGCCCACGCGGGGATCCGAGACATCCGCGCGAAGCGCCACCAATTTTCCTTTGTGCCGTGTCTTCTTCATACATTTTCTTCTTCTTCTTCTTCGATACCTTCCTCCTCTGATCCCCGGGCGTTCCACCACTCGCAGAGTGCCCACTCGCAAGCGTCCGAAACAAAAACGCGTCTGCCTCGATGCCATCTCTCGCAGATCCCCCCCCCGGCGCATCCGGGCCATCTGCGAGCAGCCACTCTGCGAGCAGTGGAGCGCGCTCGTCGATCTGAGATGGACGACGGCCAGCCCGAGGGCCAGTCCGCCGAGGGCCGCCAATGGCGAGAGCCTCGTGCATGCCTCTGGCCCAGAGGGGCGGGAGCGGCGCGTCGCCCGCCTGGTCGCCTCCTCCTCCGCCGGGGGCCCGGGCGGGGCCTCGCGGAGGCGCGCCGCCGGGGGCGGCCCCCTCCTCCGGAGGCTGCTCGCGCTCGAGGCCGCGGCAGTTTTACCTCCTCCTCGTCCTCCTCTTCCTCCTCCTCCTCGTCCTCCTCCGCCTCCTCCTCCTCCGCCTCCTCCTCCTCCTCCTCCGCCTCCTCCGGTCCTCCGCCTCCTCTTCCTCCTCCTCCTCCTCCGGTCCTCCGCCTCCTCTTCCTCCTCCTCCTCCTCCTCCTCCTCCTCCTCCTCGATTGGCTCCACAGGCGGTTCGGGTGCCTCCTGCCTCCCCATTAGACAGGCCTACTAAAAAGCTGGTGAGAATTGGGAGTCCTCCTCCTCCTCCTCCTCCTCCTCCTCCTCCTCCTACATCTCCTGGTCTCCTGTGAGGGCGCAACAGTTACGTTGATTCGCGCGTTGGTGTCCCAAGAATGGCGTTCTGGCACGATTCAGGATCGTCAAGACGCGACAGTCAGCTTGACTCCTGGCGTTGAAGTCCTGAGAATGGTGTTGGCACGCTTCAAGATTTTCGCACTGTTGTCTCCCAACGGGGCACTTCCCTCTGTGGAATTAGCTGCTGTAGGGGCCAATGAAGAGGGAGCTTGGAAGGAGGGTGTATTGCGACAACTTCGAGGAGTCTTGGGTTTACACTGGTCCTCCACCTCCTCCTCCTCCTCCTCGTTCTCTTCCTCCTGCACTTCCTGCTCAAACTTCCCATCCTCCTCCCTCCTCCTCCCTCGCCGCCTTCTCCTCCTCCTCCTCCTCCTCCTCCTCCTCCTCCTCCCTCCTCCTCCTCCTCCTCCTCCTCCTCCTCCTCCTCCTCCTCTTCCTCCTCCTTTCAGTTTCTCCCCCCCTCCTTCTCCTCCACCTCCAATACATGCATGGAGGGGCAAGCGCACCCGCCCGTCGGAAGAAGCAGGTGGGGATACATGAAGTAGGAAGGCGGGCAAAATAGATTGGGTTCGAACCCACTCAGAGAATACATCGGCCCCCTTGTGGGGCCACCAGGCTGCGCGTCTTACGTTTCCTGCTCCGTGTTCCAATTCCCATTTCAAGTCACGTTATAGTTCTACTTCCGATTCCCTACTGTAAAAAGTTGAAGTCCGCGCGGGCGGATGGGGGGCCCAAAGGGCCCTGTTGCCTTCCCATGGGGGGTCACAACATTCTCGTGGGACCATGGGACACGTGAAAATATATAGTATAATATTCGCGCCGTTGAGGCAAGCCCTTGTATACATTACACAAAATTCGCGCCCCCGAGGCCATGACTCCGCGTAACTTAAATTATCCAATGTTCGCGTCTCCGAGGCCACGATCCCCCGAGAATTACTCAATGCTCGCGCCCGCGAGGCAGCGATCGTTTGTAAAGTGTGCCATATTTGCGTCCTCGAGACATGATCCTTCATACATTGCACAACATTCGCGCCCCCGAGGCTATAAACCACTCTAGATTATATAATATTTGTGTCACCGAGGCCGCGATCCCCCGCAAAGTACGCAAAAGTCGCGTCCTCGAGGCCACGGCCCCAAGTACATTAGACCAGGTTCACGTCGCCGAGGCCACGACTCGAAGTCAGTGATGCAAGATTCGCGTCCCCGAAGTCAAGATCCGCTGTACATTACACCCCATCTGCGTCCTGAAAGCCATACCCCACCGTAAAGTATGCATCGCTCGCGTCCCTGAGGCCACGGCCTCTCGCAAACGAAGCCGTACTCGCATCGCCGAGACCGCGAGTGCCTGCAACGTACGGATTCGGTGCGCCCTCGAAGCCAAGATCCTTTGTAAACTACCCCGTAGCCGCGTGTTCATAGCCATAAAGCATCTCAAACACAACATTTGCTTCACTGAGGCCGCGGCCTCCCGTCAACCGTGATTCCAGCCAGATGCAGCACATTTGCTTCACTGAGGCCACGGCCCCATCGCAGATCACAATTACCACACTCGCGTCGCCGAGGCCAGGATGCCCTGCAAATGACTCAATATTCGCGCCCCCGAGGCCACGATCCTTCGCAGACTCAGCACATGCCACGACCCCTGCTAAGTTACAAAAACATGTGCGTCACCGAGGCCACGACCCCTTTGTAAATTACGAATGTTCGCGTCCTCGAGGCCACGATCCCTAATGAATTAATTACGCGATTTTCGGATCCCGAAACCACGTTCGTCAACAACTTCGCAATGCGAACCGACAGAATTCGAGAGATGTGCTTCAATTTGCTGTGCAAGCCGGGCCGTACGAGATTGGCCCCAGCGTGAAGCTCCGTCATTGGTTCACGACGGCGCCCTTGCGTCCCAACTTAGCTCTGGCATGCCACATTTCCAAAGGGAGGAGGCCGGCGGCAGTGGGCGAAGCCCTTCTGGATTACCGAAACAGTGAAGGCGAATCGACTCTTGAAATGAGAAGGCACTTGAAGTACACTGGACTCTGGGAATCCAGAAACACCTACTGAGGAGCCGAACTCTATACACTGACGCCTTTTTCTGGCCCCGCACTGAAACTCGCAATCCTGGTGCATACGGGATCCTGGTGTATTTTTTGATGTTTACCTCAGAAAGCGGCGTTAAGAATGTATACACTACACTACCTCGACGCCGTCCCCGACCCTCCCAAAGTCCTGGGATTGAAAAGCCGCCCGCCACTGGTAATGTATATTTTCCTGTCTCCGACCTACTTTCAACGACTGGCGAGAACAGTGCGGGCTCCACCACAAGAAACCTTCCACAAGAAACCCAACTCCGAGACCCCAGGACATCCACTGACTTCTGGTGCGGGAGCGTCACGCGTCCCATGGCAAGCCCATCGACACCCAAGAAACCCGAGGCACCCTGGAGGCAAGCCGGGTGTTTCTTGGGCATCATGCCCAAGAACACCCCGGCTTGCCGCGCGATTCATGGGTGGCGGTTGGCCCCATAGTCCAAGTTGGGACGTGCGCGCGATATCGCCATCCTTCGGCGCCACCAAAACAAATTTCAAAAACATGCAAACATATGTTGTCGGAGCTTCGGTTTTGTCTCCTGGTGGGCGCAAGACCTGAGGCATGGGCCTCCACCTTGCAGGGAACGGTGGCCGCCATGATTTTTGCTGCTCCTGGCGACGCCCCTATCGGCTTCGGCGACCGGGGCCCGCCACCGGGCATCGCGAGGCCGTCAGGAACGGCCCCGGGACGGAGAGACACCACACCGGGAAGGCGCCGGGCCCTCCGAGGCCGCGGGCCGAAGAGTGCCAGTGCCGAGGCGATCCAAGCAGGCTTGCGTGCACGGAGGGGGGGATGGGGAGGGTCGCGACGAGGACCCGACAGGAGATCGGGACTCACACGCCCTCTCGGCCCAAAGCTGTTCGACATAGCCGACCAGCCATAAACTGGGGGAGCTGTGGTCCTTACCCCCCTGGGGGAACCCATCGCATCGACGATCCCTCGAGAGGGGTGTCGAAATCGATGAGTCCCCCAGGGGGGTAAGGACCACAGCTCCCCCAGTTGTGGCTGGCCTGCATGGCGGAGAGCGGGGTGACCTTGCCGAAACCTGAGTAGAAATACAACCTCGTCTCGTCAAGGACCTATAATTATACAAAGCGTTCGCGATCACGCCCGTGACCGGCCCCGCCCCGCCCCCGCCCCCCCCCCTGATCACGTCACGGTTCGCGCCGGCGCCGTCGGGGACTCTGCCATCCTCAAACGTTTCCGGACGTGGCTGGCGCGAGGCGCGACGTGACCGGCCCCCTCGCCCCCCCTCTGCCCTCCCCCCAGGGGTACTCCCATGGTTTAAAAGACACGGACCGACATTGGCTGGACAGCCGTTGCGTCAGGAAGCAGGCGCAGCAAGAGAGGCGTCGAATGGGCAACATGCGCCTCAATTCGACGCGCGTGGCCAACAGCGCACACCCTCCGCACGACCGAATGCAAGCCTGAGTACGGCAGGTTCGTGTCGTGCCGACCCCAGCGTTGGTTTTTGACACCGCAGGGATCGTTCAACCTTGAACGATCGGCCACTGCCGCAACGTCCGATCGTTCAACATCGATCGATTCTGGGTCGCCGGCGGCGTTCAACCTTGAACGCCCGCGCTGGGGTCGCCGCTGGTCGACGCGACGCAAACCTACCGTAGGTCTGAGCATGAGCGGGGTATTCAAAACACCCCCTGGCCTGCGAGCCGCAGCCCCTGACCCAGACCGAGTGGGGGGAACGAGCCTCTGCCGGCCGTCCCTGGCCACCCTCCAGGATGACCTCGGCAGGCTCAGCGGAGAGAAACCGCTCAGAGAGAACGCGGAACAGCATGGGAGCCCTGGCGTGCACGGTGAACGCATGAAAACCGGCCCCCGCCCCCCCCATGAGGAACTCTAGACTAACTAGACCGCGCGCGCGCGGCGCCCCCCCCACCCCTGCGGCAGTTGGCAATGGCCTCGCTTACAGGGCGCCTACACCTACGCACATTCGCACACATTCGCCATAATTGCAAAACGTTGACATCTAAAATCCATTGTCGTAGGGGCTGAGGTCGATTTCCTAATGTTCGCACACAAAATTTAAGCTGCGAGGCGACAGCAAGGCACTCCCACGTGGCCTCTCCCCCACACCACACCTCCTCAACCTCCTCGTGCACCTCGTCGTCGTCATCTCCCCTGTCGGTTGTTCGGTCGGAACTCGAGGCCAATCTGTGTCCAAGCCTCCTCCAGGGCTGAGAGGAAGTGTGGCGAAGGGAAAGGATGGGAGAGCTCACCTGGATGCTGCCGCCAGCGTCGTGCAGTGAGACATCGGGAATCAAGGCCAAGACGAATCCAAGCGAGGGTTCATCGACTCTCCCTCCTCCTCCTCCTCGTCGTCCTCCTCCTCCTCCTCCTCCTCCACGTCCAATGCGTCGCCCTCCGACCGCCACCCTCCTTCGATTCTCTCCCGCAGGCGCCCTTCCAACATCCCCTCGCCCTCCGACCGCTCGAGTCGTCGTCGATGCCCTGGGCGCTGTCCGCCCGGCGCTGACCGCGAAACGAACCAACAGATCTGGACAACCCAAGCGGACGTGGCGGGGAAGCATGTTCCGCGATATCCTGATTTGTTTGAGCTTGCGAGCTGCGGCTGACAGCCTGTAGACAGGTACGGGGTGAATAGAGAGGGGATGGCGGGCCGCAGGAGGAGGAAGAAGATGGGAGCGGGAGGGGAAGCACGGACCATGTCGAGCCGATGGATCCGATCAGACATCGACTCTGGCTGGCTCGATCCGATTCGATGTCGCTGCTCCGACGAGCCGATGCACCCCGATGTTCGCACGGCGCTGCTGTGCATCATGACGCAGCCGATCCGATGCGATTTCGACTCCGTGCCGATGCAACCCGATCCGACGCACGTTCCGATCCGATCCGACTTCCCGGTTCAATTCTGACGGGTATGAAGATAGGAATGAGGGAGCAGAGATGATGAGCTGGGGAGCTGGATGGCGGAGAAGCAGAACGAGCCTGCTCAATGCTCCTCCTGGGCCCCGCCCCCAGGACCCCCTGGAAGCCCACTGGAGGCCAGGAACCCCTCCTGACCCCTCATCGGCCTCTCCCTCGCCACCCTCCGCGGCGGCGACGACGACGACGACGACGACGACGATCACGATGACGAAACGACGACGACAAGACCAGCGACGAGAAACACCCCCACCACAAGACTGATGAAGCCGACGAGCACCACAAGAACGCCGACGACCACTACCACGATGACAAATAATGACGGCGCCGACGACCAAGGCGACGACAGCAACGACGCTGGATGCCTGAAACGGGCACGAACACCATCACATGGGGAATCTCCACAGGGGACAGATGATCCGAGATTTTCGCGCTGGTGGTAATCCTTCCGCCGCCCAGGTAGCCAGATTACGATCAGCATCATCACCGAGATCGGGATCAACTTCCCACAGGCAGGCACACCGCCGATATGCGTATTGGTGCCATCCTCTATGCCTCCGATCACCTCCGCACCTCCCCATTTCCTCCCCGGAGGACGCTGACACAAGGACGACGCCGCCCACGACTACGACAGAGAGCGACGCCGACCACGACTCCGACTCGAATCACAAGACAGACGACGCCGACGAGAACACCACAAGAACGACGAGCAGCATCCCCCCGTGACGACAACAAACGACGGCGCCGACAACCACGGCAACAAGACCCAAATATCGTCCGATGCGTGTTGTGCGATCCGCTCCCCGAAAAAATCCGACCCCTTCCCCGGGGATGATTCCGTCCTTGGTCTATTTATTACGGCCCCAGGGCCCAATAGCGGGCCCCGGAGACCGAAATTGGAGCAACACGCCAGGTCTGAAAAGTTACATCATTGTCGATGATCGGGGACCGACTGCGACCACCGCCACGACCACGACGACAGCGACGTCTCCGACGACTGCTCTGATCTGCGCATTCTTTCTGTGGAAAAGGGACATGGGAAGGCGGTGGAGGGGAAGTAACAAAAAGCAAACAGGAGAAGCCCCGCAACTGACGGGATAGGGAGGGGAGTGAACCATGCGATGTTGGCTCTGGTCTACAACGGCCCTGGGTTACGGGCGCGCGGCACAGCTGCTGACTGCTTCCTCGGCAAGCTGCGCGTACAAGAGGACTAATGCGGTGGCCAGGCCCCCCGATGAAGGGAGCCAACGTCGGCAGCTGTCTGCCAGCTGTCGAAAACCAGCGCCCAAAAGATTTAGAAACTAAAGAACTGCCGAATCATTCGCTGTGCAACCTCGATGCGCCGCCCGATCACCAAGCTCCGCCCCCCCTTAGCGGGCCCTGTCCACGCCGACGTGGCGGCATGTGCAGAAGCGCGCTCGAGCCTGGGCTCCGCCGAAGAGCTCCCGGTCGAAGCTGCGTAGGCCATGGACACCGCCTTCGCGCTGCGCGGCCGCACTGCGGAACTCGAAGCGCAGGCGGCCGCTGTAGAGCTGCTCGCGGAGCTCTTCGACGCTCTTGGAGCCGATGTCCTGTAGGCCACGCGGTGGGCCTTGAACCAAGTACGGCACATACCTGCGCAGCGAGCCTTTGTCCTGCACGCTACCCGAGACGCCCTGAGCGACCTTGACGACGCTCGAGCTGCCAGAGTAGCGGTCGTCGGAACCCTTCTTCATAGCCTCCAGGGAGTCCATTCCGCGGTAACTCTTCGAGCGCTGGCACCCCCTCCGCGAAGAAGTACTCGCCGGGGGAATCCTCGGTGCTGGCCAGGAGGCGACCACACATGACGGCATTCTTTAACTCAGCGCACGCACAGCCTTGGAGAAAAAGAACACAGCAGCGGCGGCTGGGAAACCACTGCTGGCAGTGAAGGAGACCTCACTGACCGCAAGAGTACCTCCAGCAGCCCCATGGGCCAGGAGGCACTGGCCACACGACGGGCGACCGCGACAATGGGCACCCCCCGCTCCTTCGCGAACTCCGCCACGCTGTACACCGCAGAGGCATTCGCCCGGTCGCGCGCGCAGCCCCTGCGTGGTGCAAATGGGGCCCCTGCGTGGTGCAGATGGGGCCGCTGCCCATGCAGACGCGGAGGCCGTCAACGCCGCCGTCGACGGGGCGCCTGGCCTGCCTCTTCGTGACCACGTCGCCAGCGACCACCTGGAGGTCAGGAAACTCCTGCTTCATCCACCGGATGATGTCGTGCTGACGTCGCCCTGGCTGCTGTCGACGGCGATGGCGCCCACGCCGGCATCCACCAGGGCCCTGGCCCGGTCGCGGTCGCAGGGGCGGGTGCCGATGCTCGCGGCAACGCGGAGCTGGCCCTTGGCGTCCTTGGTGGCGAGGGGGAAATCCGCGCTCTGCTTCAGGTCCGCACGGGCGATGAGGGCGACGAGGCGACCGTCCTCGCTCACGATGGGCAGCTTGCCCTTCTTGGTCTTGCGGATAATCTCTTTCGCGGCCTGCGACCCAACGCCCTCCCGAGCAGTCACCAGATCCTTGAAGTCCGTCATGATTTGGCTCGCTGTTACCCCCACCCTGTTCTTGACGAAGTCCGTGTCCATGCAAGGGACAAGGCCCAACAGCCGCGAGTTCATCTTTCTGTCGTGCGTCACGGGGAAACCAGTGAAGCCGCAGGACGCCGCCAGCTTGTCGATATCCGACAGCAACATCGTGGCTGAATGCAGACAGGGTCCGCAATGAACCCGCTCTTGTATTTCTTTACCATGCTTACCTCGCTCGCCTGCTCCTGTATCGTCAAGTTGTTGTGGATGACGCCGATACCCCCCTCCAATGCCATGCCGATCGCCATCTTGTGCTCGGTGACGGTGTCCATCGGGCTGTAGATAATCGGAGTTTTCAGCTTGATCACCATCGTGAAGCTAGACTCCAACACGACCTCATGAACGCCGAAGCTGATCTGCCCGGGCAGGCAGATGAGGTCGTCGTAAGTGAAGCCCGTCTTGCAACTCCTGTCTTCGAATGGAAAACAGATTGATGATGATGATGATGATGACGATGAGGAGGAGGAGGAGGAGGAGGAGGACAGGTAAGACGGTGAGGATGAGGATGAGGATGATGGTGCTCCTTGCCGCCGTGGCCATCCATCATCTCGGGCTCCGCCACGGCCGCCCTACTCGGCGAACGGCTGCGGCCCTTGGCCCCTGCGGCAACGGGCTCCGTGTGCGGCGGCATTCGGTGCGGGGAGCACTGACCAACCACTCGCTGAGTCGAAACGGCTTGAGCCAAAATGGCTTGAGGCAAAATGGCTTGAGCCAAACGGCTACGAACGGGATGGGGCGGGGAGGCCGAGGAGGAAGACAACGTGAAGGACGAGAAGGGAGGGGAAGACGAAGAGGTGGAGTCATGGGACGACACGGAGGAGTAGAAAGGGGATGCCGACGATGAGCAAACTTCGGCGGCGAGCGAAGGTGGGAAGTGAGAAGGAGAAGGCCGTCTCACTAGGCGGCGCAGCTTCTCGGAAGGCCCTCGGCCCTCTGGAAGGCTCTTCGTTGCGTCGAACAACCTCTCGGAAAGCCCCGGGGGGGACGTCCGAGCCTTCTGAGAAGGCCCGCCCCGTCTGACTTGCCCCCCGGGGCTCGCCGCCGACGGTCCTTGACTTTGTGGGTATTCCGACTGGACGGCAAATTCAGGGCCCAGCTCTGGGATCTATACGACAAGGGAGCGCCGATCTGCACCAGGTCCACCCTCCCCAGGTCCAAGACGGTCCCCCCCACCATCGCCTGATGGCGGGCCAGCAGCACGTGAAGGGCTGGCCGCCGAAAGATGCTGATGCTGATGCTGATGATGATGATGATGCTGATGCTGATGCTGAAACGGACAACGATGATGATGATGACGACGATGACGATGACGATGACGATGACGATGGTGATGATGATGAGGATGATGATGATGGTGAGGATGATGATGATGATGATGATGATGATGATGATGATGATGATGATGATGATGATGATGATGATGATGATGATGATGATGATGATGATGATGATGATGATGATGCTGATGGGGAAGGCTGGGGGGCCGCGTGGCCTTCGAGTCCTCCGAGATGCGCGCCGCGGCGGCGCGCAGCGCGCCCTGCACGGCCTCCGTGTCGCCGCCCTTGGCGGCCGCGTAGAGCGCCTGCCTGCGCGCGGAGGCCGCGGGAGCCAGCGCGTGCCCCCGGCAGGAGAGCCGTGGCGCGAGGACGTCTTGGCGCGAGGATGTCAGGTGCAGCCTGCGAATGAATAGGTCGTACCTCCTCCTCCTCCTCCTCCTCCTCCTCCTCCTCCTCCTCCTCCTCCTCCTCCTCCTCCTCCTCTCCTCCTCCTCCTCCTCCTCCTCCTCCTCCTCCTCCTCCTCCTCCCTCCCCTCCCCCTCCTTCTCCTTGTCCTCCTCCTCATCATCCCCCTCCTCTGCCTTCCTCCTCCTCCTCCTGAAAGGCTGAACGCCTGAAGGCGAAAAAGTCTGCCATACGTTAACCTCTCCTGGTGAAAGCCCGACGGCAGAAGAGTCTGTCAGACGTTGCCCTCTCCTCCTGAGAGCCTGAAAGCCTGCAGGCAGAAAAGTCTGTCAGACGTTGCTCTCCCCTCCTCCTCCTCCTTCTCCTCCTCCTCCTCCTCCTCCTCCTCCTCCTCCTCCTCCTCCTCCTCCTCGCCATCATTATCCTCCTCCCTCGCGGGCGTAAAAAGAACACCCAGCCACTCCAGCTCCAACATAGCCTACCGAACGCGCTGGACGTCTCTACTCCGCTGGGGTCGCAGAATGGCGTACACCACTTGAACAATTCTAAGAAGAGTAGAGGCACATTGTGCGTTGAACTTTGAACTTCCCAGAGTGCGCAGGAGTTCGTGGCAACGTGGTGGGCTATCGGGGGAAAAGAGACGTATTTCCGTGAGGCACACAGAGGCGAGTCGGTCTCTTATGGAAGGTGCCTGCTGGATATAGGGAGCCTTCTTTGCCCCCCTGGCCCAGCCATCCGCGCCACATCCGCTGCCATCCGAGGCTGGCCCGAGGCCGCTCTGGGACCACCGGACGACAGGTGTTGAACGCCATCTACGTGGCGGTCGGACAAGCAAAACATGGTATGGCAGCCATGCCCCTGTCCCCGAAGTTGGGCGCCCGACTTATCCGGGGTAACTCGGGTCCGGGGTAACTCGGGTTCGGGTTCCCGAAAAAGCCAACCCGAGTTAGCCCTGACCCGAGTTACCCCTGATGATTCGGGGCTCTGGACGCCCGAGTTATCCGGGGTAACTCGGGTCCGGGGTAACTCGGGTTCGGGTTCCCGAAAAAGCGAACCCGAGTTAGCCCTGACCCGAGTTACCCCTGATGATTCGGGGCTCTGGACGCCCGAGTTATCCGGGGTAACTCGGGTCCGGGGTAACTCGGGCTCGGATTCCCGAAAAACGAACCCGAGTTATCCCTGACCCGAGTTACCCCTGATGATTCGGGGCTCTGACGAAGCGTGACGATCGACGCGTGATCCCTTCTTCGCTCTCTCTGGCTGGGCCCGGCAGAGCCCCAGCGTGCTATAGCCTTGGCTCCCTGGGGCAGCGAGACGCCGGGAGCCCAAACCACGAGAGGCACGTGCGCGGCCCGGCCGTGCACGCAGTGACCCTCCTCCTCCCCCTCCCCTCCTCCTCCCTCCTCCTCCTCCTCCTCCTCCTCCTCCTCCCCTCCTCCCCTCCTCCTCCTCCTCCTCCCCCTCCTCCTCCTCCTCCCCGCCTCCTCCTCTCCTCCTACCTCCTACCTCCTACCCCCTCCTCCTCCCCCCCCAGCCCACGAGGCCAGCAGCATCGCGCCACGAGCGCTCGCGCCACGCAGCTTCACGAAACCTATGTGCAAGTCTGTGCGCCGAGGTCTCCTCCGACACGTGCTGTTCCATCCGCGGCCCCCCCTGGGGGCAGCTCGTCGCACCGGCACCATCCCTCATAGCCCTGGGCCCGAGAACGAGAAGAAGCCGAAATCTAGAAGATCTGGGCACCATAGCCCTTCATAGCCCTGGGTACTTCATAGCCCTGGGTCCTTCATCCGAAGCCCTGGGTCCTTCATAGCCCTGGGCACCATCCTTCATAGCCCTAGCCTCAGAGGCCGAAATCGAGAAGATCTGTTCAATGTGGTCTGCGGCGAGCTGGTTCCAACAAACGGTCGGGCTCACGGCTGGACGTGTCCAGGGCCAACTGTGGCGAAAGCAATCGAGGGGGAAATCTAGGGAAAACACTGAGATTTAGACAATCTGATCGTCGGAGATCTGGGAAGATAGTCCCTATAGGACGCACGTCTACTGGGATCGGCGCGAAGGTTGCTAAGAGGATAAGGGAATGATCGGTGGATGCCAAGATGGGTTATATGTGGCATCACCGAGCGTATAAGTAAGTTACAGGTGCCCCAAGCGGCTCAGAGGGGGTAAGATAACTCAGCGAAGTGGGCGGTGCCCTCTTAGCCCGGACCCCCCCTGAGCTACTTGAGGCATCTGTACTCAATTTGTGCGCTAAAATCTGCCAAATATACCCCACCTTTTTAAAACGCCCGAAATGGGTACGGAAAAGATGGATACGAGACCCAACAACTGATGTTGTCCAAAACCGACAGCGGCCGCTGTTGCGCAGGCCGCCTTCTGTCTCAAGTGGACAGCGTCCGCGGCGGCGCGGACAGCGAGACCTGCCCCAGACGAACAAGAACTGCTGCTGGGCACCGCACCCATTCGTTTCGTACCTACGTCCTTCGTGCCAGGCCTTGGCACCCGCTGGCCAGCCGCCCTCCCCTCCTCGGCAACTCCCGCGCCCATCCCCAGAGGCCTCCTAGATGGGGTCCGAGTAGAAGGTGTCGGAGGAACGAGCTGCATCGCCGACGTGGGCGGTGCATCGGCGACGTCGACGTGAAGCTAGTCGGGCTCCACATGCTCGATCCCCCGACCACATCCGCTCTGATCCCACCTAAGAGGTTTAGAATCCCAGCAGTGTGACTCGCTGCCCCGCCCGCGGCGCCCGGCCCAGGCCTCGACTCCTGCAGCTGCTGCTGCCGCGCGCGCCTCTTCTCGGCGCCCTCCGCGCCCTTGCGGCCCTGAAAGGCGGCGGTGTGCCGGAGCGGCGCGCGGTGCTTCAAGGCAAGGGGCCGCCCTCCCTCGCCGTCTCCCAGACACCCTCCCGGACACGCTTACGTCGTGACAAAATGGTGGGCCGACTTCCCACCACCACTACCATAGGTAGGACGGGGAGGAGGGAGGATGGGGAGGCCCTCCTCCTCCTGCTCGTGTTTTTTTTGCCGTCGGCGGCGCCACTAAGAATGCAAGCTGTGGCAAGCTTAAAAGAACAGCTCAGTCGGAGTCGTCCGACAGCTCTCCGACTGCTGGCAGGAGGGGGCGCTGGTCCTCTTCGAGGGGGACAGCCTTCCTCACAGAACGAGGATGATCTTCCCCAGCAGTCCCCGAACCAGAGGCCGCCGACACCTGGACATGCGCCTCCCCACGGGACACAATGGAAACAGGCAGGTCGCATGGCGATTCGCGCGGCGCAGAGGGCACTGGAGCGAATCCATTCCAGAACAAGAAATGATCCTGGCGAAGGTCCCAAACATATGCAGTTGTGGGTACCGTAATTGTGAATACCTGCTTCGGTGAAGCCCCCTATTGGGCCACGAAGCGCTGCACTGGCGCGGAGTGTCCTTGCGGCCTCCGGGCGTGCCCAGGCGTGCCTTTCCCGGCCGGCGCTTCGCCGTGCGCAAAAGAGGAGCATGCCTGGCCCTCCGCCTGTGGGAGGCCTGTCGGGGGGGGGCTCGGGCCCCTGGCAAAGCGACTCCTGGCGGAGCGCTCAGCAGGAAAAAGGGGTTCGACGAAATAAACGAAAGAAAAGGGGATAATCAAACCGGGCCAAATAACAAGGGGCACGCGTGCCAAGGATCATACAATCGCGGATGCGAGACAAACGGCAGATGACAATGGCGCCAAGGTCCGGTAGGGGGGGGGTGGGCAAGCGAGTGCCCCGACAGGCCGGCGACGGACCATGACGAAGGAGCGGTCCCGATGTTTTCTGCATCCTGAAGCCGTCTCGGGGGCCCCGTGGTCGTCGGTCGTCGGTGGTGGTGGTCGTCGTCGTCGTCGGTCGTCGTCGTCGTCGTCGTCGTCAAAGTCGTCGTCGTCGTCGTGGTCGTCGTGGTCGTCGTGGTGGTCGTCGTCGTCGTCGTCGTCGTCGTCGTTATCGTCGTCGTCGTCGTCGTCGTCGTCGTCGTCGACGTCGTGGTCGTCGTGGTCGTCGTGGTCGTCGTGGTCGTCGCGGTCGTGGTCGTGGTCGTGGTCGTGGTCGTGGTCGTGGTCGTCGTCGCGGTCGTCGTGGTCGTCGAGGTCGTCGTCGTCGTCGGGAGGAAGAGGAGGAGGGGGAGGGAGGGGGGAGGGAAGGGGCCTCCAAGACGGATGTGGTTCACTTTTGGATTGCTTGCTGCTGCGCCTCCCTCAGCAAGGCAACTCGCCTGGCGGCCGCTTTGGGATGGGCTGGCTGGGATACGCGAAGCGTGAAGAGCGGGGGGAGACGGGGGAGAAGGCGCGGAGGCCGGGGAAGAGCGGGGGGAGCACGCGGGGTAGATGGGCGCAGGGGAGGGCGGGGAGGGGCGGGGGGAGGGAGGCGCACGGTCGAATAAGGCGAGGGGGGCCCCGGGAAGGCGGGGGGTGCACGAGGGAGCATGCGCGGAAGCTCGGAGAGGGTGGGGGAAGCACGGGGGCCAGGGGAGGGGGGCGCAGGGAAGGAGCGGGGAGAGGGCGCACGATCGGAATAAGGGGAGGGGGGCCCGGGGAAGGCGGGTGGAGCACGAGGGAGAAGGCGCGGAAGCCCGGAGAGGGTGGGGGCGCGCAGGGAAGCACGGAAGCAAGGGGAGAGGGGCGCAGGGGAGGAGCGGGGGGAGGGGGCGCACGGTCGGAATAAGGGAAGGGGGGCCCGGGGAGGGCGGGGGGGGGGGGAAAAGCACGGGGAGAAGGCGCGGAGGCCCTGGGAAGAATGGGGGGGGCACTGGGGCAACGGGAGAGGGCGCTAATGGGAGGGCGCGGCGTGGGGGAGGCGCACGGTCGAAATAAAGGCCCCAGTGTGCCTCCGGGGAAGAACGGGTTGCACTGGGGTCGAAGAGGGTGGCGCAGTGGGGGAGCGTGGGGAGGGCGACGGTCCTGAATAGGGCAGGAAAGGGGTTCCCGGGAGGACGGGGGGTGCACATGAGGGGGGGGCCAGGGGGAGGGCTCACAAGGTCGGATAAGGGGAGGCCGATTCGGGACGGCGGGGGTAGCGCGGAGGAGAAGGTCGCGGGGGGCCCGGGGAGCGTTGAGGGAGCACGGGGGCAAGAGGAAACAAGCGCAGGGGAGGATCGGTGGAAGGGGGGCGCACGGTCGGAATAAAGGGAGGGGGGGCCCAGGGAAGGCGGGGGGAGCACGGGGGACAGGGCGGGGGAGCCCGGGGGGCGTGGGGGGAGCACGGAGGCATCGGGAGAAGGGCGCAGGGGAGGGGCGGGGGGGGGGCGCACGGTCGGAATAAGGGGAAGGGGCATCCGGGCAGACGGGGGGCACGGAGGCAAGAGGAGGGGGGTGCAGGGGAGGGGCAGGGGGGAGGGCGCACGGTCGGAATAAGGGGAGGGGGGCCCGGGGAGGGCGGTGGAAACACGGGGGAAAAGGCGCGGAGGCCCGGGAAGAATGAGAGGAGCACGGGGGCAACGGCAGAGGGGCGCAGGGGAGGAGCGGGGGGAGGTCCGGCACGGTCGGAATCGGAGGCCAGAGGGGGCCCGGGGAAGGCGGGGGGCGCGGAGGCAAGAGGAGGGGGGCGCAGGGGAGGGGCGGGGGAGGGCGCACGGTTGGAATAAGGGGAGGGGGGCCGGGGAGGACGGTGGGGGAGGAGCGGGGGGAGGGCGCGCAGTCGGAATAAGGCGGGGGGGGTGGGGCCGGGGAGGGCGGTGGGGGCACAGAGCGGAGGAGCAGGCGCGGGAGTCCGGGGAGCGCGGGGGGAGCACGGGTTCAAGGGGAAAGGGGCGCAAGGGAGGTGCGGGAGAGGAGGGGCGCACGGTCGGAATAAGGGGAGGGGGGCTCGGGAAAGGCGGGTGGGGCGCGGGAGGGAAGGGGGGGGCGCGGGGCGAAGGGAGCGGGGCGAATGGGAGGGGCAGGGGGGCAGGTGCACGGTTGGAATAAGGTGAGGGGAGAAGGGCGCGGGGGCGCGGGGAGGGTGCGAAGAGGACAGGGGCAAGAGGAGGGAGGCGCAGGGGAGAGCGGGGGGAGGAGGGGGGTGGCGCACGGTCGGAATAAGGAGTGGGGGGCTGGGGGACGGACGGCGGGGGGAGCACGACGGAGGAGAAGGTACGGGGGCCGGGGAGCGTGGAGGGAGCACCGGGGCAAGGCTGGACACTGCGGAATTTTAGCCCTGCTTGGAATTTTGCGCTTCCCTCTCGGCTTCCAGAGAGGGGGTATCTGAGGATGTCTGAAGCGAAACTTCAGTTGTTCCTCTTCGCTGTTAGGTTTCTTCCAGAGCCACGCGCAAGTGCCCCAGGAGGGAAGAGGGTCCCCGACAGGCTGGGCCCGAAGCGGGCCCAGGAAAGGCCCAATATGGCCCCAGATGGGACTGCGCCTCCGAGGAGGCCCTCCTGAGAGGGCCCCGAGTCGGGCCCAGGAGGGGCCCAGGATGGCCCAGGGGGGCGCCTGGGGGCCTCTCCGCGAGCCCCGGCCCGCCCCCCCCCCTCCCGGGTGCGTTCCCCCATATGAGGGGCGCACGAGGAGCTCCTTACTTTCAGAAAAGGGTAACTCTAAAAGTGAGGGTAACTCTGAAAGTGAAGGGCTTTTTGCCGCCCAGGGCGGCATTTTGAGGCCCTCCCGCCCGCCCGCCCGGGGAGGAGGGCATTTTGACGCCCAGGGCGGCATTTTGACTCCGAAAGTCAGGCCCAGGCCCGCCCCCCCAGCCCTGGAAAACCACGCGTGCGAGGGAGGGGGCCCGCGACGAGGGAGGGGTCGGCGCTCGCCCGACCGAGCTGCGCCATCGAGGCGCGCCGTGTGGCCAAACCTTTTTGTCACATTAGTGAGTTTGACCTTCTCGCCGAGGTCTCTTGGGGCGTCTTGGGTGCATCCTCGAGGCATCTTGGGGTTCTTGGGAGCCTCTTGGGGGCGTCTCGGGGGCTCCTGAGCGCCCCTTGGGGCAGTCCTGGGGCGCACTTGGGAGCCCATGGGCGGCGTGAATCAGTTCGGCCCCCTCTTGGCGAGATGCACGGGCACGCATATACACGGCGCAAAACAATGGACAACAATGCCTGGATAGGGGGGGGGGGTAGGAAGCGGAGGGGAGAGAGGTTACGAGAAGAAGCTGGAGGAGGAAGTGGCTCCTGGACACAGCCCCGAGGGAACCATCATACGCTTTGAGGGGCAAGGCGTCGCAAGAAGAGGGGGAGCAGGGGCGATCCATCTCAGGAAGAGGAGGGGGATGAGACCGGCGTAGGGTGGAGGCGAGGAGGATGGGGAGAAATGGGAAATCATAAGAACAGGGAGAAACGATGACCGAGGCAAGGGCGGGAAGGAGCAAGGGGAGGCAGGAGGCGAAGAGGACGAGGAGCAGTCGGGGAGGTGGGGCAGGGAGAAGCGGGAGGAAGATCAGGACGAGGCCACTTCAGCAGCAGCAGCAACTGAAGCATCAGTGGGACAGGAAAGAGAGGAACAAGTGTGCAATGAAAGCTGTATAGATGGATTTGCTATCGTCCCATGCGTCACGTTGCTCTCGATGGGCCGAAGTAACCAGGGCAAGGCAAGGCAAGGCAAGGTCAGGCACGGCAGTACAAGGTGAGGCAAGGTAAGGCAAGGCAAGGCAAGGTGACCCATCCAAGGCGAGGCTAGGCAAGGGAAGGCATTGCAAGGCAATGCGAGGCGAACAGAACAGACGCATCCAACTTCAACAGTCTGACCGAAACCATGTCGGCTCAAACCTGCAGAGGCAGCCGGACCCCGGAAGCGAGCCTCAATTTTGGCACGATGGCGCCTAAGAGGGTTGCCAGGAAGGCACCCGACGCTGCTTCGGCAACGGGCCTGAGGAATCTGCATGGCGACGAGGCTCTCAACGCGGAGTACGTGGGCGACTTTGAAGCGATGATGCAGCGCCTGCAGGGCATTGAAGAGCTGGACAACATCGCGGCCTTGGACTCCCAGGTGGCCTCGGAGGGAGGCCACGGACAGCCGATCGTGCCGAAAGACGTCCAGATCATCTTGGAGCGCGGCGAGCAAGCTGAGGGGACTGGCTCACTGTACTTGCACAACATCCGCTGGCGGCCCCAGGTGTGCTTGCCCTACAACGTCAAGGGTATCAGAGACATGCAGGACCACTCGTTCAGAGTTCCGCCGACGGGTACCACCAGGATCACGGTACACATTGCCTTGGAGAAGCCCGAGGACGCCAAAGAGATATTGACGACGAAGCGAGGCACATTGCACAGGATCTCACCAGAAGAGCAGGTGCACGCGCTCTTGTGGGCAGTCGACACCTACTTCAGCCTGCCGTCTAATAAGAAGTCGGACGATATAACCAAGAGATGGGTGAATGCCTTCCGGAACGTCAACTATGTATTTCACAGCATCAGCAGCGTGGACAAGATGATCAAAGAATCGACCGTTCTTCGGGAAGAATGGACGCAGCGCGGCGTAGTCAGCCAGCGCTCACCCTTGGCGCTCCTACTGATGGTGATTGGCCAGCGCAAGGCTCTGGAGAAGCAGAGCGGCAAGATCACCACCGATGCGCTCTACAAGTTCTACAAGGGAATCAAGTGGGCGACCAAATCTGAAAAGATTTCAAAGAACTTGCTGGAGAACGCGAGCGCCATTGCAACCAAGTGGCACCTTTGCGCGGATACGAATTGCCAGGCAGTTGTGAAAAAGTCAGAAGAGATGTATGGTTCGGAGGGCCCCTTCCAATCTGTCTTGGCAATCTACCTCATGTGCCTCAAGGCCGGCAAGCACCCCGACGCAATCGGCTGGATGTTCGAAATGATCTTAGACCAGTTCCGGGCCAGGATTGCATATTCCCCAAATGCCCTGATCGAGTCAGGCGGGGAGTCGGATTAGTAGTGGGAAGCGGGGGTTGGGATATCTCGCTCCGCATCCCCCCCGTGCCCCCTCTCATCCCACCCCCCCTCTTCTCGATCAAAGCATGGGTCGGGGATGACATTTCAAGGAACATCACGCGCGACAGCGTTGGCTCCAAACAGATGCAGACGAGGGGCCGGGTAACCGACGTCGACGTAGTTGCGTTCAAGAAAGATCTATTTGCTCACTTGCTGGACGAGGAGCTGAACAGTTTCAATTTCACCGCGAGCAGGAAGAGCCTCATGCGGTCCTACCTCAGATCGCCAAAACATTTCCGCAGCAAGGAGGGTTTCATGGACAACGAGTTCGCCAAGCACGCTGGCGCTCCAGACCTCAGCCACAAGCACGACTTCAACCGCGCGGAGAGACTTTTCGACAGCTTCGCGAGCTCACTCATCTACGGCAGAGCGTACGACCCCGTCATCAAGCAGTGCCTGAAGCAGAGCAAGTCTGTCAAGGACACCTTCGGCTATGGCCAGATCGGGACCGACTTGCAGCAGGTCGGTTGATGTTGCTGGTGTTGATGGTGGAAAGGTTGTTGCTGTTGCTGTTGCTGTTGTTGTTGTTGATGGTGTTTGTGTAGTTGTTGTCATTGATATTGATGTGGATGCTGCTGTTGGTGCTGTTAATGGTAAGGTCAGCGTGACTGTTGTTGCTGGTGGTGTTGTTATGGCTGGTGTTGTGGTGGTTGTGATTGTGGTTGTTGTTGGTGGTGGTGTTGTTGCTGTTGTTGTTGGTGGTGTTGGTGCTGTTGTCGCTGATGTTGAGGGCGAGGAGGTAGGGGGGCGAGGAGGATGAGGAGGAGGAGGAGGAGGAGGAGGGCGAGCAGAAGGCCAGAGGCCTCTTGGATGTTTGGGGGCTCCTTTGGAGGCCTCTGAGGCCGTCTCGGATGCCCCTCGGCGGTCTCGGGGGCCCCTTGGGGCGTCTTGGGTGCCGTTGGCGGGTGCCTTTTGAGGCCTCTTGGGGCCGTTTAGGCACCACTCTGGGGCCCCTTGGGGGCCTCTTGGGGCTCTCTCTGGAGCCCTGGGGGCCATGTTGAGACCATCTCGTTGGACATCAATCAAAAGAAGGAGGGATTCTTCCTTGCCGGCGCCCCTCTAGAGCTTTTAAAATCGCCTATTGGGGCCCTCTTGGAATGCTCTTGGGGCCGTATCGGGGGCTTCTTGGGCTTCGGTTTTGGGCCATTTGAGGCTTCGGAAGGCCATCGGAAGCGAGAAGGCGAGAAGACCAAATGCGTGGATTTCCCTTACTGAGGTTTTGAAGGATTTGGGCCAATTAGGGGCTCTGTTGGGGGTGCTCCGAGGCCTCTCGGGGCCGTCTTGAGGCGGTCTTGGAGCCTCTTAGGTGCTCCAGGACCGCCTCTTAGAGGCTCCAACATCTTGGGGGGGACCTTGAGTCATCTTGAGCCGTCTTGGAGGCCAACTTGGGATTTCTGAGACCCTCGTAGAGGGCTGGCGGGGTTGAGTGAGTGGATTCGGGGCGGTTCGCACAACGTATGTCTGCGCGGTCAAGGTCCATGACGCGATCTCGGAGGACGCGAGCGCCGCCAAGTCCACCGACGAGGGGAAGGACGACAAGCCGGAGGAGGCCGCCGACAAGAAGGATGCTGAGCAGGCTGACGAGTCTGATGATGGAATGTACGTGGACGACGAATACGACGAGGCGAAGGCCCGCTGGTGGCAGCACGCAAACCAGCTCGTCTCCACCTTCGTCCGCACAGTGGCTCCGGGCCCCAACGAGGCGGCCATGATTTCTGCTGTGAAAGAGACACCTGCTTGCAAAGCGGTCGACGCCGCTAACTCGGACAGGGTGGTCATCATCTACAACAGCAAGCAAGAGGGGCAGTGCAAAACGCAACCGCACATCAGGATGCCAGTGCACCGCCAGCACTACATGACCCGCTGCGTCCAGAGTTTGCTGAAGATCATGACGGACGGCGACTGGGAGGCTGACCCCGACCTGATCAGCATCCACCCGAAGGCGATCTATTTATTTCTGGACGCTTTTAAAACTGACAACGTCGAGGGGTTCAACAAGTGTTTCAGCACGGGGGATTCAAGGCTGCAGAGGGCCACGACGAAGTACTTCCTGACGTACGAAGAGAGCAGCCTTAAGAAACGGAAGTCTCGGGAGAACGAAGCAGCATTCGCAGTGGTGGAGCTGATGACGGCCATTAGTTCGGAGCCATTGGACCTCGTTCCAAAGGCGCGCTTAACGTTCCCCAACAGCTCCAACCTCAACAACCACATCGGCCCGCTGGTGACGACGGACCCGCGCGACCCAGACGAGTGGACCCTCAGCGTGATGGAGAAGCGGCAACTCCTCGGAGACGCGCTGGTAGAGGGAGGTGGCCGGGCTGCTGGATGCACTCAGGCCCGCGCGGCACCAAGCTAAAATGCATTGCGAATGAGAGGGGAGGAGGAGGAGGAGGAGGATCAGGAGGATCAGGATGGCCAGGGGGAGTAGGATGCGGAGGAGAAGGACAATCAGGACGAGGAGGACGAGAAGGAGAAGGAATAATAGGAGGAACGTTCTGGAAGGAGAGGAGTAGTTAGATGAAAAAGGAGAGGGAGAATGATGACATGGAGGATGACGATGAGCCTGACAGGCTAAGACGAAGGATGTCGTGATGAGGAAGCCCACCGACATTGAGCACGTGTCATTTCACGCCAACTCTGTCGACTTCTACAAAGAAATCATTCATTCCTTTTGTGCGAGTGGCGTGGTGGACTGCGCTCCTCTGAGCGAGAATTGCGCCATGGCGTCGATAATGCTCAAGAAGCCCTGCACGTTGATCTGCTACACAGAAGCTCACGCGCAGATGATCGAGAAGAGGCTGTGCCAGCGTGTATTCGCTGCGCTGACGAGGGAGAGCTGCGAGGAGCTGTACGAGCCCATGGCTGTGTCAGACCTCGCAGGCAACCCGGCGGCGACCGCTGCCGAAGGTGAAGGCGCCCCCGAGGAGGAGAAATCTGCGGCCAAGAAGAAGGCCCGGAAGCGCGCCGCCCCCAAGGGCACAGCTGGCGAGAAGCCCCTCAAGATGACCAAGGATGATGCTACAGGCGCGGAGGGAGGCGCCGCTGGCAAGCTGAGCGAGTTACTGAAAGCCCTCGACGCTGGCGGGGAGAAGCCAGGGGAGACCTCGGGCACTGCGGGGGATGAAGTTGGCGAGGCAGCGTAGGTAGCCTTGGCCCATGTGCAAGCGTTAGGAGCCATGACCATAGCGACGCACGCAACGAACAAAACATAAACAAACGTAGCACCTGCGTTTTCGGAAGGCACGGCGCCCCACCTTCAGACTGCGAGCCAATTTTCTTCCATATTTCAAGCAATGCGATTTTGCATTCAACTCGCCTGGGCCAATCGCTGGGCACGGCGATTTCGAGCTAGGCATCGCAACCTACTGGCAGTGAGGAATCGAGGCGGCGACGGCACGCAGGTGTGCTTCACTGCGCGCGAAGCTGCAAGGCAAAGCAGATGCATGAGTCGCTGTTTTTCGTGCGCCAGATGTGTTTATGTACCTCTAGACTCTGGTGCTTTCTGAAGCGACGAAGACAGTTGGCTCTGCCTCTTAGAGCCTGCAGCGAAGAGATGGTGGCACGACGAAGATGTGGGCGAGAAACAGAAGGTCAGGACGAGCACTTACCCGAGCTAGAAAGGATGAGATATCAAGGAGGAGGGCGATGATGGGTCGCGGGGTGGGTCGCGGGATGGGTCGCTGGTGGTTCGACGCCATGCAATGACAAACAAAATTCAACAACAACCGCAACAAGAACAACAACAACAACAACAACAACCCCAGCAACAACAAACACAAGACAACAACGACAACAACAACAACGACGACAACAACGACTACGACAACAACAACAACAACAACAGCACCAACAACAACAACAACAACAACAACAACAACAACGGCAACGACAACAACAACAGCAAAGCCAGCCGCAACACCAACAACAACAGCAGCAACGACAACACCAACAATAACATCAACAGCGACAGCAACAACCACAACAACAACAACAACAAATAATTACTACCACAACAACATCAACCACGACAACAACATCAACTACAACAACAACGATAATCCGCATAACGGAATCCCACTTCAGCCACGCACCCAGGGACAGTGACTGACCGTTCGGCCCCCTCACTCTGATGATGGTGATGATGACGATGATGGTGGTGATGATGATGATGATGATGATGATGATGATGATGATGATGATGATGATGATGATGATGGCAGGGAGGGGCATGATGATGGGGCCTGAGGGTGGGCCCACCGACCTGGCCTAAGGCCGTATTGCAGAAGGCGTCGCTTCTGTCTCTCAGTCGGACGGGCTCCTAACATCCGCTTGCGTTCTATATTTTTGGTTGCCGCTCCCGCGGCGGCGCTCGATCGCATTTAGTTTGGGCTTTGCTCAGAGACAACGAATGACGTGGCGACTCGCTTACTTCATGTCCACATTCTCCTGTTCGCCACCTTCTTCTTCCTCCTTCCTCTAGGCCACTCGGCGTTGCATCTCGCGTTCCGTCTCTCATGGCCTCTGGCGCATCCCGCCGCCGCGCCTGGCCCCGCAGCTCCATTCGGTCTGAGGCATATCTGGGAGGCGTCTTCGGGTGTCTTGGAGGGCCTGAGGATGCTCTACCGCGGGGGGCATCATGACTGCTGGCCCCGAGCCCGAGGGTCCAAACCCCGACCCAGGCAGCCCCCGAGCGGCATTGGGGCGAGTCCAGGGATGCGGATTCCACGGCCCCCCCCGTGCTGGCGGTGTGTGCTGTGATGTTTGTACGGTGGTGTGTGCGGTGTGATTTGTTGGTGGTGTGAGATGTGAGTTGTGTTGCTGGTGGTGTTTGCTGTGCGGCTTTTGTCGTTGGTGGCGCGTGCTGTTTGATTGTTGGTGCCGGCGATGTGTGCTGGGGGCTTCTCGGACCATCTGGCGCCCAAAGCTTCTACTCTACATGTGTATGGAATGACACTAATGGCTCTCTCGAGGCACTCTCGTGGGCCATCCGGCCCCCCCCCCCGGATAATGCTCTCGCGCAATGGGGAGGTGATTCCGCCTCAACGCCGGCCGCGCATGTGGGTCAGGGCAGAGGCCCATTCCCCCCAATATTGACGCCGCTGTCAGCACATAGCACCGTGCTCCATCATCGGCGTTTTCTAAAGCGAGCAAATACATGTGTGATCATCAATACCGGCACCATGTTTCAGTATCCCCCATAATATCCAGCACATCTCATATGCACAACGGCCGTTTTGGATCAACTTCCATATGTTTAGGCGCGTGGTCAAGATGCCAGCGCATTCTAAGCCAGTGGTCAGACCAAGAACTCAGATGCGGTTTCGTCCCACTTAGGCCAACTACTGCTTCGCACCAATCAGCACCCAGGGGGCGTGAGAGGAGCCGGTCTCCACGAGGCGCAGTGGCAGGTCCGACAATCACCACCATCGACGATTGTGTAGGCATTCAATCGATTAGTCATGCACTGTCTGGCTTGGGAGTCTGGCACAAGTGCCTCGCCGCGAGCGACAGCGACCCAACGGTGCTAAAATTATGGAAGGAGAACTACGCCAACGGTGAGACCAGGTTTTTCCCAGATCTCACCAAGCGGGACCTCTCGGCCATGAAGAGCCTGGGCCAGGTGGACGTGTACTCAGCTGGTTTTCCATGCCAGCCATTTTCGTGTGCCGGTAACAATGGCGGCGCTCAAGATGACCGGGCAAATGTGCTACCACATATCGTGAAGTATCTGCGGGCTGGCCTCCCCAAGACGTTCCTGCTGGAGAACGTGGAGGGCCTGGCAACTACGCACCAGGACACGCTCAAATGGCTCCTGGCCCAGCTGAAGGCAGCTGCAGACAAAGCGCACTACGTCACCGCCTCCATCGTGAAGACGGGGGATCACGGCATACCCCAACATAGGAACAGGATCATCATCGTCGGAGCCCGAAACGGATAGCGACCCCACCCCGAGCGCGCCCCCTGTGGTGTCGAGGATGTGCCACGCCTGCCACGCTTTGCGAGCCCGAAACGGATAGCGACCCCACCCCCAGCGCGCCCTCTGTGGTGTCGAGGATGTGCCACGCCTGCCACGCTTTGCGAACCCGAAACGGATAGCGACCCCACCCCCAGTGCACCCCCTCTGGTGTCGAGAAAGTGCCACCCCTGCCACGCTCTCCGACCCTGGCACGCCGTGCTGTGCTGTGCTGCGGTGAGCTGTGCTGTGCCGTGCTGAGCTGTGCTGTGCTGAGCTGAGCTGTGCTGAGCTGTGCTGAGCTGTGCTGTGTGTGTGTGTGTGTGTGTGTGTGTGTGTGTGTGTGTGTGTGTGTGTGTGTGTGTGTGTGTGTGTGTGTGTGTGTGTGTGTGTGTGTGTGTGTGTGTGTGTGTGTGTGTGTGTGTGTGTGTGTGTGTGTGTGTGTGTGGTGTGATGTGTGTGTGTGTGTGTGTGTGTGTGTGTGTGGTGGGTGTGTGTGTGTGTGTGTGTGATGGTGTGTGTGTGTGTGTGTGTGTGTGTGTGTGGTGTGGTGTGTTGTGTGTGTTGTGGTGTGTGTGTATGTCTGTGGGGAGGGGGGGGGGGGGGAGGGGAGGTGTGTGTGAGGAGACGCGGGTGCGACGCGGCAGAGAAGAAAACCAGAACCCCACGAAACATGTGGGGAATTAATAGCTTCCCACAGAGATGGGGCCAGCTTTGCCTCTGGAGCGTCCTTTTGGAGGCCCCGTGGAGCGTCTTGAAAGCCTCTTTGGCTGTTTTGGGGCCATCCTGGGCCCTCTTTGAGCGCTCTCGGGCCGTCGTGGGGCCCTCTTGGGCCTTGGGCAGTCTCGTGGCCCTCTGAGGCGCTCTTGGGGCTGACTTGAGCCGTCGAGGGCCGAAAGATGGGCCTTAGGGCCGTCTCGGGACCTCTGAAGCCGTCTTCAGGCAATCCTGGGGGCCTCTTGGACGTTATGGACCCTGGGCAGACCAAAGGAGCAGATACGCTCAAAATATAAACGTTCTCACTGGAATGGGGCCAGGTCTGCCTCTGGGGCGTCCTGTTTTGGGGGCCACGTGGAGCGCCATGAGGGCCTCCTTTGGCCGTCTTGAAGCCATCCTGGGCCCTCTTTGAGCGCTCTCGGGCCGTCTTGGGGCCCTCTTGGGCCCACCTGGGGCCGTCGCGGCAGTGGCTTGGGCGCTCTTGGGGCTGTATTGGGTCGTCTTGGGGACATCTAAGGGGTCGATCCCCACCTCAGCTGATGAGTTGTAAAAATCTGCGGCGGGCTTCTTCAGAGCCTCGCAGACTGCCGACGTCCCCGCCGCCCCCTCACTCTTATCCGCGACTGCGGGATGATATGTAACTTCATGTTGCTGGAGGTTGCACAAAATTCCCTGCGGGGGGGAAGATTATTTTCCGTCAGCGGCACCAAAAACACACACACACAAGGCCGCCCCCTGGGGGAGAGGTCCCAAGGGGCAACAACGACCCCTCAAAATGACTGGCCCCGCCCCCCCCCGTCCCCTGGGAGAAAAATATCGAGGCGAAGGACCCAATCATACTATGCAGCTACGAGCATCGCGAGGCAAGTGAAAGGGAAGAGGGGGTCTGGCAAGATGACCATGGCGTGGGCGGGGAAAGAAGCGGACATGGGCGAGCAGAAGTCGTCTTACTTTCGCGACGGCCTCTCCAAGAAGCTAGGCCTCTATAGGTTGATCCGCGAGGCCTGGCCTGAAGAACAGTCCACCCGAGTTTCGCCTTCTCTCGACTGCCCAACTGTATGACCTCGCGCCGCGGACGACCCGCGCACGTCGCTGGAATCCTTTCGGAGCGACCAGCGCGCGTCGCGGGGACTCCCATGCGCTCTGCCTCCAAGTGCTGCCGAACTCCCGCGCGCTCTGCCTGGCCGCTCGCCCCTTGTCAGCCATCCGATGTTTCTGACCCCGCGGCGCGGACGACCCGCGCGCGTCCCTCGAATTCCTTCGGGGCGACCCGCGCGCGTCGCGGGGCGTTCGTGGGGTGTGCCCAATTGAGTGCAAGTACACCATGCGGACCCTGCCGCTGGGGCCTTCGGTGGAACCCACGAATCACATGAGAGTGTGCCCAATCGGGCGTGGGTGCGCCATGCGGACCCTGCCGTTGGGGCCTTCGGTGGAGCTCTCTATCGGCCCACGAAATGTGTGAGGGGTGTGCCGGATCGAGCGCGGGTGTGCCATGCGGACCCTGCCGCTGGGGCCTTCGGTGGACCTCCCTATGGGGCACCGAAATGTGTGAGGGCTGTGCCGGATCGCGCGCGGGTGTGCCATGCGGACCCTGCCGGTGGGGCCTTCGGTGGATCTCCCTATCGGGTCACGAAGCGTGTGAGGTGTGTGCCGAATCGGGTGCAGGTAACCATGCGGACACTGCCGCTGGGTCCTTCGGTGGAGCTCCCTATGGGGCCACGGAATGCATGAGGGTTGTGCCGGATTGGATGCGGGTACGTCATGTGGACCCTGCCGATGGGGCCTTTGGTGGACATCCCAATGGTGGACCTCCCGAAGGGTGTGGCGAATCGCGTGCGAGTATGAACGAAGGAGACGCGAGGACTGTCTTTTCAAAACGAGGACCCAACACCACAGGATGGTTGGGAAAGACTGGGTCAATGAATTTCGGGGTCCGACTTGTGGCCTTTCACCCAGGCCCGCCTTCCGTTTCCTTGGTGCTCCTCCTTCCGCCTCCTCTCTGTGGACCCCTTGATCACAGGAATCCTTTACTGAAAACTTCCGTACTAAAGGAACACCTACTGAGGAACGCTTCCTAAAGGAATCCTTCGTAACGATCCCTTGCTAAGAGAATCCTTACTCAAATAATCAGTGCATGGGGGAACCTAACTAAAAATCGATTACACAAGGCATCCGTACTTAGCAACCCGTACGAAAGGCAAGCAACACTACGGCATCGTCACTGAGAGAACCCTCACTCAGGAAACCCTTACTGAAGGCATCCTGTCCTGACTGGGAAGCGGTTACTGAAGGCACCCTTACCATGGAATCCATACCAAGGGTATCCTTAGTAAAGAACCCTTTAAGACAGGCACCCTTCATCAATACATCCGTCCCAAGGGCACCCTTACTAAAGATCCTTTACTACATGGGGTGTGTATTGAGGACGCCGTACGAAAAAAAAGATCCTGATTAAGGATTCCTTACAACATGGGTTCTTTGCTCAGGATTCCGAACTGCAGGGGCCCTTAATACAAATCCCTCTCTAAAGGCATCCTTACTGAAGAGTTTTTATATAAAGATCCTTCCGACGGACTCCGTATTAAAGACCTGTTATATTTAAAAAAGTACTCGGGAATTCATGAGAGAAAAACGGTTACGTTTCGCCTTACCAAAGAACCCCTTCGTATGGATCCGATACTAAAGGCATTGTTTCAGGAATCGATCCTAAAAGCACCCTCAACAAAGAATCCGTTCTCAGGGCATCCTCACAAAAGGATTCCTCACTGAATGGCTTCTTCCTAAAACCCGCTTACTGCCGGGTCCCTTACTAAAGGAACCCTTAGGACAGGAGCTAGAACAAGAAGGTCCTTTCTCAAAGGGTCCTTCTTCAGGATTCCTTACCAAAGGCATCTGCACCAAGGATTCGACTCTAAAGGAGTCCTCCTTACGAAAGAGCCTTTACGGAAGGAGAAGCTCATCCAGGAAAAGCATTAACATAGACACCTTATTGGAAGGATTCCGTTTTCAGGATCCCTCACTACAGGCATCCAGACTCAGAAACCCACACGAAAGGCGCCTTTGACAGGGAATCCGTACCATAGACATGATTACAAAGGACTCCTTACCGAAAGCACCCTTACTAAAAACTGCTTACTACAAGGGTCCTTACTGAAGGCATCCTCTCTACAGGCACCTGTACTAGGGATTCCGCATTTCAAGAAATCCTTCCTAATGCCTCCTGAAGAAGGGCGTCCCAATAAGCCTTACGACAAGAACCAAGCATCACCGATGTCATCATGATAGCAGAGACGCGAACCGCCGGTATGCCCCAAAACCCCCTCGACCCCCCTCTTTCGCCTTCCACAAATGGTGACAGGAGCGCAAGGTTCGTCACTGCGTTGCGCCCTGGGTGATCCAGCGGAGTGCGGTCCTACCCAGATCTAAACTAGACCTCGCCCTCGATGGGTTTGCGAATTTCGCCAGTGTCCCTACCTGCGTGACCCCGTGGGGGCCAGCTATTGCCGCATACTGACTAGACATCGCCTTCCCTGGCGCTGCGAACTGCCTCGCCGTCGACACCTCCTTGAGGTCCTGGGAGGTCCAGCAGAGTCCGGACATGCCCTTCCTAGGTGCTGCAAATTTCGCGGCTGTCGCCACTTTCGTTACCTCGTGTGGCTTCAGCGGAGCGAAGGCCACACGCGGATCCAAACTGGACCCTGGCCTCCTGGGGCGCTGCCAGCTGTCCAGCTGTCACCGTTTTCGTGAGTTCCTCGGAGGTCCAGCGGGGGTGACGGCCCCGAGGGAGTCGCCACGTCAGTGCGCCCAAGAGATGCCACCGACGTGGACAGCATCTGGCTGCACCTGAACGCCATGTTGTCATAGGCCGCGTCCTCGGAAAACCTGCTCTCGAAACGCGGCCCAGGATTGGACGTCCTCTCCGCTCATGCGAAAAACGGCAGGGAGAAGGCCGAGAATTCGACCAGCAAGCTCACCCTGGAAGCGTTCCTGCAAAATCGAGATATCAGAAAGCCCTTGGTCATCATCGCAGCATGTTGCTCCTCGCCGCCCATGTCGACCTCTGTACCCCCCCTCGTCCTCGTCTTCGTGCTCCTCAAAGCTTCTCTTAGCCCTGCTCTCCTGGCCTCTGCCCCTCTCCTGGGATCGCTTCCGCCGTGGTGTGCTGTACCTGCCACATCCTGCCACATCCGGTGTTCCCTTGCTGCTCCATCGGGGCGTGCAGCGCGAAGGCCGCCTACGCAGCTGCCACCTGGGATCGCGAGCCCTGTCATGTCATCGTTGGCTCCGGATGGGCCCGCTGGTGTTGTCACGCGCTGCAGCTGTGTTGGGCACGTCGTGGGGCGACTCCTCTGCGAGGTGCACTCCCACCGAAAAAGGAATGCCCTAACGTCTGCACTTCTCCCAATAGATCCCCCACGGTGCCCTGCGGCACGGGTTGGTGTCCCCAGGTCCCTTGCTCAATCCCCTGAGCCTCAGTCGTCAATCCTGAGGGGTCTTTAACCTTCCCTGCCTGAATCGAGCACCCCCGCCCGCTCCCCTTCCTCGAGCACAGAATGCTACTTAACACAAGCGTTATGCATGTGGACCCCGAATTCCCCAATCTCTTTTTTCCAAGGAAGCTCCCCTCATCGAGTCGCCAACGAATGAGACACTACAGTGCAACCAAACATGACTAACATGTAAAGTAATTGAGACAGCATACCTCGAAACATGGCTATACATCAAAGCGCAGACGCTTCTTTTTATGCACGGGGCGTATGCCCGCAACAA
Source organism: Prorocentrum cordatum (assembly GCA_963575745.1). Classification (NCBI taxonomy): domain Eukaryota; class Dinophyceae; order Prorocentrales; family Prorocentraceae; genus Prorocentrum; species Prorocentrum cordatum. The sequence goes on from CAUYUJ010003914.1 coordinate 129,532, forward strand.
CTTGCACGGCAAATTCGGCTGCGACGATTTCCGCCTGGAAGGCCGAGACGGCCTCATTCAGAAAAAGACCACGGTAGCCAATCACAGCCCTATCGAATGGCGGATTGGGTGCAATTGCCACCACGACGACGCCACAGGATCCGAGACCCGCAGAGAAGCCGCCATCAGAAAAGACTTGGAGGTGCCATCCCGCCTCCACTTTTTCCGCAAACTCCTGGGGATCTAATTTGTCGACCCCTTCCCGGCGGCTCAACACGATATGGCACTAGAACCACGCGCGCGCTTCGCGCGCGCTTAGGTTCTAGCCGTGGCCACGGAACAGCTCCGAACACGGTATGACCAGGCACAGGTCCAAGTATGTGGCGTTAGCCCAGAAAACCGACCTCCTCCCCGTCCTCCTCCCCCCCCTCCGCCTCCTCCTGCCTCTCCGCCCCCTCCTCCCCCTCCCCCTCCTTCCCCCCCCCCCCCTCCCCCTCCTCCTCCTCCTCCCCTCCTCCTCCCTCCTCCTCTCTTCCTTGTCCTCCTCCCCCTCCTCCTCCTCCCCCTCTCCTTCTTCTCCTCCCCTCTTCTCCTTCCCTCCTCCCCCCCGTCCTTCTCCTTCCCCCTCCCCCCCTCCTACTCCCCCTCTTCTCCTCCCCCCCCTCTCCCCTTCCGCATCCTCCGACTCGGTCGTCGTCCTCATCCTTCTCCTCCTCCGCCTCCTCCTCCTCGTCCTCCTCGTCCTCCTGTTCCGCCTCCTCCTCCCTCCTCTCCACTCCCGTCCTCCTCCTATTATCCCCCCTCCTCCCCCTCCCTCCTCCTTTTCCCCTCTCTACCCTCCTCCTCCTCCTCCTCCTCCTCCTCCTCCTCCTCCTCCTCCTCCTCTTCCTTGTCCTCCTCCTCCTCATCTTCATCATCCTCCTTCTCCTACTCATCCTCATCATCATCCTCCCTCCCCCTCATATCCCTCCTCCTCCCGCCTCCCTCCTCCTCCTCCTCCTCCTCCTCCTTTTCCTCTTCCTCCCTCTCTTCTTCCTCCTCCTCTTCCTCCATCTCCGCCTGCTCCTCGTCCTCCTCCTCCTCCTCCTCCTCCTCCTCCTTATCCCTCTTCCTCATCCCCCTCCTCCACCTCGCAAAACACTCGACGCCGGGATGTGTTCACAACGTGGGCCCAGCATATCCGGACGACTTCCCGGGGCCGCCTGTTCATCCCGCCTTGTGTCTTACGGTCCAGGGGCCCCGCAAGGGCCCCCTGGAGGCTGGAACTTGTGCAAAAGCTTCCCGTCGTGTTTTTTCGTCCCGACGCGAGGTGGGAGCAAAGAAAAGCGACACCACCACCACCACCAGGGCGAGGAGCCAGGGGATGCCCCCTGGTGATGTGGCCACACCTCCCCGCTCGAGACATCCCCAACCTCCAGCTTGAAGGGGCATCGCGGACCTTCTCGATGAAGGTGGCTCCCCTGGTGGTGGTGGTGGTGGTGGTGGTGGTGGTGGTGGTGGTGGTGGTGGAGGTGGTAGGGGTGGTGGTGGTGGTGGTGGTGGTGGTGGTGGTGGTGGTGGTGGTGGTGGTGTCGCTTCTCCTTCCCCGAGCGAGAGGGACTGGGTCCTGCACTCTGCCCCGGGCCTCAACGGCCTCCGGACGGGAGGCGCCCGCCCTCGAGGGCGGCGCGGCTGGCCCGACGCGACGCCGACGGCGTTCCCTCGGGGCCTCTCCTGCCTTTCATTTTGGGGGAGCCGGTTTCGGAACCAGGGGCCGTCGAGAAACAGGAACCGGGGCAAAAAACTACTCCAAGAAGATGCGAATGCGGCCCCGGTCGGGCCGGGGCGGGGGGAACGCAGCCCCGGGAGGGAGGGAAGGTGGGAGGAAGGAGCAGCAGGAGAAGGAGGGAGCAGGAGGAAGCGAGTCAGAAGCAGGGATCGTGTGCATCCTGAAGGATGCGTCATGAACCTGTGAATTTCCCACCAAATATTTGTACTACCACGGTCAGGGGAGAAGCAGATCCCACGGGGAATGCAATGGCATCGGGGTAGAGCAAGGCAAGACCGATCTCTGGGAGCTGGTGGTAAGCCACGATGACTTCCGAACCCTCAACAGGCTTCCGAAAACCACTCCATCTTCTCCTCATCGTCGTCGTCCTCCTCTTCCTCCTCCTCTTCCTCCTCCTCCTCCTCCTCCTCCTCATCGCCGGGGCCCGCGATGGTGGAAAATAGCCTCCACAAGGCACGGCGCCCACCCGGGGCCGAAGACGGCGAAGAAGCGTATCCTAATGGAGGCTCGAAGCCTGACGATGAACCAAGGGAACATGGGATCCTGCAGCGTCTCCCGCGAGACCAGCACAGGGGGAGAGACCACCAGCATGGCCCATGGCATCTGTTTGTCGCGCACCCGTGACATGCATCTTGGGAGCCCTTCGGGGGCTTCTGGCGGCGTCTTGGGGGCCTCCGGGGCGCTTCTTGGAGTCTCCTGGTAGCTTTCTGGGGCCGAAGGCTCGAAAAGTCCGTTCGGATTCCCTGTCTGGGTCCCTTCTTAGAGCCGTCTTGGGGCTATCTTGGACCGTCTTGGAGGCCTCTTGGGCTGCTTGGGTCCCTCTTGGGCTGTCTTGGGGCCGTCTTGGGAGCCTCTTGGGCCGTCTTTGGGCGATCTCGGGAATCTCTTTGGCTATCTTGGAGCGCCAGGAAGCCGCAAAGGTGAGAACCACAAAACATCCTCCCACCAAACCCTTGAAAAACAACAATTGTTAGCCTCTTGTGGCCCTCTTGAAAAAGCCTCTTGGAGGCCTTTTGGGGTGTCTTGGAAGCCTCTTGGGCCGTGTAGGGACTATCTTGACTGTATTGGACCGATCTTGTGGCGTCTCGGAGCCCTCATGGACATCTTGGGTGCTTCCTGAGGCCGTCTTGGAGGCCTTCTGGAGGCCTCCTGGGCCGTCTGGAGGCCCCTTGGAGGCGCCAGGGCGGGGGTATTGAAAAAGGGGGGCCCAAGGGTTTTGAGGTGGGCGGGGCCCCCGGGCTGGGGACCTGGTATTCATCCACATATCTCCTCTGGGGGCCTCCTTGGCGCCTTCTGGCGGTCTTCTGTGAGGCCCCGGGGCTCCCCGAGGGCCCCGGGGCCCACATTTGCGGCCGTCTTGGGCCTTTCGTGGGCCGTCCTGGAGCTCTGTGGGGCTGTATTGGGTCCCTCTGGGGCGCGTCCTGGGCCGGACCGACAGCGAAAACAAGCAATATGTTAAAAATATACGATTTACCAAGGGAATGGGGCTATTTGGGCCCCTTGGGGCTCTCTTTGGGGCCCTATTGGGGGTCGCTTGGGGTGTCTTGGGGGCTTCTGAAGCCGCCTTGGAAGCCATGTTGGGTGTCTGGGAGCGACCTTCGGGCGTCCCGGGTCTGTTCTGGAGCCTCTTGGAGCCTCCTTGGCGGGGCTCCCCGAGGGCCCCGGGCCCACATTTGCGGCCGTCTTGGGCCCTTCGTGGGCCGTCCTGGAGCTCTCTCCTTGTAGGGCCACGGAACAATGTACTGGGTGGGGGAGACGCATGCGCCACTGGAACCTTCGGTGGAGCTCCCTATGGGGCCACGAAGCGCTGCACTGGTGGGGGAGACGCATGCGGGCTGCGCCACTGGACCTTCGTCGGAGCTCCCTATAAGGCCACAAAGCGAAGTACTCGGTGGGTGAGACGCACGCGGGCTGCGCAATTGAGACCTTCGGTGGAGCTCCCTATGGGGCCACGAAAGGCTGTATTGGGTGGGAGGGACTCATGCGGGGTGCGCCAGTGGAACCTTCGGTGGAGCTCCCTCTGTGGCCACGATCGGTGTACTTGGTGTGGGAGACGCATGCGGGGTGCGCCACTGGGGCCTTCGGTGGAGCTCCCCATGGGGCCACAAAGCGCTGTACCGGGTGGGGCGGACGCATGCGGGCTGCGCCACTGGGACCTTCGGAGGAGCTCCATAGGGCCCTTTTCGGCCGTCCTGTGCGCCTCTGGCGCCGCCTCGGGGCCCCCGTGGGCCGTCTTGGGGCCGTCATCGAGGCCCCTGGGGCTGTCTTGGAGCGGACAATATGACATCTTGGGTCGTCGTGGAGCGTCAGAACACTGAAAAGGCGAGAACTTGAAAATCCTTCAAAAACCTTTGGAAAATCATTAACAAGTTGTGCCTCGCGGGACTCCTTTGGAGGCATCTAATCTAGGAGGTTTCTGGGGGCGTCTTGGAGGCCTCTTGGATAGTCAGGGGCTAATTCTGGCCGCCTTGGCCGTCTTGGCCGTCATTGGTCGTTCCCGCAATCTGGAAGCGCCATGTTTGGCGATCCTGGGGCCGTCTTCGGGCGATCTTAGGGGGCCCCCGGCGCCTCGGCACAACCCCCGGAACTTCCCAGTCCCCCAGAAGGGGACACATGTTTGGGGACCGCGGGCCTGTGCATATATATATATATATATATATATATATATATAATCACACGCACCTCTCCGAGGGAGTAGAGCTCAGAGCCGATTAGTGCGTACGCGGGGCGCCGCGTCCGCGATTAGTCTGGCCGTTTTGCTAGGGACATCCTCGAAATTCTGAAAATCGGTGTCACCCCTAACGCAGATCGTGACGTCAGGGTCCAAAAACACATGGGGAATTTCAACATTCTAACATAAAACCTCCAAAAAGCACATTGTAATTTCAATGATTTAAACCCCGATTCACAAAGAATGGCGATTTCGCCTAAGACATCCTCCCAAAATCGAGCCCCGACGTACCTTCTGATACCCCAGACCCCACCTCGGAGCCTCTTGGGAACCTCCTGGAACCTCCTGGGGCCTCCTGGGGCTTTCTGTACCTTCTGGTACCCCAGACCCCGCATCGGAGCCTCCTGGGGGTCTCCTGGAACCTCCTGGGGCCTCCTGCGGCCTCCTGGAGCCTCTTGGGGCCTCCTAGAGCCTCCTGGGGTCTTCTGGAGCCTCCTGGGGTCTTCTGGGGCCTCCTGAGGCCGCCTGGGGCCTCCTGGGGCCTCGGAAGTACATGCACACACAAAAACACAAATCACACCCAACACATCACACGCTAGACAAACATAACACACACACACACAACACCTACAACGTACAGGAAACACGCACAACACAAAGCACACATCACACACACACAACACTCACAATCCCGGGGCCTCCTGGAGCCTGCTTCCGGTATCCAAGTCGGGCCTCCTGACATTTCCCGGGGGGCCCTGGTGCACACATCGCAAGGTGTGGCAACCCCACTTGCGCTCGATTGCGACCTCGATATTGGATTTTGTTGCGTTCACCTCCTGCCTCTTCCCCTTTTCTTAGGCACGCCCTGGCGGCGCCGCCCCAGCGCCGCCCCAGCTTCCCTTTCTCCATCTCCGATCCTGCAGTCATGGTGTTTTCCGGCTTCAAACGCCCTTTCAGATTGTTGTATGAACCTGGGCACGCACGCGCCACGTGTGTGTGTATATATATATGTATGTATATATATATATATATATGTGTGTATACACAAATGTCTAGATGCATGTATAGTCGCACACACACACATCCATACATACATACATTCATACGTACATACATACATACACACATACATGCAAACAAACATACAAACATACATGCGCACGTACATACAAGCATACGTACACACATACATACATGCACGCATACACACATACATACACATACATACCTATAGTTATGCATATACGCATGCACCTATATAGGAGTGTATACTGTATACAGGTATAAGTGTATATTTATATATAGCATGATGCCAGAAAAATTGCGCGCGGGGGCCAGGTAAGCGTCACGGCCCGCAGGGCCTGGCGTGGCACTGCGCGAGACTTTCCTCTCCCGCGCACCCCTGGCCTTGGCGGCGGCCTTCGCTCCTCCAAGATTGCGCCCTCGCGCCCTGGCCGCCCGCTTGGCGACAGAGCCGACGACTGTTGCAGACGGGCGGGCTGGATCTGCGACGCTCGCCTGGGCCGCCTCCTGCGCCGCCGCAGCGAGATCGGGGGCGGCCTCCGCGAGAAGGCGAGTGCGCTGGCTCGGGGAAGCGGCCGCCATAGCGTCGATGGCAGCTGCTCGCTTGCGACCGAAGCCTACCTCTGACCGACGTCTTGGCCGAGGCTCCCTCGTAATTCCCTTGTCGGTCTCTCGGCCCTCCTCGCTGCTGCGGTCTTTCAAATTGAGCGCTCGTGTTGCTGGAGCACGCGCCTGCGCCGGCGCCTGCCAGGCTCGCCCCGCTCGCGCTGCCCCAGCCACGCGCGCGGGAACTGCCGGGGGACGCCGCGCCCGCGAGAGCGCAGTCCTCCGCGGGCACGTCGAGCATTCGAACCCTGTCGGGGCAACGGTGCTCGGAGAAATGGCGCAATCGCCGCCCCACGTTGCCCGTGGAGGTCTTCCACACGGAAAAAGAGCTCCACCGGCCGCCGGCCGCTGGCACTCTCAGGCCACTCCGCTGCACCGCGGACCAAGCCTGCCGCGCGGTGCCCCCATCTCGACGATGCATCTCGGCGCGCTTCAAAATGCGCCGCAGCTGGGCGATGGCCTGCCGCTTAGGAAGGCCTGCCCCCTTGCAGACGCGCATCAAACATGCCTCGGCCTCTGACGCAGACTCAGTTGCGCCCGCGTCTGTTGCAGACGAAGAAGAAGACAAACGGGGCGCCTCACAAGCATGCGACCAATAATGATCTGGCCGATGCAGCTTCATGTTCTCCTTCGCGTTCGCCGCGATCACCTGCGCCCGTCGCTCGGCCGCGCGGGCGGTTTCCCTGGCCCGGGGCGCCGCGACCAAATCGCCGACGCCTACAATGTGCGCGCTGTTGCGGCATGGGCCCCTGGACATCTGCCGCAAAAGCTCGAGGGCGATGACAATGAAACTGCAGGGGGTGCCCAACGTCGCCCCATCGATGAACAACGTGTTCAGCCTTGCGAGGAACGAGGCGGCCCTGGCATAGGCGGCGGCGGCGGCGGGGTCGTCAGCGCCCCCAAGTGCGGCCCGCGAGCAATGCTCCGCCGCCAAGTCCGCCGGCAAGCCGCCGAGCAGCAGACGCGAGCTGTTCTCGCCCCCGAGCCCTTCCAGGAAAGATCGGGCGCGAGTGCGCCGATCCTCGCTCTCCTTGGATTCCTCTCCGAGCGCATTGAATGCGACGCTCCAACGTCGGCTTTCCCGCGCCAGGGGCCCCGCCCGACTGTTGAAACGCCGGGGGGGCCTAACCATAGTTTTGGGCGAACGCGATCTCGCCTTCCAGCTGGCGCGCCCCCGCTGCGGTGCGGAACGCGCTGGGCGCAGTCAGACACCTTGCCAGACTTGGAGGCTGCTTGCCCGTTACCAGCTGCATGTCAGATATCGCGATATCGCTGCCCTCCTTTGTCATTGAATTGCCGAGCAACTTCCAGGCCGAATGCGCTTCGCCCCAAGCGTGAAACGCCAGCCGCGAGAACGTGCCCGTTGCAGCCAGGGGTGCGTATTGATCCGCCCCATCGCTGCACCATGCCCGCATCTCCTCTCGCACGTGCTCGTGCAGCTCCACGCCCGCCCCCCCCCCCTGCCGCCTGGCCCGCGCGACGCGCGCGTCCCTCCAGCATGGGGGCCTCGCCGTCGCAATCCACGGCCCGTGGGAACTCCCGCGCCCCGATCGCCCGGTCCGCGATCCAGGTCCCTTCAGGGCCCAGCTGTTCCAGCCAGCCTGCCCTGAGACCGTCGCTCGGGAGAAAGTCCAGGGTCCTTGGAATAGACCGCAGCGCGGTGCCGATCTCGGCCCGGCACGCGCGGTCGAGACCGTCCGCGCCAACCGAAAACCACTCTCTTTGAGAATCCTCTGGGTTCTGAGTTTTTCGCATTGAGCCATTACGGACACCACCTGGCGACGCTCTTGCGAAGACTCCAAAGCTCCAAGGTAGCCCCCGAGCCGAGGAACGCGCCCCGCCACGCATCGAAATTTCTGCTGGAACCGGACGTCTCCAAGAGTGCGCGGGCGGCGGCCACTGCGCGGCAACCAGGGCGCGGGTCGGCAGCTGTTGCGGCTTGGGACGGCTGTGGCTGTTGCGCAGCTGTTGCAGCTGATATCCAAGAAACTGTCGCGGCTGCTGCGGCTTGGAACGCCTGCACGGGGGGGCCCTAGTGCGCGCCTCCCACTCGAACCCGCTCTTGCCGCGCCGCTTCTGCTGCCTGGCGCCCCTCGCTCTGCGCGTAGTGCACGAGGTTCTCGCGACGTCGGAGACTCCCGCCACCCTGGCCTATGGTGGATTTGCAACGAGAGCACGTGAACGCCGAGCACAACAAGCATACTGCAAATTGACCACCTGCGCAGCCCATGCAAGTTTCAGGCTTCAGGGTTACTGGGTTCGTCGCAGACAGGGTGGCGCTCCAAGACATCTTGTTTGTTGTCCAAAATTCGCACGCGCCGCAAGTCATGACGTGCTTTGGGTAGTCGTGGCTGTTGACGTGCCCCCCCAGGGCCATGGACGCAGGCTCGAACTTCTCGACTGTTTTGCTCGGGGCGGCCTCAGCCTTAGCCTGCGCTGTTTCAGCTACGGACGCCTCGCTGCTGGAGCCGCTGCCCTCTGCGGAACCGCGGCTGGAGCTGCTGCTGGAACCGCTGCTGGAGACATGTTTGCAACCGTCGGCCTCGGCAACTCCAGCGGCGTCGGCAACTCCGTCGCCGTAGTCGGCGTCGGCGTCGTCGGCGTCGGACACTACTACGTCGGCTTCGGCGCCCGAGCTGTTGCAACCAGGGCTCGAAGGGGCCGCAGGGCTCGAGGGGGCCGCGCGGCTCGAAGAAGTCGCGGGGCTCGAGGAGGCCGCGCGGCTCGAGGGGGCCGCGCGGCTCGATGAAACCGCGCGGCTCGAGGGGGCCGCAAGTCTCGAGGAAGCCGCGGGGCTCGAGGGGGCCGCGGGCTCGAGGGGGCCGCGCGGCTCGAAGGGGCCGCACGGCTCGAGGAAGCCGCGCGGCTCGAGGAAGCCGCACGGTTCGAGGAGGCCGCAGGGCTGAAGTGGGCCGCGCGGCTCGAAGAGGGGCGCAGGGGACGACGACATTGCCTGGCTTGAGCCATGTCGTACGGAAGATGATGGTGACGGTGATGGTGATGGTGACGGTGATGATGATGATGATGATGATGATGATGATGATGATGATGATGATGATGATGATGATGATGATGATGGTGATGGTGATGGTGCTGGTGGTGATGGAGATGATATGTGTTGTCTCTCTAAAATAGGATGGTCACCATCATCACCATCGACAACAGCATCACCAGGAAAACCAGACTGGTTTTCCTGGAGATCCCGAGGATGTCTCAAGCGAAACGGGCCTGAGCACTTCGCGAACAGCTTCTAGGAACCCTGAGTTGTGATCAGCCGAATCGGGCCAACAACGCACCTCAAGTCGGGGCATCTTGGAGCCTGGGGTTCCAAGGATACCTCAGTCGCGAGCACCTCGCGAAACGCATCTTGGAACCCAACGGTGTGAGGACGTGTTGGAAGAAATGTTCCAGAACACCTCACGTCAGGGCATCTCGGAGCTTGAACGTGACTGGATCCCCATCAACACTCGGCTGGCACGCGCCAGAGGCGGCTTTGGACTCCGTTCGCTTGGTTCCCCAGACAACTGCGCTGACTGGGATTATGTTCAGATGTGCCGCGCTGTGCTGCGAGTTATGGGCGACGATACCTTCGCCCACACTGCTACCTTCGCCGTAGACTTTCGCACGAGACATCCTCACGACTCTGAGCTCAGAGATGCTCCGACCTGAGGTGGTCTGGCCAATTTCGCCTGAGACATCCTCTCAACTCTGGGCTCGGCAACTCCATGACCTGAGGTGGTGTTGCTCGTTTCGCGTGAGACATCCTCCCACCTTTGGGTTCCGAGATGCCGTGACCTGAGTGGTCCAGCCCTTTTCTCCAAAGGCATTTTCGCCACTCTGAGCTCAGAGATGCCCTGACCTGAGGTGGTCCAGCCAATTTCGCCTGAGACATCCTCGCAACGCTGAGCCCAACGATGCTGCGCGCGAGGTTGTCGGGCCAATTTCGCCTGAAACATCCTCGAAATTCTGGGTTTCGAGATGCTGCGCGCAGGGTGGTCTGGCCCGTTTCGCCAGAGACGTCTTCGCAACACTGCGCTCGAAGATGCCCTGATCTGACATGGTCCAGCCCGCCTCGCCTCAGACAATCTTACAACTCTGGGCTGAGAGATGCCGTGACCTGAGATGGTCCGGCCCTTTTCGCCTGGGACATATTCGATGGGGATCCGAAGTGTCCGGACTTAAAGTGATCCAGCCAATTTTGCCTGCGAGATCCTCGCCGCTCGGAGCTCACGGATGCCGCGCAAGAGGTTGCCCAGCCAATTGCGCCTGAGACATCCTCGCAACACCAGGGCTCGAAGATGCTGCACGGGAAGTGGTCCGACCAAGTTCGCCTGAGACATCCTCGCGCCTCCTGGGACATCCTCGCGACTCTGGGCTTGGAGACCTGCAATGGTCCAGCCTGTTTTGCCTGCGGCCTTCCTCGCAACTCTGATATCCGAGGTGCCGCGTGCGAGGCGGTCTGACCGACTGCGCCAGGGGCATCTTCCCTACTCTGACCTCCGAAATGCCGTTTCACCTGACACATCTGCGAAACTCTGGCCTCCCAGTTGTCGCGGTGGGGGTGCTTCCTCGTCGCCATCGTCGTCGTCGTCGGCGTCGTCATTGACATCGTACCCGTCGTCGTCGTCTCCGTTGTCGTCGTCGTCGTCTTCTTCGTCGTCGTCATCACCACCGCTGTCCTCGTCGTCGCCGCCGCCGCCGAAGCCGCCGCTGTCGCCGCCGTCGTCGCCATTGTCTTGGGCATGGTTGTCGTCGGTGTCGTCGTTGCCGGCGCCGCCAAGGCCGCCGGCGCTGTCGTCATCGTTGTCGTCGTTGACATCATCGCGGCACGCGCCGCTTTCACCCTGGTGGTCGTGACAGCCGTCGCCGCCACCGTTTCCGATGATGGCGTCGTCGTCGTTGCGTGGTCCTTCTCCTCATTTTCTGCCTCGTCCCCGCCCTCCTCGTTGCCTTCTCATTAGCTTGCCCCTGCCTTTCCCCCCCGTCGCCGGACCCCACATGAGGTTCACAAAAAAAACCACATAGGAAATCGACGTCGTCCACGTCGCCGCCGCAGCGGTGGTGATCGTGGTCGCTGTCGTCGTCGTCGTCGTCGCATCGCCATCGTGGTCGCCGCCGCCGCCGCTGCCGTCGTCGCCGTCGTTGCGGTCGTCCCCGCACACGTCGTCCGCGCCACCGTCGCCGTCGACGCTGTCGGGTCGTCATCTTACTCGTCGCTGTCGCCGCGTTCGTCGTACCGTAGTCGGCATCGCCTTCACCGTCGCCGCTGCCACGCGGCGCTTCGTCGTCGCCGCCGTCGTCAACGCCGACGCCGCCAAGGACTCTACCAAGGGAGTTCTACAATGGCGCAGCGACAAAACCAGGGAATGCCCTTCAATGCTCTGCCTGCTCCTTGCGCGCGCTCGCCGCCCTCTTGGCGCCGCGGGAGCGCGTCGGCTGCCCCGCAGCGCGTGCGCTGGCTGCCCCCCGGCGGGAACATCATTTCGAATCCACTTGCCAACCACTCACCAGAACTGCTCGTCACAACCGTTCGTCAGGTCACAGGGGGGATGCGCAGATTCCTTCGACGCCTATAAACAAAAAGAAGCAAAAGGAAAACAACGAAGAGCTCTGAGTTACAAGGATGTCTCGGGCGAGTCGAAGATCACCATCGGTCAGGACATACATGGGCCCAGAGTTGCGACGATGTCTAAGGTGAAAAATGCCCCAAGCCAAGAGTTGCGAGGATGTCTCAGGCGAAACTGACAGGACCACCAGTTTCGTGGCATCTCGGGGCTCACAGATGCCGCAAGAAAGAGTGTCCGACCTCTTTCGCATGAGAGGTCCTCGCAATTCTGAGCTCCCAGATGCCGTGACCTGAGGTCCAGCCCGTCTCGCCTAAAACACCCTCGTAACTCTGGGATCCTATGCCGTGACCTGAAATTGTCCAACCCCTTTCGCCTGAGACATCCTCGCAACTCTGAACTCCCAGATGCCGCGCGAGCGTTGGTCCAGCCCGTTCGCCGGACGCATCCTCGCAACTCGAAACTCTCAGATGCCGTCACCTGATTTGGTCCGGCTCGTTTCGCCTGAAACATCCTTGCAAGTCTGGCTGTGGCTGGCGCTCTGGCGAGAGTGCCATCCCAGAAAGGGGTGTGGCCGGCGCGCAGGCGACAGCACCATTCCTTCGACAGAACTGTTGCCAGCGCTCAGGCGACAGCGCACCACTCCCGATCAGGGATGTGGCCAGCGCTCAAGCGAGAGCAACATTCCGACACAGGAGCATGGCTGGACTTCCAGGTGTAGGCCGCGCTGGCTGTCTTCCTCCTCCTCCTGCTGCTCCTCCTTCTAGTCCTTCTCCCCCTAGCTCTTCCCAAACCTCCCCAGTCTTACCCCGTCCTCCTCCTCCTCCTCCTCCTCCTCCTCCTCCTCCTCCGCCTCCTCCTCCTCCTCCCCCCTTTCTTTTGCCTCCTTCTCTCCTCTGCCCGCTTCTCCTGCGCCCTCCCCCCCCTCCCTTCCTCCTCCTTCTCCTTCTACCATTCCTTTGCCTGCTTGTCTCCTCTGCCTGCTTCCCCTCCTTCTCCTCCTCCTCCCCCTCCTGCGGCATGGAACTATATATACACACAGATATAAACATATCTGATGTAACCATATTATAACTATCGCGCGCTTCGCGAGCGCTCAAGTTCTAGCTAGGCCCGACAGACTAACGCATGGAATATCACTTGTTGAATCGCCTTGTGCATCTAACGACCTTGTTGGAGTCCCTGCGCAAGCCTCGGAAGCGTATAGAAGGGGAAATGCGGAAACCACAGAATCATCAATTTCCTTTAGGTGTTCGATGATTTGGGACCCTCGAAGGCTTCCTGGGATATTTGTTCGATGGTGACGGGGGCCTTAATGATGGTCTGATGTGCAAAAATAAACGGGGGGTCAATTTAAATTGGCCTGGCGAAGGACCCAACCAGATGCAGTTGTGAGCGCCGCTGTTGTAGCCCGTCTTCGGTGGAGGCCCCTTGTAGGGCCACGAAGCGTTGTACTGTGTGGGGGAGACGCATGCGGACTACGCCACTGGAACATTTGGTGGAGCCCCCTTGTAGGGCCACGAAGCGCTGTACTGTGTGGGGGAGACGCATGCGGACTGCACAATTGAGACCTTCGGTGGAGCTCCCTATGGGGCCACGAAGCGCTGCACTGGTGGGGGAGACGCATGCGGGCTGCGCCTCTGGGACCTTCGTCGGAACTCCCTGTGGGGCCACGACGCGCTGTACTCGGTGGGTGAGACGCATGCGGGCTGCGCAATTGAGACCTTCGGTGGAGCTCTCTATGGGGCCACGAAGCGCTGTACTGGGTGTGGCGGACGCATGCGGGCACGCCCACTGGGGCCTTTGGTGGAGGTCCATAAAACCCTCTCGGGCCATCCTGTGCGCCTCCGGCGCCGTCTTGGGGCCCTCTTGGGCCGTTTTGGGGCCGTTTTCAAAGCCTCCGGGGCTGTCTTGCAACGGAAAATATGACCTCTGGGGCCGTTGTGGAGCGTCGGAAAATTTAAAAGGCGAGAACATGGAAATCCTTCAAAAACCTTTGGATAAGCAACAAGTTGTGCCTCCCGGGGCTCATTTGGAGGCATCTTGGAAGTTTCTGGGGGCGTCTTGGAGGCCTCTTGGATAGTCAAGGGCTAATTCTGGCCGCCTTGGCCGTCTTGGCCGCCATTGGTCGTTCCCGCGGTCTGGAAACGCCATGTTTGGCGATCCGCAGGCCGTATCCGGGCGATCTTACGGCGCCCCCGGCGCCCCAGCAGAACCCCCGGAACACCCCAGTCCCCCAATGGGGACACAGGTCACGGACGGAAAACCGTAGGTTTTCGCTCGAAGAGGTTCCCAGGAGGGCTCCAGGGTCCAGCAAAAGGCACCAAGAGGCCCCCAGGAGGCCCAGAAGACGCTCCAAGACAAATTCAAAGAAACGTCCCAAAAAGGTCTAATCGCACTGCAAACTCGCTCTGCGGATGAAGCCGGGAGGCGCGGTACCGGCCAGATGTCAGGGGATATGTAGGACCCCCGAGTAGGAGTTCCACTTTGATGAAACACAATTTTTGTAATTCCCTCTCCTTTTTCCCAAATCCTCGATCTTTGAGGGCTGGAAGCGGGAAAACGTGAGAAGGCGAAAAACATAGGAAAAACCATTGGAAATCAACGATGTTACCCTCTTTGGGCTCTCTCGGGACGGCTCTCGCAGCTCTCTTGGGTTGTTCTTGGAGCCTCGTCGGGGTCTGTTTGGGGCCTCTCAAGGATCGGGGGTGTGCTGGGGGCCTCTGGCGGGTCCCGGAGGCCTCTCGGAGGTCTCTGGAAGCCTCCTGCTCCCGCTCTTGGGCCCATCTTGGGCCTGTTCTGGGGTGGTCTGGGGCTGTGCTGGGCGCCTCTTCGGGAGTGTTGGAGCCTTCTTTGCCCGTCTTGGGGCCGTCCTGAAGGTATCTTGGGTGGTCTTGGGGCGGTCTTGGGAAGCTCTTCGGCGCTCTTGGGCCGTTGAAGCTCGAAAACGCGAGAAGTCAAAAACATTGAAAAGACAATTGAACATAATACGACCTTGGCCTCTTCGGGCCGTACCGTGATACCTATCAGACTTCTTGGGGTCTCTTGGAGGCCACCTGGGAGCCTCGAGAGACGTCGGAAGGCTGACTTGGGCTGCTCGGGAGCGTCTTGGGCCATCCTTTCGCATTCTGGGGGCTCCTGGGGGGTGTCTTGGGCCCTCCTGGAGCGCTGTGGAGGCTGCCCGGAAAGGCTGGGGACCGGTGTCGGGAGCGTCCCCGAGATGTGGCCATATCTTTTCAGCGCCTTCCGGGAGCATCTTCCCGGAACGCGCTCGTGGCAGGGCACCCACGTCCGAGGACGTTGGCATGGGAAACCGCAGCGCGTGATCATTCCAGCGCGTTCCGGCGAAGACCGTCCGGAACGCGCTTGGGCAAGCGCTGAGTTTGGGGAACCGTTCAGGCAGTTTGGGATGATCGGGGCAAGAGGCGGAAGCCATCCTCATAAGACATGCAGTCTGCCTGGAGCCGTCTTGCAGAAAACACAAGAAAAATGAGACCCTGCAGTCGTTCCTGGAGCCGTCTTGGAGCCCTCTTGGGCTGCCCTGGAGCCGATTGGAGCCCTCTGCGGAATAGTCTTGGAGCCCGCGCCGAGGATCTGGAAAATGTCCGGGACCATCGCGGCGGCCTCCGAGGCCCGGGACGCCGAAACCCAATAAAAACAAAGGGGAAAGGGGCCCGGTACTCCCATGGAGTGTCGGGCAGCTGTTTTCGGGCCCCTGGGCTAGAAACATCGCGCGCGCGCGCTTCGCGCGCGCTCAGGTTCTAGCCCAGGCCGGGGGGGCGCTGGACGATATTGGACAACGCTATCAAGCACAGGCGCGCGACGGCATCTGAGGAGCTTCTGGGGTGTTCCGCATGCTTCGTCAACTGGCTGTTGGAGGCACCTCTTGGGTGCCTCTTGGGGGGACGTCTGAGGGTCCCTTGGGGGCATCGGTTCTGCAATCTGAAGCCGTCATTGGCCGTCTTGGCTGCGTGGAGGCCCGACTTGAGGCCACCTGCGGCCAGATTGAGACAATCCGTAAGCCTCCCGGGGGCCTGCTGGAAGCAGTTTCGGCGCATCGAGGGCTCTCTTGGGCTATTTTAAAACCTCTTGGACGTCTCCTAGGGGCCTTTTAGGCCCTCGGGAAGCTTTTGGGGTCCTCGTCGGACCACTTGGGGGCCTCTTGCGGCCTCCTGTGGGCCTTTTTGGGGGAACGCTCTGCTGTTGGGTCGCGTTCCCCTTCTTGGGTCTCTCTTGGGGCTCTTGGGGCCCTCTCGGGCCGTCTTGGGCGCCTCAAGCACCGTCTTGGGGCCCTCGCGGGCAGTCTTGGGCGTCACGTCTCTTGGAGACCTCTTCCTCTATATTGGAGCGGTATTGGAAGCCTCTTGGGCCGTCTTGGAGCATCGGGATGCCAAAAGGCAGGAAAAAAACATGAAAACCCGTCAAAGCCCAATCTTAACACGATGAGTTGTGCCTCTTGGGGCCATCTTGGGAGATTTCTTGGAACCTCGTCGGCCCTCTGAGGAATTTCTTGGGGGCCTCTTGGATCCGATTGGGGGCCTCTTGGGACTTCCCGAGAACCTCACGGGGTAGAAAGCTCGGATTCT
The DNA here is from genome assembly GCA_963575745.1 of Prorocentrum cordatum. Taxonomy (NCBI): domain Eukaryota; class Dinophyceae; order Prorocentrales; family Prorocentraceae; genus Prorocentrum; species Prorocentrum cordatum. The sequence continues at coordinate 145,729 of CAUYUJ010003914.1, forward strand.
CGGTTCGTGTTTCCCTTCTTGGGCCTCTCTTGGAGCCGTCTTGGGGCCCTCTCGGGTCGTCTTGGGCGCCTCAGGCACCGCCTTGGGGCTCTCGTGGGCCGCCCAGAGCCCTCTTGGAAGCCTCTTCGGCTATCTTGGAGCTGTCTTGGAGGCCTCTTCCTTCTCCTCGTCCCCCTCCTCCTCCTCCCACTCCAGCTCTCTCTCCTCCTGATCTTCCTCCTCCTCCTGCAGCGTGTTCTGGAAGGCTCTCGCCGGAACATGCTGTGCACAAGTGCTGTCACTGCCCCCGCAACCGTGCCCTGGGTGGTGGGTCAGAGGCCTCATGGGGGTTAGTTTGGATCTCGTGGTTGGCCTGTCGGGGACGTCGTGAAGGCAGTTTCGCAGCTTCTCGGTAGCCGTTTTGGGACCGTTGTGGGGCCTCCTCGGGGCTGTTTTGTGGCCTCTTCAGGCCTCGTTCGGGCCTCCTGGGTGCCTCTTGGAGGCCTCCTGGGACCTCTTGGGGGCTCCTTAGGTCCTCCTGGGGCACTCTTCAAGCGGGAGGGTCGAATTTTGGAGTCGTGGTCCCCCTCTTGGGCGCATCTTGGGGTCGTCTTGGGGCTCTGTGGGGCTGTCTTGGGCGACTCTGGGGCCGTCCTGGGGCCCTCTTGGACCGTCTGGGGGCGCTCTTGGGGGCCTATTGAGCCGTCGTGGAACGTCGGACAGCCGAAAAAGCTGGAAGGTCAAAATCGTTCGAAAACCTTCGTAAAATTGACGATCTCGGCCTCTTGAAGCGCTCTGGAGAGGCGTCTTGAAGCGTCGTGGAGTGCCTTGGGGGGCCTCGCGGGCCGTCTTGGGCCTTTCTTGGGCGTCCTGGAGCGGTCTTTCGGCGACTCGGGGCCCGCTTGGGCCGTCTTGGGAGCCTTTGGAGGCCCTCCTGGATTTTTTGGGACCTCCCCGGCCGCCCCGTCCTCCCATGGGGGGTCGGAGGCGGCGGCCTCCGAGGCTCAGGACGCCCGAAAATTGACAAAAACCGCCGTCGTGATTTTTCCAAGACGTCGGAGGTCCAGGTCGTGCTTCCCGCCTCCCCAGACCTCCGACGTCGAAATTTTTGCGACCTCGGGCCCAGGAATCGATTGGGAAAACGCACATGGGAAGGCAAGAAATGATGGACCCATCATTTCGTACCTGTGCCTTGATCAGTGGGACGGGCTTCGCACCGCCGCACATCACAAGACACGCTCGAGCGGATCCAGCCATGGCGACGTCGGGGACTGCAGAAGGTCGCAAGGACACGGAATCTGAAAGGAAGAGAGGGAAAGATAGAGAGAAAGAGAGGCAGAGAGAGACAGACAGACAGAGAGCGAAGGAAAGAGAGAAAGAGAGAGAGAGATGGAGAGAGAGAGAGATAATAAAAGAGAGAGAGAGAGAGAGAGAGAGGCAGAGAGAGGCAATGGAGAGGAGGCGAGCTTGAGTCAACGAAAGTCGCAGGGAAGGGGGCAGGGGGAAGAAGGCCAGAGAGCGCTGAAAGATACAAATACTGGAACCCTCTTGGGATTTTTTGTGGGGCCTCGTCCGGCCGCTCGCTGGGAGTTTGACGTAGCTTCTCGGGAGCCTCTGAACCTGTCGGGGGCCTCTTGGAAACAGGTTCGAAGCATTTTGGGGCCCGATTTGGGGCTTCTCGGGGCCTCCTTTGGGCCTCTTGGGGGTCTCTTGGGGCCTCTTGGGGGGCCTCCTTGGGGCCTCCTGGCGGCCTCTTGGGGCGGAAAGCTCGAGCTTGCGGTTCGTGGTCCCCCTCTGGGCCCCCTCTTGGGCCCGTCTTGGGGCCCTCTTGGGCCATCTTGGGCGCCTCTTGGGCCGTCTTGGGGCCCTCTGGGGCTGTCCTGGGGCCCTCTGGGAAGCTTCTTGGGCCGTCTTGGGGCGGTCTTGGGCGCCTCTTGGGCCGTCCTGTAACGTCGGAAAGCCCAAAAGACAACTTTGTTGAACATGTACGTTTTACGAAGGGAATGGGCAAATTTTTGCGTCTAGGGGCCCTCTTGGGACGCATGTTGGAGGCTTCTTGGGGCCTCTTGGGGGCCTCCTTGGACGTCTGGAGGCCATCTTCAGCATCTCGGAACCCTCTTGGAGGCCTCTTGGAAGTTTCTTGGGCCGTCTTGGGCGCTTCTTGGGCCGTCTTGTCTGACTGGGGAGGCCTCCGGCAAGCCCCGACGAGCCTCCGGGCCCCCCGGGGCGCACATTTGTGGTCGAGGTCCCGGCCCCGGGCCCCCGGACCCGGTGCGCCGTTATATGTATAAACCATATCAGCTGCTTGGTTAAATTCTCGTGGCCGCCAATCGTGCGAGGGTAAGAACCCCGCTTTGTGGCGAAATGCCGTCTTGTACAGATTCTAACACGTATTCCGGGCGCGTGAAACAAGCGGCCTGTAGAAGTCACTGCTACAGCGCACTTCCGAATTCAACAACCCTGCAACAGTTTTGTTGTCAACGACGAACTCCAATTGGCATGGTGCGTTCGCAGTCCAAAGGCTATCCCGCTTCTTCATCTGGCGTGGCATTTCGACGTTTTCGTGCCTCCCCCATGGGTCCCAGAGCGTCTTGCCGCGTGAGCTGTTCGGGCCCAAGGAGGCCCCAAAACGGGACAAGCGGGCCCCAATAGGCTTCCAAGACTGTCCAAGAGGGCCCCGAATCGCCGAACGATCAGTCCAAGACTCCCAAGATTTCCTCCTGTCGGCCGAAAACGCGCCCAAGACGCACCGAGAGGCCTCCAAGAACACCCGCCAAGAGCAAAATCCACCCCATTATTTTAGGATACCGCACATCTTCTGCATACACGACATTTGAGCGTCCACAGTGTCCAAGACGGCCCAAGAGGACCCCCAGATCGCCCTAAGACGGTCCAAGAGGCCCCGAAGAGGGTCCCCAAACGGCCCACGATGGCCCCAAGACGGCCCAAGAGGCGCCAAAAACGGCCCAAGACGGCCCCAAGAGGGGCCCAAGAGGAGGAGCCCGAACCGACAAATCGACCCTTCCGTTTCAAGATGTCCCCAGGAGCCCCAAGAGGCCCCCAAGGTGCTCCGAGATGCCCCCGAGAGGCCCCAAGACGACCCAAGAGGCCCCAAAACGACCCCCAAGAGGCATCAAAACTGCCTCCACACAGCCCCCGAGAGGCCTCCCGTGACATCCCAACGAGCATCCTAGAGGCATATGACCCACAACCCAGGCACGGTGAAAGGGATGAGCCGAAGGCCGTTTTAGATATTGATGCATTCGGATTCTCTAAACTGCTTGATTGAGAAAGATTCAGGAGAAGCGAGAGAGAGAGAGAGAGAGCGAGAGAGAGAGCGAGAGAGAGAGAGAGACACTTCGGCCTGCTCCTGCTCTCCTTCGGCTGATGTCGGGCCCGACGGGTCGTCCTCGTCGTCACCTCGGTCGGGACGCGATTCGGGATCCCCCCTGGAGACACCACGCCAGAAGCTGCCTCCGATCCCTGGAGCACAACACCGGTGAGTCATAAGCGAATTCGTCCCGCTGCGCGGCCAGGCTCTGTCAGAGCACCATAGGCCTCGCTGTAGAGATCGACCGGAAAGCTGCGCCGCTGGGCTGTCCAGCGCAGTCGCACCCGATTGAGATCGCTGGAAACGCTGCTGGGAGAACAAAGCCCGACACAGCGCTCGCGGCTGCGAAGACCTGAGACTCGCACAGCAGATGCAAAAAAGAACGCATGCGAGAACGGGACCCCAGCGTGGGGGATCTGGGAACCCAGACCCCCGACGTCAGGACTGTTCACAATGCGGACCCCCAGACCGCTCGACACCTGCCCCGGGACAGGCTTTCGGTCCTGGCAAATGCTTGACTTCCCCGGTCCCAGTAGAAGCCCGAGGCCGAAAATGTCTAGCGGCATGGCGTCCCTGGGCATCCAGCGACCGGCTGCCGCCCGCCGACGGGTCTCCCATGCTTCGGTGATAAAACACCAAGAAGGGCTTATGGCGTCCAAGGCCCGGATCGCGGAGCAGATCCTGGTGCGTGAAAGCTCGAGGGAGAGGCCTGCAGGAGAAGGTTGGTAGGATACCTGCCCTCCTGGGACCAGAGAAACGGAACGGCCACCCTCGGCGTCGTGGTCCTCGCCCTGATCCTCGCGGGGGCGGCCAAGCGCCCAGGCTTCCAACGCATCAGTGAACCCTGAAGCCTAATAAGCCCCTCCCTCTCCTCCTCCTATCTACTCCTCCTCCTCCTCCTGCCTCCAGTTAATACTACAGAATCCTCCCTTCCTATTCCTCCTCCTTCAGACCTCCTACTACTCTTCCTCCACCTACCGAAACTAGTACTCCCCCGCCTCATCAGAACACCAACACTTACACTTGCCGCACTATTCCGATACACGCCGACCTACCTAACCATCACTCCGACTCACCTCAAGTTATTCAATCCCCCCGCAGCCCAGCATCAGCCTCCACGCCTCCGCAGCCTCATCCTCCTCTGCAGCAGCCTCATTACTGGCCCCCTCCTCCATTATCCATATTCCTACTCCACTTTACCCACTAACCCCCTCCGAATATACCTCCTCTCCTCTCACTATCCTATGCGTGGACAGGTATAGCCAGACTCCAAGCTACTACTCCCGCATCCTCCTACTTCCGGCCGACTTCATGCCTCCTCATCCTCCTCCTAATGCTAACTAATGCCATCACTATCACCTCGTCAACGACCACTAATACGCAATGCAACTCACTCACTACGTAACCTCCGAATAAGCATACTCCTCCTTACGACTACTCTCCTAGTCCTCCTCCTAGTCCTCCTCCTATTCCTCCTCCTATTCCTCCTCCTACTCCTCCTCCTATTCCGCCTCCGCCTCCGCCTCCTCCTCCTCCTCCTCCTCCTCCTCGTCCTCCTCCTCCTCCTCCTCGTGGTCCTCCTCCTCCTCGTGGTCCTCCTCCGACATCCTGAGCCCACTCTCGGCAGACGAGCGGCGCCTCGGACGCATACCGGGCACCGAAGAGAACTCCCGACGGCCAGCCCGCCCTTGAGCGTGGCTGTTAAGAGGACACATGCGAGCCTTACCCCTGCCCCCCATGATTTCTGAGGGGGAGGGTGGGGTTCACTTCGTTCTGGAACCCCCGAGCGAAGTGAACCCCACCTTCCCCCTCCAGAAATCGTGGGGGGGTAGGGGTGCACCCGAGCGACGACAGAAAGCGGATCTTATGGGAAATTACGTAGCGAGCTTACACGGTGGCCTACGACCCTCCTCGAAATCAAACGCAGGTTTCCAATGCCGGTCGACGCGCGAAGCGCGCGGCACAAGGGCCAAACTCCTGTCTGCAGTCGCCAGTTTTCGGCGCGGGGGTGGAGATTTGGGAGTCCTGCTGTGCGCCGCCACGCCGCGGGAAAAGCTCGCGTTTGATCTCGAGGTGAGATGTAGGATTCGGTCGGGCATGTCATCATACAGGCGCACTCTGGAAGAAAAATGAAAATGGTCCGACAAAAATCAAACCACAAAAAAAGCCTGGCGAAAGACCCAACCATACGCAGTTGAGAGCGCCGCAATTGTGAATCTCGTCTTCGGTGGAGCCCCCTATGAGGCCACGAACCGCGCGAAGGGGCGCGCCGATGCATGGCGGGGAACGCAACGCGAAAGAAGACGATAGGTCTGATAACGAGAGCCCGAGAGCGGGTGAGTCTGAGCACGAGTGTCGACGCCCATGTCGGCACCCCCCCTCGCGTGGATCGCCCCCGCTTCCTCCCGCTCTTTTTCTCCCTCTTTGCCCGCGCACTCGAGTGCCCAAGGCTGCGGGCGCAGCGCAGCACGGAGCCCCTGCGACGCGCGCTGATCGCCCCGAAGGGGTCCCAGCAACGCACGCGGGTCGTCCGCTGCGCGGAGCAGAGTGAGCTAGCTGGCTGGCTGGGAGCGGGCAAGGCTCTGGGCGCCGGGCAGAGCGACGACGGGCGAACGAGGCGCTGGGCAGTGCGCAGCACGGAGTCCCCGCGAAGCACGCCGGTCGCCCCGAGAGGGCCCCAGCGACGCGCACGGGTCGTCCGCGGCGCCCGGCCGAACTGCGGGACAGCCTGGAAATGGCGCGGCGCGGGCGGGCCGCTCCCCAGGTCATGCCTCGCGGATAAACTCGGCGAAGCCCAGCTCCCTGGCGAGGGTCGCGGCCTCCCTCCTGCACCGCTTCGCGCGCGCAGCAAACTGCTCCAACTGCTTCCGCAAGCCCGCCGGCGGCCCCGCCAGGAAGAACTCGATGCGTGGCGCCCGCACGGGCAGGAGGTCCTCGTGGCGCGTGGCGCGCGAGAGCAGCACGTAAAGCTCCAGCCGCCCGTCGTCGTCGTCCTTCCTGCCGTCCCCGATCTCGTGGCGGCCGCAGTCCAGGATCACGCCAGGGCGACGTCGGCCGAGGGGGCAGCGCGCGGGGCAGCCAACGGCCCAAGGCGAGAATCCACAGAACCAAAAAAGGCACGGCTGCGGATCGCTCGTGTCCGGGAGGTTTGGCCGTGGACTGCCCGGGGGGCGCTGTTCCCCCGCCCCGTCGCCTTCTCGCACGGTGCGCCCCTGGCACGCCACCGCGGTGATGACCCCGCCGTGCGAGAACGGGAAGCCCGCCCGGGTGACCTTGGAGGTGCGGAACGTGAACGGCTCCGGCGTGCGAGGCTCGATGAACACCAGCGGGCCCGCCAGGTCCCCTGCGAGGGTGTCGTCGCGGCGCCTCAGGTCGTCCACGAAGGGCGCGCTCGCGTACTTCTCCATGCACACCCAGAACCCCAGCGGCAAGTGCTTCAGATAGATCCTCTTCTTCCCGTCTCTCTCGGCCCTCTCGACGTCGCCACGATCCCGAGGGTCCACGACGACGCGCACGATCTGCCCTTCGGCATCCTTGACGAAGCCGTTTTTGAGGTCCAGCAGCCCAGGAGCCTCCAGGAGCCGGATACGCATGCCCACGTGCACCGGGGGCAGTCCGTGCATGCCACCGGTGTTCTTCGGGTCAACACAATTCATCATCTTGGCGGCGTCCTTCCTGCTCATCGTCGGGGCAGATCTGTCGGCGGCCTGCACGAGGAAGAAGGGCTTCTTCAGGACGTCCGCGTCCCGCTGGGCTCGCATATTCATCCAGCGCGCCACGGTGTCCCAGTAGAACCCAATCATGTGGCCGTTCTGGAACCTTTCCTCCCGGAGTCTACGATCATCGGGTTTCAGCTGCATGGCGTTCCACATGGCCCGGATGGCCGGCGGGACCTGCTTCCCTGGCTTGCGCAGGAACGCCATGAGGTCCCTGAGTTCCGGGTCATTGAAGCGGTTGGACGCCTGGAGCTCGAAGCACAGCGGCGTGTTGCAGAAGAGCTTCATCACGGCCTGGTACTCTGGAGCGAATTTGCTGCCCGCCGCCAACAATTCCTCGAAGCTGGAGACAAGGGACACTTTGGAGAGAGGAGCGCAGGGGAGGAGCGGCGGGGGGGCGCACGGTCGGAATAATAAGGGGAGGGGGGCCCGGGTGATAAGGGGGAGCGGGGGGAAGCACGGGGAGAGGGGCGCGGTGTGGCGCTGGGAGGGTGTGGGAGGGACTTGGGCAAGAGGAGGGAGGCGCGGGGAGAGCGGGGGGAGGAGGGGGGGTGCCGGTCGGAATAAGGAGCGGGGGGGGTCGGGGACGGCGGGGGGGAGACGGCAAGAGAAGGTGCGGGGGGGGGGGGGGGGGGGGGGCCGGGGGGCGTGGAGTGAACAGGGGGGCAAGGAGAGAGGGGCGCAGGGGAGGAGCGGCGGGTGGGCGCACGGTCGGAAATAAGGAGTGGGGGGGGCCCGGGGAGTGCTCAGGGGAGGCAACGCCAGCCCCGGGAGACACACCGGCGGGGGGCGGGAGCGCGGACTGGGAACGGAGCAGGCAAGGAGAGAGAGGGGCGCAGGTCGGAGGGGAGGGGGGCTCGGGAAAGGCGGGTGGAGCGCGGGGGAGAAGGCGCGGAAGCTCGGGGAGCTTGGGGGGGCACGGGGCGAAGAGAGCGGGGCGAATTGGAGGAGCAGGGGGGCAGGTGCACGGTTGGAATAAGGGGAGGGGGGGTCGGGGACGGCGGGGGAAGCACGGGGGAAAGGGCGCGGGGGCGCGGGGAGGGTGCGAGGAGGACGGGGGCAAGAGGAGGGAGGCGCAGGGGAAAGCGGGGGAGGAGGGGGGACCCACGGTCGGGAATAAGAGTGGGGGGGGCTCGGGGACGGCGAGGGGGAACACGACGGAGAGAAGGCACGGGGGCCGGGGAGCGTGAAGGGAGCACGGGGGCAAGGAGAGAGGGGCGCAGAGGAGGAGCGGAGGGGGGGGGGCGCACGGTCGGAATAAGGGGAGGGGGGCCCGGGGAGAGCGGAGGGGCATGGGGGACAGGGTTCGGGGGCGTGGGGAGGGTGGGGGGAGCTCAGGGGCAAGGAGAGGAGGGGGGCGCAGGGGAGGAGCAGGCAGGGGGGGCGCACGGTCGGAATAACAGAAGGGGGGCTCGGGGAACGCGGGAAAAGCACGGGGGAGAGGGCGCGGGGGCCCAGGGTGGGCGGGGGGAGCACGGGGGCGGGAGAGGCGCGCAGGGGAGGAGCGGGGGAGGGGGCGCACGGAAGGAATAAGGGGAGGGGGGGCCCGGGGAGGGCGGGGGGAGCACGGCGGAGGGCGCTTGTGGAGGCCCAGGGTGGGGGGAGCACGAGTGCAAGGGGAGGGGGGCGCAGGGAAGGAGGGGGGGGGGGTCAGCACGACCACCAGCATGACCGCCAGACTAACCAGCCACCAGCACGACCACCAGCACAAGAACCGGCACGACCACCAGCACGACAACCATCACCTCCAGCACTACGAACCACCAGCACGACCACCAGCAGAACCACCAGCACGACGACCAGCACAACCACCAGCACGACCACGAGCACGACCAGCCACCAGCACGGCCCAGCACCTCCACAAGCACGACCTCCAGCACAACCACCAGCACGACCACCAGCACGACCACCAGCGCGAGCACCAGCACATCCACCAGCACGACCAGCCACCAGCACAACCACCAGCACGACCACCAGCACGAGAAGCAGCACAACCACCAGCACAAGGGAGAGCAGCAGGCCCAGCCAACAGCACCGGGCCAGCAGCACGACCACCAGCACGACCACCAGCACCTCCACCAACCACGACCACCAGCACGACCAGCAAGCACCACCAACCACCAGCACGACAACCAGCACGACTAGCAGCACGACCACCAGCACAACCACCAGCACGACCACTACCAATCACCAGCACGACCACGAGCAGAACCACCAGCACGGCGACCAGCACAACCACCAACACGACCACCAGCACGACCAGCCACCAGCACGGCCACCAGCACCTCCGCAAGCACGACCACCAGCACAACCACCAGCACGACCACCAGCACAACCACCAGCAAAACCACCAGCACAACCACCAGCAGGACCACCAGCACGACCACCAGTAGGACCACCAGCAGGACCACCAGCACGACCACCAGCACGACCAGCCAGCACCACCAACCACCAGCACGACAACCAGCACAACCAGCAGCACGACCACCAGCACAACCACCAGCACAACCACTACCAGCGACCAGCACGACCACCAGCACATCCACCAGCACGACGACCAGCACAACCACCAGCACGACAACCAGCACGACCAGCCACCAGCACGGCCACCAGCACCTCCACAAGCACGACCACCAGCACAACCACCAGCACGACCACCAGCACAACCACCAGCACAACCACCAGCACAACCACCAGCACAACCACCAGCACGAACACCAGCAGGACCACCAGCAGAGCGCACGGTCGAAATAAAGCAGTGCGAGATCACACCTGTAGGTATGATGATAAAAAACTTCTGGCATGTGGCATGACCGGATCTGCGCGAATGTATGCGTGCTGCAGCGCAAGACGACCGCACGAGGCGCGCAAGCAAAAGGGGACAGGCGGACCGGACAGAAAAAAAGGAACAAGCAAGCCTGGCCCCAACCTAAAAGCGTGTGGCTTGTGCCATGACGAGAGAGATGCGTGCGTGTGCACGTGCTACGACGAATGACTCAAAACGGGACGCGAACGAAAAAAACAAAAAATTATCAAGACGGGAAAAAGGCGAGGCGAGGCGAGGCGACTCCCAGTTCGCCCAAAAGGGCGGCCGCGCGGGGGGCTGGGAGGTGGCGCCGGGGCGCCGCTCATTCAGTCACCGGGGATATTGTTGATGTTGTGTGATAAACGTAATCATCCTCCAATTCATCCATACTTCCTCCAAAATGTAGCCAATGCTGTCCATGCGCTGTAAGAAAGTATTCTGTCAGATCGTCAACCCACCGTTTTTTGGGTCGATGTGGTAGCCTCTTTGCGCGTGCATTCGTCGCGGTCGGCTCCCATAGTAAAGCTTTTCTGTTCCATTTCCCCTTGTCATCTGTAAGAACTGCCATAAGTAGTCGCCATTGTCGTCTCCGTTGTTGCACGCACCAGTCTTCATATCCCAAGTCGTGGTAGTACTGTACAATATGCCTTGTCGTGCGTCGGATCCATTCCTGCCATGGTTCCACATTGTTTTGGGCATGCGAACTCGGTGTAGTTGAGGTGCTGGTGTCGTTGCTGTCGGTGGTGCTGCTTTCCGAATCCGACGTGTCGTTCGGGCCGTCAGACTGGTTATTGTCGCTCGCTTCCGTGCCGTTCTCTTGAACGCGGCGACGTTGTGATCCGAGAATCATTCTGAGCATGCAGCGTTGGGTGGCCCGCACTCGCGTTTCCAGCGGAGTCGTCATTGCCCAAGAACCCGCGCCATAAAGAAGTGTAGGTGATACAACGCCGTTGAAGAGCCGCAGACGATCCCCCAATGAGTACGACCGTGTGGTGAGCTCGTGCTTGAACAAGCCGAATTTCTTCCATGCCGCATTGATTCTGGATTCGATCTCCGTCGTTGTCGGATCACGGAATGTAATTTGCCGTCCTAGATATTTTTGCGTTGCAGAGTACGGCAATATTTCGATGTAGCTTCCGTTGACGACTGTCTGTTCTGGGTTGCTTCGCGGCCTCCTCTCTTGCATGTTATGCAGGATCTTGGTCTTCCCGGGGTGTATCTCCAAGCCACATGGTTGCGCAGCGTCCATGACATCCCGAATCATACTCTTAATCTGCCTAAGGGAAGTGGCGACCAAGAGAACGTCATCCGCAAATCGAAGATTTGTAAGCCAATCATTTCTGTGCGTTCCCAACTGTATACCATATTTCCTGTCGGCCCATTTTGTGCGGAACTTGTCGAAGACGAATTCTGAGAGGCAGTTGAATAGTAATGAGCTTAATGGGTCGCCTTGCTTGGTCCCACGACTAATGGTAAATGTTTTGCTGCATACGTCTGTCTTGACACAAGCCGTCTGGTCCGTGTACAAGCACATAATGAGGCTGATGTATGATTGCGGAACTCCGTGTGCTCGCATAGCTTCCCAAAGTGATTCATGTGAGACCGTGTCGAATGCTTTCTTGAAGTCCAACGTAGCAACCCACAGTGGGAGTTGGAACTCTCGCGCCTTCTCCTGTACGATCGCGAATGTGAACAAATGGTCATCCGTGCTGAAATTTCGCCGGAATCCAGCTTGCTCCGGCTTCTGCTTCGAATCTAATATCGGTTCCAGTCGGTTGTACAGCAATCGCGAGAATAGCTTGTACATGAGCGGGATCATCGAAATAGGACGGTAGTTCTGCGGTAGGGCTGGCTCTCCAGATTTGAAAATCACCTTGATTTGGGTGTGTTTCCACTGCTTCGGTGTCACCGTACCGTCCAAGACAATGTCGTTGAAAAGCTTCCGCAACGCATTCCTGAGAGCTTCTCCTCCGTACTTCATCGGTGCGTGCGCGCCACGACGAAAAACGACAGCCCGAGGACCGCAGGAAAAGGGATACCAACGAAACGAACGAAAGAGAAGGTGATCACCAAGCCGGTCAAGAAAACAAAAGGCTTCTGGCTTGTGGAATGATGTGCGTTGCGTCCGTGCGCGCGTGCCACGACGCAAGACAGCAGCACGAGGCACGCAGAAAAGGGGATCGACAAAACGAACGGAAGAGAAGGAGATGCGCAAACCGAGCCGAACGAAAAGAGCTTGTGGCTTGTAGCGCAACCAGGGATGCATGCGCGTGCCCACGGGGAACCGCGGCGCAGCGCCACCCAGGTGCTGCTGCAGCGCCAGCGTGCACCACAACACTCCGACGCCTGTGCGCACAATTGTGTACATTCACGCGCTGCCTGCGAGGACCTCCGGAGGCCTCCAGACGACGTCACAAAGTCGTCCCTGCGCGGGTGACCACAGACTGTCCCCCTCCCGCCCACGGAGGCCTCCGTGCAGGGGTCACGTCGACGGCACCCGCCGCTGGAGGGGGGGGGGAAAAAAAAAGCGCAAGGGGGAAAGAAGAAAGCGCTGAGGGAAAAAAGAAAAGCGTCGAAATGAGAAAAGAAGAGCGCCGTACCCCCTCCCCCCTCCCCTGGACCCCACACATGCCCACGCCACGCACGGCAGGACCCCCACCACAAGCCCCCGCCAGGGGGGGAAAAAAGCGCTCAGGGGAAAAAACACAGCGCGGAGGGGAAAAACAAATAAAGCGTTCGGAAGACAGTGCACCGCAGCGTGGGGAGAGGAACAACAAAAAAAAACGCAGGGGGGCGAACAAAAAAGCGCCGCGGGACCAAAACCACCCCCCGATGAGGGGGACAACAAAAGGCGCCAGGGAGGGGTAAAAACGTGCCGTCCGCTGTACTGCAATGGACGCCTTAATGCAACGTATCGAAGGTATCCAAAGATTGCACAGTTGCTATGTATGGCATCGTTTTGCAGTATTACGCCTCCCCCCTAAACCCGCCCCCCCCAAGCGCTACGCCACATCCGTCGGCCCGGGGTGGAGACCCCCCTTTCCGTGGCTCAACAGACATATGGAGAATCAATGATGTGGGCCTGCTGGCCCTCTCGGGGGTCCAACAGGACCCCAAGACGGCTCCAAATGGCCCCACGACAGCCCACGACGGCCCCAAGAGGGCCCCAAACGGTCTCAAACAGCTTCCAAGACGCCCCAAGAGACCCCAAGAGGACCCTCAGGAGCGCCTCCAGAAGCCAAAAACATAGATTCCCTATGGGATTTTGAAGGATTGCAGCGTTCTCGCCTACGTCGACTCAGACGCCCAAGACGGCCAAAGCAGCCTCCAGAATGGCCCCAAGACGGCCCCCAGAACCCGTTAGGGGGCCTCAAGACGGCCCAAGGGAGCCTCAAGACGGCCCAAAGAGGCCCCCAGGACGCCCCAAGAGGCCCCCAAGACGGCCCAAGAGGACCCCAAGAGAGCCCCAAGACCGCCTCCGAAGGGACCGAACAACGCAAGAGCGCACCAAGACGGCCCAAGACGCCCACACGGAGCTCCTAGAGGCCCCCAAAGGCCCCCCAGAGCCCCCCCCCCAAAAAGCTCCCAAAAGGTACCCAAGAAGCCCAAATCGCCCCAGGACGGGCCAAGACGCCCCCAAGAGTCCCCCAGGAGGCCCCCCTAACGGACCCCAGGAGTCCCCCAGGAGGGGCCCTGGAGGCCTCCAAACGACTGGATAGTGAATGTTCCAAACTACATACTCCGAAAAGCCCGAAGGAGCCCCCAGGAGGCCCCAGAGGCGCCAGATGACTTCCACGATGCACTCTGGACGACGCCGAAACGGCCGAACAATGCGAAACCCACGCGGCGGCAGACGAGCAGGTCAAACCATCTCACACCGACACACTGCGCCAATTGTATTCTTCCTGCGGCCGCAAACGACAGGCCACTCGAGCACGGACTAGGACTTCCAGCAGACAGGGCACACCAAGTCTGCGTCGTCGCGGTTGGACAGGGGCCCCAGGAGGCCCCAAAGAAGCCCCCAAGAGGCCCCAAGAAAGCCACATGAGGCACTCAAGAGGCCCCAAAGAGGTATAGAACCCAGGGGGGAAGACGACCCAAGGCCCTAGGCTAGCCTACCCTAGGCCATACCCAAGGCCCTGGGGCAGCCTAGGGTAGGCCCTACCCAAGGCCCTAGTGTATAGGGTAGACCTAGGGAAGGCCTAGACATGGGCTCAGGGTAAACATTGAGGGAAGAGCTACACGTAGGCCCTAGCCCTAGGCGTGCGCCCGAAGCTCCTCCTCCTCCTCCTCCTCCTCCTCCTCCTCCTCCTCCTCCTCATCCTCATCCTCCTCCCCCTCCTCCCCCTCCTCCCCCTCCTCCCCTCCTCCTCCTCCTCCTTCTTCTCCTCCTCCTCCTCCTCTTCCTCCTCCTCCTCCTCCTGACAGTCCTGCAGAGAAGGCTGCCCCAAATTCGCAGATAATTGCTTCCTATAACTAAGATAACTGCTTCCTATAATTCGCAGATAGTTGCTTCCTATAGAGATGATCGAGCCTGCTAAAATCATCGGACTTTTGCTGGCGTGACTCTCCAAACTTTAGCTCAACGGTTGCCGAAACAATTGGAAAGCTGGTCATGGAAATCGGAAGCCGGAAAAGGTACAAAGATGCCAAAAGCCGTCCGATGAAGATCAATTGATATGGTTTCCAGTGTTTGCCGCTGTTCAGGGCTGAGACATTCACCTGTTGAATATTCTTTTCGTTTGACGTTGGCGTGTGCCATCTCTGCTCTCTGAAACCAAGCACAAGCCCTCGGAGCTCCAAGGTCATCGCACGCAATATTTGCAATAAGAGAGGAGTTCATGCTGTGCATCACTACGTCAGAAAAATGGGCCGCGTATCTACTGTACACTGACGTCGAAGAAAGATTTGCTGCGTACTCCTCCATTACTGAATCGGTCAACCAAAAAGCGAATCCCGCTTTTGAACTGCCATTTCCATGTCTTGCACTCAACTGCCGGTAAAAGCTTGCGATCCATTCGTAGAAAGGTCGATAAACCACGACGATTTTAGTGGCGACGTGCCTTAAATCATGGGCGAGCTGCGCGATCTGGGCTGTCTCATGGTCGAAAACCTCACTAGACATCACCACGTGATGGGAGGTACCCCTGAGCTTGTCAATGTACTCTAGCCAATCCAAACAAGTTTGGGTTTGACTTACAACATAAGCAAATTTCTGCTTGCAGTAGCACGCAGCTACGTTGTGGACATGAAAAGTCGACCCCCCATAGCTCTCTTTGAAACTTCCGAATTGTGTAGGGCGCAGGAATGTCCAACCATCTTCTTCCAGCAGGGACGCCCGCCATGACAACTCGTATTGAACTGATGTCGTACCAGTCTTGTGGGGTCCAACGTGAATTACAACAGTTGCGCCATTCGCTTTCGACTTAGTATTTTATGCACCCATAACCAGTCCGTACATAATGAAAGATGTTGATCGTACTCCCCGATGCATCGGCATAGCGCCGCAATAAAGCCGAGACACCCAAATATTGGAGTGCCGCAGAAACGGATGACTCAAATAATGACGTGCTTGCGCCAAATTTGAGCCACAATGGTTACGGAGGGGCCTCTGGAGACCGTCTTGGGGCCCTCTCGAGCCGTCTCTGGCCCCTCCAGACTCCCGAGGCCGTCGTCGGCTCTAGTGGAGCTCTCGCGGGGCAGTCCTGGGTCATCGTGGGGCAATCTTGGAACTTTCCTGGGGATCTTTCGGTGCTCCGAGGCCACATTGGAAATACATGCTGTCAACAAAGGCGAACTCGTGAAAATAATGACACAGGTTGGAACCCTGTGGGTTTCTGACCGATCTGGCCGCTCGGAGGTCCTCTGTGGGCACTTTGGCGGCCTCTTCGGACTGTCTTTGGGCTCGTTTGTGACGAGGGGGGCTCTCTTGGGGAACCCGGGGGCCTCTTGAGCTCGTCTGTGGAGTTCGGCAGAAGTCCAGGAGCCTCCTGGGCGAGCTGAGGGGTCGGGCGTTGTTTCACGGGGGGCGATCGGTGCTGGGGAGAGAAATTGTGCACCTTTCTCGTGCCCCTTCGGAGCCGCAAGAAGCCTCTTTGTGACGCCAGCAGTGCAAAGCTGCACCTGTCCTCAACCCCCCATTTATCGCCACCCCCCTCTGACGCAGCGCTCGAGAGGGAGGCTCCGGGAAGGGAGGAGGAGCAGGAGGTGGAGGAGGAATGGGGAAGGGGGAGGGAAGGAAGGAGGGAGGGCGGGAGGGAGGGAAGAACAAAAAACGGCGCCTGAGGCGGACCTGTCTCATGAGGATCGCCGGCCCTCAGCAGGGCGGCGATTGGGGTTCACTTATACTCTGCCGTTTGCGCCACCTGCTGGGCCGCCAGCCCGTCGCGCTTCTTCACGCTGGCGCACTCTCTCGACGAGTGAGGCCGTTCTGCCCTCATACGAATACTCCGACTTGGATTCGGCCGAATCGAAACACTGATGGCTTCAATGCGAGCTGCGCGGCGTGTGGGGACAACTCTCTCGGCAGGCACGATACTGTCAATTCGTTTATACGATCGCTTATGAGGCCCGATCCCGTTGCGCAGATTTCAAAGGATCTCAGCAGCTTTGGGGGTCGGGCGAACGCACGGGCTCCTGAGCTTCAGCTTGCGACGCTGCTGGGCCCAGGCTCCACACTGCATGCACACAAATACTGGCTTGCCACCAGTTCCTGCAGCGCAGTGACATCTCTCCCCAGATTGATGTACGGCCACGAGTCTATGGCCATTGGGCTGCAACATCTACTATCTCAAAAACTCTGGAGTGCCGCGACAGCCCATGAGGGGCCAGTCCATGGAATCATCCTGCAGGACGGCCAGGCACGCACAACATTGCACTCCGATATTCGTCCTCGCCCAGTCGTGCCACCCCTCCCGCCTCACATTGCGACAACGGCGAAAAATGGGCAGGCGCCACCATCTTTCCTCCTGTTCGACGCAGGGAGGACAGCAGCGGCGAGGCGGACGAGAAAGAGGTCCTCGACTCATGCTCCTCCATCTTCTGGCAAAAATCGGGCGGCGGTGCTGGGTGGACGGCCACAGCACGCTTGGCAAACGCATCGGCTGCAATGTTGCCGTCAGTTGTGCGTCGCTGCTCAGGGGTCAACTGCTCATGCTCACTGCCGCTACGGTGTGCTTTCATATGCTCAACTTCCTGCAAAAACTAATGGAGGGTCAGGCAGCTGCTTTCGGGCCCCTGGGCTTGAACCATCGCGCGCGCTTCGCGTGCGCTCAGGTTCTAGCCCAGGCCGGGGGGGCCCTGGACGATCTTGGACAACGCTATCAAGCACAGGCGCGCGACGGCATCTGAGGAGCTTCTGGGGTGTTCCGCATGCTTCGTCAACTGGCTGTTGGAGGCACCTCTTGGGTGTTTCTTGGGTGGGCGTCTGAGGGTCCCTTGGGGGCATCGGTTCTGCAGTCTGAAGCCGTCATTGGCCGTCTTGGCTGCGTGGAGGCCCGACTTGAGGCCACCTGCGGCCAGATTGAGGCAATCCGGAAGCCTCCCGGGGGCCTCCTGGAAGCAGTTTTGACGCATCGAGGGCACTCTTGGGCTATTTTTTAAAGCCTATTGGACGTCTCCTAGGGGCATGTTAGGCCCTCGGGAAGCTTTTGGGGTCCTCGTCGGACCACTTGGGGGCCTCTTGCGGCCTCCTGTGGGCCTTGTGGGAGGACCGCTCTGCTGTTGGGTCGCGTCCCCCTTCTTGGGCCTCTCTTGGGGCTCATGGGGCCCTCTTGGGCCGTCTTGGGCGCCTCAAACACCGTCTTGGGGCCCTGGCGGGCCGTCTTGGGGTCCTCTTGGAGGCCTCTTCATCTATATGGGAGCGGTATTGGAAGCCTCTTGGGCCGTCTTGGAGCGTCGGGATGCCGAAAGGCAGAAACAATTAAAACCAATCAAAGCCCAATCGTAAAACAATGAGTTGTGCCTCTTGGGGCCACCTTGGGAGATCTCTTGGAACCTCGTCGGCCCTCTTTTTTTTTTTTTTTACATGCGAAGTCCATAGCGCAACAGAACTTAAACGCGCGGTGACACGGGCCAGCTCGAGTTGCTCAGAAGGGGTAAAGCCTGTTGAAGTTGAAGTTGCAAAATGGTAAGTGTCGAAGTTGAAAAATCCGGACAAGTTGCTCAGAAGTGGAACCATCACCTGTGGAATTCTCAGAGGGGCAGGGGATCCCCTCTCGCCTGCTCCGAATTGACGCCAATCCATGCCATGCTGGGGCTCGACTCTGGGTAGTACTTCTCGTGGGTGCTCGTGATGACCTCCCAGGTTGACAGCTCAGCTGGCCACGACGCGCAGTCCTGCAGCTCGGCGGTGCGAGACGAGAAGCCGTCCTGCTCGGCCCTCTCCTGCCCGAGGACGAGGCAAAGGCTGGTGTTCACCACGGCGAACTGCCTGCTCGGGGTGTACCTGAACTTCTGCAGAGAGTCGGGCGCCCGGCACTCCACCATGACAAGCTGAGTCCCAGCCTCGAGGGACCCAGCGACCCGGAGGCAACCGCCGCGGGTGTTGTTCAGGTCTGCCTGCCATATCCTTCCGTCCTGCTCCCCGTCATACATCGGGTTGCATATACCGTTGAAATTCTGCGACACGATCGACCCCGTGTCGGGGTCGTACCGGAACTGGGTGTCCGCACCGTCCGACTTGCAGGTGTGCCCCTGGATGCTGTCGCACTGCGGGTGGGGCGGGGACCCAGCGATGTCCAGGCAGTAGCCCCAGTAGTTGTCGAGGTCCACGAGGTCTGCGAGATAGATGTTGGGCCCCGGGACGTACGGGTTGCCCTCAACGCCGCTCAGCTGGCTGCGCTCTGTCCCTCCCGCGTCCCGCTTGAGCATGTGGCGGGGTTTTGACAGCGCAGAGGCCGTCTGCAGAGCCTCGAAGCCGATGGACGCGTGCTCGCATTCCTGCTCGCGGCCCACGTCCGCCTCCGAGCGAGCGGCCCCGCCGAAGGGGCCGCGGCCCGCGGAGGCAGTGGCCTCCGCGAGCGGCACGGCCCACCTGGAGAGGAGGATGAGGAGCCAGGGGCGCACCATGCGCACCATGCCCCAGGAGCCGAGGCGCTGTCGGGGCACCCGACTGCGGAGGGTTTGAGCTTGAGCCAAAATGGCTACGGAAGGAACCTCGTCGGCCCTCTTGGGAGCTTCTTGGGGGCCTCTTGGATCCGATTGGGGGCCTCTCGGGACTTCCCGAAAACCTCTCGGGGTAGAAAGCTCGGATTCTCGGTTCGTGTTTCCCTTCTTGGGCCTCTCTTGGGGCCGTCTTGGGGCCCTCTCGGGCCGTCTTGGGCGCCTAAGGCACCGCCTTGGGGCCCTCGTGGGCCGATCCCTATGATCGACACCCTATGGTCAGGGCAGTGTGCCCTTGGGAAGGTGACCGATCGTGATTCTGCAGCCCAGGGCCTTCCCCTGGGGGCCAGCTGTTCCTCCTGTTCGGGGGCGGCAAAGAGGGGGGCGCCCAAGAGTGGGGGGCAGAACTACCCGGGGCGCATTGAAACAAGAAGAGGCGCCATGAAATCTGGGGAGATACAGTGGCCCCCGCCATGAGATCCCTCCCCCATCATCACCCCCCTCTTTGCCGCCCTCGACTGAGCCGCCCTTCGATGGGATCCCGGGACGACGCGGGCCCCTTCCCCTCGGGACCCCTCGTCCCTCCTGGGCCCCGTTTATCCGACCCCCTATCCCCAACGGCATGGCCTGGGCCCCACTGGCTGATGTACCCCGCCAGATGGGGATATGGGCCGTTTCCTTCGGGTTTCCCTTCGGATTTCGGGGGGGATATTCCCAACTATAGGGCGGTGGGGTGGTGGGGTCTGGATCGGGATACGGATGGGGATATAGGGATATGCGTCTGTCAAACGATGCTGAGCTCACGAACTTTCATCAGGACAAGCTTCTCATCCACAGTCCCCTTTCAAAACGGAGCCCCAGGACCGCAGAACCTGGGGCCCCCGTTCCCTCGGCGGTTCAGAGATGGGCCCCGAGAGATGGTGCCCTAAGGATCAACAACGGATGGCCTCAAACGGTAAACGTTCAGCTTGAATATTGTTCCTATCCCCATCCCAGGTCGGACGAAATAGAAGGCTACGCAAAGGGGGGGGTAGCGAATCGAGACGGTCCAAAAGGGCCCCGAATCGCCGAACAATCAGTCCAAGACGCCAAAGATGGCCTCCTGACAGCCCAAGCGGCTTCCAAGACGCTCGAAGGGGCCTCCAAGAGCACACCAAGAGAGCCCCAACCGGCAACATTCAATTATTTTCTTTGGGATTGTGAAAGGAGTCTGGCGTTCTCGCCTTTTCGGCTTCCTGCGGCCTCAAGACGGCCCAAGATGCCACCAAGATCGGCACAAAAGGCCCCAACGAGGTCTCCAAGACGACCCCAAAACGACCCAAGAGGGCCCCAA
The DNA here is from genome assembly GCA_963575745.1 of Prorocentrum cordatum. Taxonomy (NCBI): domain Eukaryota; class Dinophyceae; order Prorocentrales; family Prorocentraceae; genus Prorocentrum; species Prorocentrum cordatum. The sequence continues at coordinate 165,996 of CAUYUJ010003914.1, forward strand.
GACAGCCCGAGAGGCCTCCCAGACGGCCTTAGAAGCCACCAAAACGGCTCCAAGAGGGTGCCCAGACAGGAGCCCGAACGAACAGTTCAAGCCCTCGGCCCCGAGAAGCTCCCAGGAGGCCCCAAGTGCCCCCCCCCGCCAGGGAGGGGCCTTAACACCTCCAAAATCGATTTTGGAAGAGTTGAGCCCCCTCGTTTCGCCTTTTAAGCCTCCCCTGGGCCCAGGGGGGGGGGCTTAACAGGCGAACAGAGGGGGCTTAACACCTCCAACATCGATTTTGGAAGTGTTAAGGCCCCTCCCTGGCGGGGGGGGGCTCAACAGGAAAAAGTTGAGTTTGGAGGTGTTCAGGTGTCCCCTTTTACCTCCCTGTGGGGCCACGAAGCGCTGTACTGGGTGTGCGGGAAGCATGCGGACGGTAGCATTGGGACCTTTGGTGGGGCTCCCTATGGGGCCACGAAGCGCTGTACTGGGTGGGCGAAGCGCAGGGAGGAGGGGGAGGAGGGCCACGAAACACTAACGGGGTGCGCGGGACGATTGCGGACGGTAGAACTGGGACCTTCAGTGGAGCTTCCCATGGGGCCACGAAACGCTGTACTGGGTGTGCGGGACGCATGCGGGCGGTAGCACTGGGACCTTCAGTGGGGCCCTCTATAGGGCCACGAAGCGCTGTACTGGGTTGGTGAAACGCAGGGAGGAGGGGGAGGAGGGCCACGAAACGCTGTACTGGGCGTGCGGGACGCATGCGGACGGTAGCGAGGAGGAGGGGGAAGAGGAGGAGAGGAGAACGCGGGGCGACGTCTCGTCAAAACGTAGACCCAACACCACAGGGTGGTTGGGAAAAACTGCTTGGCCAGGTCTACATCAAAAGAGATACCGACCTTTCAGGATGTTTCCCTTGCCAGATCTTGTTCCTATTGAGGTTGCCCGACGTCGTCGTTGGAAGGCGTTTCTTCCCCAGCTTGCAGACTTGGTACCCCGACGAATAGGCACGGCAGCTGAGGCAGAAAAACGCATGCGAGTCATCGCTAGCCTCCAAGGCGACGGCGCGGTGCTGGAGCCGATCCAAAACGACCCACTCGAGGCGACTGCGGCCCCGTGCAGGAGCCCCCGGCCCTGCAGCCGCCCCCGAGGCGGGGAGCCCCCCCCCCCCCGGCACGTCGTGCACGTCTCTCGGGAGTTCCCGCCGAGGTGCTCCGCCGCCTGCAGAGTTATGCTGCTCCCGTCGCACTGAAAGACCACATCCCAGAAATTATTCCGAGCGCCCAGACACGTATCGCAACCGTGTCGAACGAGTATCGCCTCCCCAGGCCCGACACGTGAAAACCCGCCGGTGCCGGTACTGCCTTGGTGCTCGGCATTCTTTCTGGTGGCCAAGGCTAAAACAGGTTGGAACATCGTAACTGCACATGTTTGCGCAGTCCATCTCTGAAGGCCCTCGGGCGTCCCAGAACGCCTGCAGGCCCCCCAGGGCCCCCCAGGGGCGAAACAGCGTCCGCAGGGCTCCCGCTGGGCGGGCCGGATTCTTGCAACGCGCCCGATGACTCGCCGCCCCCGACCGAGACGCGGGGACACCACGGCACGCTGTGCAAAATCCTGCGATGGCCCCAGTGATAGGGAGCCCACGAAGGACGTACGCGCCCAGCTATGTACATGAACACGGCCCCTCGATCCGCGAGACCGGCCGCGTTGTCCGAACATCTGCGCAGTGTGTACTCTCGAAACCAGCGTGGATTCATGTACATGTGCGTCCTTCCCTCGCTCCCGGGATGAGGCGGCTCCGCAGGAGAGGGAGGAGGGACGAGGGAGGAGGAGGAGGAGGAGGAGGAGGAGGAGGAGGAGGAGGAGGAGGAGGAGGAGGGCGGACCGGTGCGCCGCAGCTGCTCCTGGCCACCCTGCCGCAGGGCACCTGTCCAGACTGGGCCCAATGGGAGGAGGAGAGGCGCCTGCACCGAGGAGTCGACCTCGAGAGCTCGGCGTGCGGCTCGGGCGACGGGAGGGTGCGGATACCGCTCCTCCCTGGACCTCTCCCCTCCTCCTCCCCCTCCTCCTCCCCCTCCCCCTCCTCCTCCTCCTCCTCCCCCTCCCCCTCCTCCTCCTCCTCCTCTCCTCCTCCTCCTCCTCCCCCTCCTCCTCCTCCTCCTCCTCCTCCTCCTCCTCCGCCTCCCTCCTCCTCCTCCTCCTCCTCCTCCTCCTCCTCCTCCTCCTCCTCCTCCTCCTCCTCCTCCTCCTCCCCTGGACCTCCAAGGATGCTCTCTGGCCAGGGGCTCGAGGCGAAGCCAGCCGTGGCGGCGAGGGGAGGGCAGCAGGATCGGCACATGGCACATGCTCCTTCTCTTCTTCCCCTTTCCTGGCAGACCCTGGGCCGAAACAAGTGTCGGTGGGGGGAACCAAGAGGATACCGATGCCGATGCTCCCTGGACCTCTCCCCGGGCGTGTCTGACCAGATTTTCGAGGCGGATCCAGCCGTGATGACGAGGGCTTCCCAGGACACCCAAAATGGCAAAAGGCAGGCCACCTCCAGAAATTTGCGCGGAAAGCGGCACCCGGTGCGACAGTGGCGGCAATACGGCCGTGGCCCGAGGGCGCCGCCTTGCTCGCTTGGCCGTCACACGGGACGTTCATGGCGGCGGCCAGGCAGCCTTTGCTGCACCTCGCGCGGGCCACGCTGAAGCGTGTGCAAGAGGCACCAAAGGACTACCTACCAGACCACCCCAACCCAACCCGAAGACCCGAATGTCGGATTGTGGGGGTGCGGGTTCCATATGTGGTCTTCCCATGTTCCCCGACGCCCCCCCCCACTGCCACTGGAAAACAAGGCCAAATTGGGGCCTTCGGGTTGGGTTGGGGCGGTTTGGTGGGAGGCAACAGAAAATGGCGGAAGGGAAGCATGGCCCGGAAAAACGTGCCGACGGCGAAGCACGGCCGACCAGGAGTGGGGGGGGGTCGGAGAACAAGTGCACACACACAGACAGACAGACAGACAGACAGACAGACAGACAGACAGACAGACAGACAGACAGACAGACAGACAGACAGACAGACAGACGGACAGACAGACACACAGACAGACAGACAGACAGACAGACAGACAGACAGACAGACAGACAGACAGACAGACAGACAGACAGACAGACAGACAGACAGACAGACAGACAGACAGACAGACACACACACACACAGGCACACTAGGAGGCCACATGCGAACCCTACGCCAACACCACACGATGTCTAAGGGGGGAGGAGGGAGTTGGTAACCGGCACAAGCACACACTTTTGAAACGAAGAGGCAGGAGATCCCGAGTCGCCATGGCGTCAGGGGGACGAGGCGAGCCAGAGTGGTGCCCCGCCCGACAGGCTGGGGCTGCTAGGTTCAAATTACCAAATGCACCTGAGAGTACAGTCGTTACGGGGCCGCGAAGCACGTGAAGGGTGTCCCGAAATGGGGCGGGGCCACCAGACGGGCGATGCCAGCGGGGCCGTAATCCCCATGGGGCCATGAAAAGCGTGATACGTGTTTGCGTGTGTGTGCCGAAATAAGTGTCTGCGACGACTGCGGGCTGCGCCACTGGGACCTTCGGTGGAGCTCCCTGCGGGGCCACGAAGCGTGCAAGGGGTGAGCCGAACTGGGTGAATGGGACGCATGCGGGCTGCGCCACTGGGGCCCTTCGGTGAAGCTTCCTATGGGGCCACGTGGCGTGTCACGGGTGTGCCGAAATGGGTGGCGGGGACCCACGCGGGCTGCGCCACTGGGGCCTGCGGTGGAGCTCCGTATGGGGCCACGATACGTGTGGGGGGTCTGCCGACATGGATGGCGGGGACCCACGCGGGCTGCGCCACTGGGGTTTTCGGTGGAGTTCCCTATGGGGCCACGACGCGTGTGAAGGGTGTACCCGATAGTTGGATGGGAGGCATGCGGGCTGCGCCACTGGGACCTTCGGCGGAGCTCCCTAGGGGGCATGCGTGCGATGGACGCATGCGGGCTGCGCCACTGGGACCTTCGGTGGAGCTCCCTATGGGGCCACGAAGCGTGCAAGGGGTGAGCCGAACTGGGTGAATGGGACGCATGCGGGCTGCGCCACTGGGGCCCTTCGGTGGAGCTTCCTATGGGGCCACGTGGCGTGTCACGGGTGTGCCGAAATGGGCGGCGGGGACCCACGCGGGCTGCGCCACTGGGGCCTGCGGTGGAGCTCCGTATGGGGCCACGATACGTGTGGGGGGTCTGCCGACATGGATGGCGGGGACCCACGCGGGCTGCGCCACTGGGGTTTTCGGCGGAGTTCCCTATGGGGCCACGACGCGTGTGAAGGGTGTACCCGATAGTTGGATGGGAGGCATGCGGGCTGCGCCACTGGGACCTTCGGCGGAGCTCCCTAGGGGGCATGCGTGCGATGGACGCATGCGGGTTGCGCCACTGGGGCCGTCGGTGGAGGGCCACGAAGCGTGTGAGGGGTGTGCCGACATAGGTGGCTGGGACGCATGCGGGCGGCGCCACTGGGGCCTTCGGTGGAGCTCCCTATGGGGCCACGAAGCGTGTGAGAGGCGTGACGGCGGCCATGATGATGCTGCTGATGATGATGAGGACGACGACGACGAGGAGGAACAAAAATGATCGGAGGTTGGGGGGTGAAATCGCAGTGGAACGGAGACCCCCAACCAGAAAATCGTGTCGTTTCGTTCATGTCGCGCGTGCGGGCGAGGCGAATCTGCGTGGGCGCGCGAGAGGAATGAACCCGCCGCTGTTAGGGAGAAGTCAAGACAATTGATTATCCTCCGTCCGACCGGCGGTGGCCCTAGCGGTGTCCCGCGGTGTCCCGTGGTGTCCGCCGTTGTTAAGGCGAAGCCAAAACAAATGATTATCCTCCGTCCGGCGGTAACCCCAGCGGTTGCCCTAGCGGTGTACCGTGAGGTCCCGTGATGTCCGCCGCTGATAGAGCGAAGCCAAAACAAATGGTTATCCTCCGCCCGGCGGTGGCACTCGTGGTGTCCCGTGGTTTCCCGTGGTTGCCCGTGGTGTCCCGCGCTGTCCCGTTGACTGAGTTCGATAATGGGATCGATACTGAGATCGACAAATGTCCCGTGGTGTCCCGCTGAGTGAGATCGATAGTGGTATCGATAGTGTGATCGATACTGAAATCGATGTAATGCCCCGAGGGGTCCCGCTGTGTCCCACAAACTGACATCGATACTGAGATCGATCGTGAAATCGACGGGTGTCCCGTGGTGCCCCAAAACTGCGATCGATTGAGTTGTAAATAAATGGTATCGCTGGTGGGATCGATAATGATACCGATAGTGTGATCGATCGCAAGATCGACACTGAGATCAATGCGGCACTCAGACGTGCCCCGTGGTGTCAGATCGATAGTGAGACCGATGCTGAGATCGACGTGGTGCCCCGAGGTGTCCCAATGAGTGAATTCGATAGTGAAATCGCTAGTGAGATCCACAGGTGTCCCGTATTGTCCCTCGGTGTACCGTTGAGTGGGATCGATGACCGACTCTGGGCGATAATAACCCCCGTGGGATAATAAAATTTAGGGGCATGGCGGGGATAATCAGCTATTTTCTCGGGGCAGGTGATATATTAGCTATGGCGATGGTGATGATGGCGATGATGGCGGCGATGATCCCGGGCGCTCGATAAGACTGACCATGTAGATTTCGGAAAAAGACTGACTCGAGAGATCTCCAGGCACACGGCTACAACTGGCCTGCGCAAGAGAGGTCCTTGGCGCTTCTGGCCGAGAAACCTCTCTTGCGCACGGCCTCAAACAAGTCGCCCACGCAGGATCGGCATGCTCTGGAGCCGCCCTTGCACGGGAGGCACTTGGTGCAGGCCTGGGCGACAACGCCTGCCTCCTCGAAGGTAGCGTGCGTCGGCTCGACCGCTGCGGGGCCCTTGGGGGGCTCGGACTTGGCCTTGTTCTTGGCCTTGGCCTTGGCCAAGTCGTTGTCGCTGGCCTCCTTGAGCTCGTTGAACCACTCGTTGCCTCGCGCGCACATCGCGCCGATGCTCGCGGGCGCTTGGCGGCCCTCACCTCGGATCTCGCGCCGGGCGCGGTCGGTCCCGCGACTCGTCCACAGGCCGCAGGGCTGGGCGTCGGCCTGGAACATCTCGCTGCCCCTCGCAGGGCAGGTCTCGCCAGGGCCGACGGCGCCGAGCTTGCGGGGGATCCTCGCGGTGGCCCTGGGGGGCCCACATGCGAACCCTGCCCGAGATCCCTGAGGCGGAGGGCGGGGTTCACCTTGTTTGGCAGCACCCGAGCAAAGAGAACCCCAGTTACCTCCCCCATCAGAAATCGCGGGGTGTAGTTGTGAGTCCGCACATGGCCCTGTAGGCCTGCGTGGCGTTCTCGGGCGGCCACTTGAAGGTTTCGCGGCACTCCGCCGCGGCGCGCCCGCAGATCCTCGAGACCTTGGCGGGCGCTGCCACTAGTGGCCCCTGCCCGGGGTGCCTCCAGGATCCGCTCCAAAACGGAAGGAATAACTGGAGGCACCTTGGGGCAAGGGGCAACTGTAGCAAGCGCCGCCCTCGAGGTGGGCGTGGCGCGCGGGCGCGTCGGAGTGCGCGCAGATCAGGACGTGCTGGGCCTCGGCGAGTCTCCCGGCCCAGCGCGCGTGCCCCTCGGGCTGCCAGGCGGCGGTTTCGCCCTCGCCCTGGCCCTCTCGAGCCCGGGCGGCGGCCGCGGCGGGCTCGACCGTCAGAGCGGTCTCGGGGGCGCCCGCGCGCACCTCGATCTCGCCCGGCAGCGCGCGCGCTGTGCCCAGCTCGAGGGCGCCGCCCTTGACAATCTGCTCGCAGTTCATGATCGCGCACTCCTTGGCAAGCTCGGCGCGGCGAGCCAATCTGGTCTGGCGCCGGTCGAGCTTGTGCGGCTTGGTGAATTTGCAATCCTGCTCGATCGTGGCCTGCAGCGCTCGGAATTCACACGCGCTCGTTAGCTTGCGCCTGCTTCCGCTTCGCGTCGCTTCCGCCTGCCCCCGCCAACTCGCTGCCATCTTCCGACGCTTCCGCCGTCGCCCCCGCCGTTCCCGCTCGCCCCCGCTGGCTTCCACCGCCTCAGTCGGAAGCGGGCGGGAGCTAACGAGCGCCCGTGACCCCCCCAGCCTCGCTGCTCTCGGTCTGGAAGATCTCCGCGGCCTCCACCTCGAGGGCGCGCAGGCGGCGCGCGTCCTCGGTGCCCTGGACTCGCCGGGCGTCCTGCGCTCTGCCGCGTCTGCCCTCGCGGACCCCCTCCTCGGCGGCGCGCGCCGCCTTGCCGTGCCAGGGGGGCTCCTCGCAAGCATCGAGGCCGGCGTTATTCTTGGCCTTCGCTTTCTTCATGACATTCTGCCCCGCTTGCTTCTTCAGCTTGAACTTCTGGGGCGCGCTCGCCCTCGCCTTCGGCGGCCTGCCTGCGAGCGTCGCCATGGCTGCGCCGCGGCCCAGGTGCTCGAGCGAGGCCTCGCCGCCAGTCTGGGCCTTCTCGCGCCGCCACTTGCGCGCGCTCGCCCGTGAACTGGCCCGAGAAGTTGGGCGCCCACCTGCTCTCGCGCCCGCGCCCACTTGTTCGCGCCACCTTGGTCGGGTTCTCGAGGGCGCGCGGGAACTGGGTCTCCTTGATCCGCTCTTCTGGCGTCCTAAGCATGTCCTTCTGTTCGTCGGCGAGCTCGAGGTCCAGTTCTCTGAGCTCCTGGAGGCAGGGTTCCTCGCCCTGCCCGCGATAACTGGGCACGTCGCCCTGGCGGGGGCAGTTCCCGTCGAGGACGCTCCACTCTGGCACTGGCGGCGCGCTCTCGCGCCACCTCTGCGCGCCAGGCTCTGCTCGGCGCCGCGGCCGGGCTCGATGGAGTAGCTCCGCGGCTCCACGCCCGCAACGACCTTGAACTCGCCCTGCATCGGGACCGCCAGCATTCGGTTCGCTTGCATCCCTTGGATAGGCACCGCGCCCATGTTCTTCTCCCGGAAGCGGGCGCAGGCCTCGGAGAGGCACCAGAGGCACCCGTGGGGCCCCCGTTGGGCCCCTGGACCCAGCCCTGCCCCATGGCCCAGTGCATCTCGGCCTTGACCTCTCGGATCGCGCCCTTGGGCTGGCCGCGCTCGCGGGCGTCCAGCTCCTGCCAGAAGCTCGTGACGTTTGGGGCCATGGGCGCGTGGGCTACATTCTGGAGCCGCGCTCGGAGCGCCACTGCCTCGGTCCACTGGCTCGAGAGGCAGTCTGCGAGCGCGAGGCTCTGGCCGCGCTGCTGTTCGACGAAGCCGACGGCCCAGACAGCGACGAGCTCGTCCGTCCAGGCCCTCGGCTGCCACGCACGTCGATGGCCTCGAAGATCATCGCGCGTTCCTCCTCGGAGAACTCGAGCAGAGCCTTGCGCCAACCATTCAGCAATGCTCCCAGGGGCTCGCCTGCTCGGAAGCGCCCCGCGCCACCGTCGCCCCGATCGCAGGTGGCGTCGCGCCGCCAGGTGCCCACCTCGAGGTTCGCGTCGCTCACTCGGCAGTGCCTTGCGCAGGGGGCGAGGGGCATGCTGCGCTTCATGGCGGACTTGGGCTCCCTGCTCGGGTCGAACCAGCCCTGGACTGCGGCGAAGTTGATGCGTGTGATCCTGAACTTGTCCCCTGCGCTCGAGTAGGCCTGGTCCACTGGCCCCTTCATGTCGGGGTGGTTTGTCAACAGTTTGGCCTTCTCGGCCTCGAAGTCTGCCTTGTCCTCCACGGCCTGCGTTTCGCGGAACTTGCGGCGAAGGTTATGGATGCGTCTCTTGGCGCCTGCAGCGTAGATCTCGCTCTCGTGCATGTGCACTTGCTCGCCCCGGAGCTTGAGCCAGAGCGCGGCGGCGTCGACGACGACCACGCTCGCGATGGCCCTTTGCTGGGTGAGAGCCTCAGGGCCCCCGACGAAGAGGCCGAGGTCCTCGGAGCCGCCCCTCGCCACCAGGTGCACGAACCTACTCGTAGTAGTAGTAGTAGTAGTAGTAGTAGTAGTAGTAGTAGTAGTAGTAGTAGTAGTAGTAGTAGTAGTAGTAGTCGTAGTCGTAGTCGTAGTAGTAGTAGTAGTAGTAGTAGTAGTAGTAGTAGTAGTAGTAGTAGTAGTAGTAGTAGTAGTATAGTAGTAGTAGTAGTAGTAGTAGTAGTAGTAGTAGTAGTAGTTCAATAGTAGTAGTAGTAGTAGTAGTAGTAGTAGTAGTAGTAGTAGTAGTAGTAGTAGTAGTAGTAGTAGCTAGTAGTAGTAGTAGTAGTAGTAGTAGTAGTAGTAGTAGTAGTCTAGTAGTAGTAGTAGTAGTAGTAGTCGTAGTAGTAGTAGTAGTAGTAGTAGTAGTTAGTAGTAGTAGTAGTAGTAGTAGTCGTAGTAGTAGTCGTGGTAGTAGTAGTAGTGGTAGTAGTAGTCGTCGTAGTAGTAGTAGTAGTAGTAATTAGTAGTAGTAGTAGTAGCAGTAGTAGTAGTAGTAGTAGTAGTAGAAATCGTAGCAATCATAGTAGTAGTAGTAGTAGTAGTAGTAGTAGTAGTAGTAGTAGTAGTAGTAGTGGTAGTAGTAGTAGTAGTAGTTAGTTACTAGTAGGAGTTACTAGTAGTAGTTTCTAGTAGTCGTAATTTTAGTAGTAGTAGTAGTAGTAGTAGTAGTAGTAGTAGCTGTAATATTACTGGAAAAAATAGAAGCAGTAGTAGCCGTAGTAGTAGCAGTGGTAGTAGTAGTAATAGTGGTAGTAGTAGTCGCAGTAGTAGTAGTAGTAGTAGTAGTAGCAGCAGTAGTAGTAGTAGTAGTAGTAGTAGTAGCAGTCGTCGTAGTAGTCGTCGTAGTAATGGTAGTAGTAGTAGTAGTAGTAGTAGTAGTAGTCGTAGTAATAACAGTAGTCGAAGTAACAGTAGTAGTAGTAGTAGTAGTAGTAGTAGTAGTAGTCGTAGTAGTAGTCGTCGTCGCAGTAGTAGTAGTAGTAGTAGTAGTAATAGTTGCTGCTGTGGTAGTAGTACTACTAGTAATTACTAGTGCGAATACTCGTAGTAGTTACTGGTCGTGGTCGGGGTGATAGTTCGTAACTACTAGCAGTAGTAGCCGCAGTAGTAGTCAGTAATCGTAGTCGTTACTAGTAGTAGTAATAGTAGTAGTAGTAGTGATAGTAGTAGAAGTAGTGGCAGTAGTAGTAGTAGTAGTCGTAGTAGTAGTAGTAGTAGTGATAGTAGCAGTAGTAGTAGTAGTCGTAGCAGTAGTAGTAGTAGTAGTACTAGTAGTAGTAGTGGTCGTAGTAGCAGTAGTAGTAGTAGTAGTAGTAATAGTAGTAGTAGTAGTCGAAGAAGAAGTAGTAGTAGTAGTAGTAGTAGTAGTCGTAAAAGTAGTGGCAGTAGCAGTAGCAGTAGCAGTAGTAGTAGTAGTAGTAGTAGTAGTAGTCGTAGTAGTGATGGTAGTAGTAGTAGTAGTAGTAGTAGTAGTAGTAGTAGTACTAGTAGTACTAGTAGTAGTAGTAGTAGTAGTAGTAGTAGTAGTAGTAGAAGTAGTAGTATTAGTAGTACTCGTAATAGTAGTAGTAGTAGTAGTAGTAGTAGCCGTAGTAGTAGTGGTAGTAGTAGTGGTAGTAGTAGTGGTCGTACTACTAGTAGTGGTAGTAGTAGTAGTAGTAGTAGTAGTCGTAGTAGCTGTTACAAATAGTAGTTACTAGTGGTAGTGGTTGTGTGGTTCGTAGTAGTACTCACGAGTAGTAGTCGCTACTAGTTACTAGTTACCAATAGTGGCCGTCCCCAATAATAGATACTATTACTTGTAGTCGTCACGAATAGTAGCTACTAGAACCATCGCGCGCTTCGCGAGCGTTCAAGTTGGTCGGCTTGATCGGCTAACTAATGTAATATCAATTTGGTCGTTTCCTGCGTCGAGGGACTCCCTTGGAGGCCCTGCTCAAGCCTCGGAATCGTATAGAAGGGAAAGTGCGGAAACGCAAAAATCATTAATTTCCTTTAGGTATTCAACGATTTGGAGCCCTCCAAAGGTTCCCGGGTTCTTTTTTGGGAGGTGAAGGGGGGTCTGAATTGTGGTCTGTTGTGCAAGAGTAGACAAGGGGCCAAACTCGGAAAACAAATTGTAAGATTTCCATGCTTTTCCAATTCCTCGGCGCTGTTCGGCGCCCTTTTTTGTTTTTGCCTCGCGGATTTTGCTTGCCGGGCCCCTCAGGGGTGTGGGATCTTCCGGACCCCCTGGAGCTTCTGGAGCCCTCCTGGAGGCATTGAGAGCCGCCGAAGGGTGTCTCGGGCTGCGCGGGAGCGTGTTGGGCCGTTATGTACGTTTTGGGGGCTCCTTGAGGTCGTCATGGGCAGTCCTTCGGCGTCTTGGGGTCTCCCCCGGGGAAATCAGGAGGCGCGATACCGGCCAGATGTCAGGGGATGTGTGGGACCCCCAAATAGGAGTCCCACTTTGAAGCAAAAGGAATTCTGGGAATTCCGTTTTTTCTTCGTCGAAATCCTCGATCTTTGAGGGTTAGAAGCGGGAAAACGTGAGAGGGCGCAAAGCATTAGAAAAACAATGGGAAATCAACGATGTTACCCTTTTTGGGCTCTCTCGGGACGGCTCTCGCCACTCTCTTGGGCTGTCCTTGGAGCCTCGTCGGGGTCTTCGTGGGGCCTCTCAAGGATCGGGGGGGTGTTGGGGGCCTCTGGGGGGTCCCGGAGGCCTCTCGGAGGTCTCTGGAAGCCTCCTGCTCCTGCTCTTGGGCCCATCTTGGGCCTGTTCTGGGGTGGTCTGGGGCTGTGTTGGGGGGCGTCTTGGGTCCTCGTGGGGCGCTGTGGAGGCTCCCCGGAAAGGCCGGGGGAGCGGTACCGGACCGTCCCCGAGATGTGGCGGGGAGTTGTGGGACCCGGGGCCGGGGGGGCGGTATTTATTTATCATCATACCTACCGGTGTGATCTCGCACTGCTTTATTTCGACCGTGCGCTCTGCTGGTGGTCCTGCTGGTGGTCGTGCTGGTGGTCCTGCTGGTGGTTGTGCTGGTGGTTGTGCTGGTGGTTGCGCTGGTGGTCGTGCTGGTGGTTGTGCTGGTGGTCGTGCTTGTGGAGGTGCTGGTGGCCGTGCTGGTGGCTGGTCGTGCTGGTGGTCGTGCTGCTGGTTGTGCTGGCCGTCGTGCTGGTGGATGTGCTGGTGGTCGTGCTGGTCGCTGGTAGTGGTTGTGCTGGTGGTTGTGCTGGTGGTCGTGCTGCTGGTTGTGCTGGTTGTTGTGCTGAGCCCAGGGGGGAAGTGAGAGGGGGTGGGCCTTCTCAGAGGGCGGCGAGGATTCTCAGGAGCCCTCGCGCCTCTGAGAAGGCTTGTAGTTGGACGCCGCAACTTGGTAAGGACAGAACTTGGTACGATGCCTGACAGCAAATGTGGGCCAAAACCGACAGCGGCCGCCCTTGGGCAGGCGGCCTTCCGTCTCAAATGGACAACGTCCGCGACGACACCGACAGCGAGTCCTGTCAAAATGAGCAGGAACTGCTGTCAGTATTCGTACCCATTTTTTCAGTACCCATTTCGATCGTTCCGATTGGAAGCCTTCTCCGAAGCGACAGACGGCTTCTCAAAGGCGCGAAGGCTTCTGAGAAGCCCCGCCGCCTTCTGAGAAGGCCTGCCCCCCACTCCCTTCCCCCGTTGGCTCGCCGCCGAGTTTTGTCCATCGGGCTTGGGCTCGCCGCGGGTCTGGTCTGGCGGCTGCCCCTGATCCTACGGGCCACTGGCGCGGCTGGGGCCGCACCAGCGCGCCAGAGGCGCAGCGCGGCGGGCACAGATGCGTGAACGTGCCGGCGAGGTCGGGCGCGTGCGGGGCCGCGAAGCTCACAGCTCCCCCTGCACCCGCACGCCCACCCTCCTGAGGTCCGCGGGGTTCACCCTGCAGTGCAGCACCCTCTCCTCCAGCTCGAGCTGCCTGTGGCGGTAGAGCAGGCAGGAGGAGAGCAGCACCCCGCACAGCAGGCAGCAGACGCAGACGCCCTGGCCCAGCCTCACCAGCCTGGCCTCGAACCTCCTGCCGGCCTTGCCCGCGGCCCGCTGGCGGCCCGCCAGGTAGTGCGTGATGGCGCCGACGACCAGGCCCGTGCCGCCCAGCATCCACAGCGGCAACCACGGGCTCACGGAGTCCGGCCCCGAAGCCCACTTGCAGTCCTGGGAGGGGCCACAAAAGGTACCGCTGCCGCTGCTCCTCCCTGGACGCCTCTCCCGTGGGCGCGCTCGGACCAGGATCTCCAGGCGAAGCCAGCGGTGGAGACGATGTTCTCCCAGGAGGCCCGAAAAAATGAAAAGAAGGCAAAGATATCCGAATCTGTACCTTCAAACTGGCCAATTTCCACCACCACTACCATAGGTAGGATGGGGGAGAAGGAAGGACGGGGAGGTCCTGTGGGAGATCGGCCCATCAATTTCGCTGGCGAAAACAAATCCGTATCCGCAACCTCGCGGGCCGGGACCCTGGGCCGCGTCCCCGCGGATATACAGGACGCGTTTTTTCCCGCAGCTGCCCCACGCGTATCGCAACCGTGCGACTGCGTGTCCGCGGGATCGCGCTGTGCGAAATCCAGACCGCGAAGGCGAGGATGGAGGTACCCGCCCGTCGGAGGAAGCATATAGAAACATGAAGTCGGCAGGCATATAAAACAGGTTGGCCTCGGGCCCGCCCAAAGAGTAACAGACACAGCGAAACATGTAGATTGTCTGAACAGGATGGCGCTGGAAGCAGAATGGGATCTGGGACTCCAGAAATACCTACTTTCGACGACCGACGTGTACGCCTGAGGGAAGCGGGTCCCGGACCCTGGGGCCTTCCCCGAGGACCAGCTCCTCCTCTGGAGTCGTGCTCTGACAGTCCCGGGGCCCGTGAAGGGCCCCTGGAAGCCAAGGACGGCGAAAAACCTCGGGACCCGTTTCCCTCAGGACCCGCTTCCCCCATGGCGATGTTCGCCGCTCGTGACAAATCTATAATAGGGCCGGGCGGTACGGACGCAAGGGCCTTGGACGCAGAAAGCGGTACTTCTGGGGCGGCGGACTGCCAACACCCTGAAGAACGGGCCGCAAAGGCAAGGACGCAAGGGTACGTGAACGTTTTCCTATTCGGCGTTTCGACACTAGGCAGCGGAACTCTACTTAGCGCGACTGTTTGCAACAGTGCGTCCTCTGGGGGAGACACCATCTGCTCGAAACAGGCGCCAAAAACAGCCAAGATCTACTCCATGGGGGGGGGGAGGGGGATACGAGGGCCCGCGCCGATCGGCAAAACAAGGAGTAAGACAACGATCACTACCCCGAGGACATCCGTGCGCCCTTCCTATGTGATGAGCCTGTTTTCCACCACCACCACCAGAAGTTGGAGGGGGGAAGGAGAAAGGAGGAGGAGGAGGAGGAGGTTGAGGAGGAGAGGAGGACGACGAGGAGGAGGAGGAGGACCCCCCCCCCTCCAGCTTATGGTGGTGGTGGTGGTGGAAGACACGCCCATTACTACGAGTCTCGACTGTGATCGCGTCTTCCGCCTCGGACGTCCCTCTCGCTCACGTTGACCGGCAGCGCAAGGTGCCCCGCGGGCGCGCGCTGCCCGCGGAGGGCGTCCTCGCCGGTGGCGTTGTACATGTCGACGCGCCCGTTCCGCACCTGAGCGACGAAGCAAACACGGGTCTCGCGCGAGTCGGCGGTGGACAAACCTCCCTGTAGCAAATCTCCCTCTAGTGAAAACAACCTAGGACCGAAACCGACGAATCTGGACCCGCAGCAACTCACGGCCGCGACGCCCTCTCGCGAACCGAAAATGACCAATTCGCTAATCGACGTGTCAGGGTAGGAGGTCGATCAACCTCCGATACATAGACGAGGCGAGGACGAGAATACCATCGGACGAGGATGAAACGGAAGATCTCTAAGATTCTGCGACTCTGGAGGATGTCTCGAGCGCCGCGGCCTTGTCGGAGCGTTCGGGAACGCTCTGAGAGCGATCCAGAACGCTCTGGGGCGGATCTTTCCTCGTCCTAGCCCCGTCACGCATAGCGACCTTACGCGGTGCCTCACGCGACCTTAACCCGAGGAAGTGATTAAGACCCCCGGTTTCGGCAAAAGTGTAAAACTTCCCGCACTGGGAAGCGTTGTCCCAGCATCCGGCTGATGATGATGATGATGATGACGACGATGATGATGACGATGACGATGACGATGACGATGACGATGACGATGACGATGATGATGATGATGATGATGATGATGATGATGATGATGATGATGATGATGATGATGATGATGATGATGATGATGATGATGATGATGATGCTGATGCTGATGCTGATGCTGATGATGATGATGGTGGTGATGATGATGATGATGATAGTGGTGGTGGTGGTGATGATGATGATGCTGATGATGATGATGATGATGATGATGATGATGATGGTGATGATTATACATGTCGGTTGCGGGGGGAGGTGTTTTTGTTTGCTGTTTGGCGCGGTGCTACCCCCCCTGGAATGTATTAATATCGGTGCGGTGCTACTGATATCCCTGGGGGGGGTCGTAATCACTTCTGCGGGTTACGCGAGCAGCTTACGCGCCGATGTCGGCGCGGTCGAACCGGTAATTTGCCGTGTCGCTAACCTTGCCCAGCTGGACGCCCCGCGGGGCCACGATCTCTATGGCCGGGTCTACCGCCAGCCTCGAGGAGCAACAGCAAACGGCACAGGCACATACGTAAGCACATTCGGAGGCCAGCGCGGAGGTCGCAGATCGGCGCTGGGCCCTCCTGGCGGAGCCCCTGGGCACCGCCCCTCATGGCAGACTCTGCGCGCCAGGGAGGGAGGGTCCAGCGCCGATCCAGGGAGCCCGCGCGGACCCCCGAAGGCTCCCTCCTTCCCGAATCGCTCCTCACCAGAGAGCTGCACTGCGCACGTCGAAGAGCGGCCACGGTGAGGGGAGCCCTGGACCGCCGGGTCTGGCAGCCGTTTCGCTGGAGACCTCCTCGCAGTGTGTTCGGGGATGCACGGACCTCCCTTTAGCAAAACGTGGCTTAGTGAAAACGACCTGAGGCCCAAACCTGGCGGGCGCAAGCCTGGAAAATAACGGCCGCGGCGCCCTCTCGAGAACCGAAAACGGACAATTCACTAATCGACGTGTGACTGTTGGGGGTTCTGTCCACCCCCGATGTATTCCAGAAGCGTGCTCTAGGTCCCATGCTGGCGACACTGTCGGCCTGGACGGCCCCGACCCCTTGCAAGACACTCAACCAACGTGCCGATGGTTGTCTGTCCTGGCTGCGTCTTCCCTGCGCGTCCCTAGGAAGACTCACGAGCGTACGATTTCACTAGCCAGCCTCCTACTCCTCGACCCCCTCTTCACCTTTGCTGCCATCAGGGTGCGCTGATAAGGGTAATGTTTATGCCGCGGTTTCGTTCGGAGAAGGGCGAGTTGAGGTACTATGGAAGCTCTAAGTCGGCCCGAAATCCATCCCCGGACCCCTCCCGGGGTCCGAACGCACCAGTTTCCCAGCTGCGTCAAGCCGTGGCGACTGGGTGCCCCTCCGGAGGCCAACTGCTGGTGTCCCAAGCGGCCCTCCGCGGATTCTTCTCCGACAGCCCCTTCTTGTCGAAGAGGCCGTCGTTGACCAGCCGCCAGAAGGGCTTCGCGTCCTTCGAGTGCACCGCCACGGGCGCCTTCCGCCGCGGAGAGCCCGCGCCCCGCGCCGGCTGCTCCTGGACGACGGCCATGCCGGGGAGCCCGAGCCGCTCGAAGGGAGAGTGGCCCAGCAGCAACTCCATGAGCGGGTCGATGACGGGTGCGCGCGGGCCGGGCCCTCCCGACGAGAACGTGAAGGTCATCTGCGACCCCCCGCTGAGCGGGTCCAGCATGTCCATCAGGGGCGGGCCGTCGTCGCTCGCGGAGTCGCTCGACAGCGTCATCGCGGCGCTGGAGCCCCCCTTCGCGGCGGAGGCCTTGGCGTTGATCGGCACGTCCACGGAGAACTTCCCGTCGACCTTGCTGTACTCGACGTGGATGTTGTCGACATCGGCGCCCTGAGGCAGCTGGAAGCTCCGCTGGAAGCTGTGCACCATGGACCCAGTGGTCTTCTGGCCCCGCACGATCAAGGAGTGGCCCAGGACCTCCACGCTGGGCGGGTCCTCCTTGTAGTCGGGCAGCGAGGCAACCAGCTGCATCCGATCGCCCAGCCTCTTCACCTCGAAGTCCCCGCCGCTCTTGGCCGCCTGCTGGATCTGCTGGCCCACCATGTCGAAAAGGGTGGCGAGGCCGCCCTGCCCCATGCCGCCCCGCGACACCTTTGGACGCCCGAACTGGGTACGGAAAGAATGGGTACGTACAGTGCCCAGCAACAACTGTTGCCCAAAAACGACAGCGGCCGCTCCTGGGTAGGAGGCCTTCTGTCTCAAATGGACAACGCCCGCGGCGGTGTGGACAGCGAGTCTTGTTCAAAACGAACAGGACATGCTGTCGGTCTTTGTACCCACTCTTTCCGTACCCATTTCGATCGCCCCGCGGCACCGGACCCTCGTCGGTGAGCTCCCCGCCGGGGCCGCCCGGCGAGTCCACCGAGAACCCGCCGAGGGCCGCCAGCGGGCCCATGTCCAGAAGGTCCATGAGGTCCCCTGTGGCGAGGGGGGGGGGGACTACTGCGGGGAATTTGGTCCGGGTGGGGGGGTCCGGGTCTTGCTAGACGTGCCCCTGGGCCAAGGTGCCCTTTTTTTTCCCCTCCTCCTCCTCCTCCTCCTCCTCCTCCTCTCCTCCTCCTCCTCCTCCTCCTCCTCCTCCTCCTCCTCCTCCTCCTCGCTCCTCCCTCCTCCTCTCCTCCTCCTCCTCCCTCCCCCCTCCTCTCCCTCCTCCCTCCTCCCGCCTCCCCTCCTCCCGTCCTCCCTCCTCCCTCCTCCCTCCTCCCTCCTCCCTCCTCCCTCCTCCCTCCTCCTCCTCCCCTCCTCCCCTCCCCCCTCCTCCCTCCTCCCTCACCCCTCCGCCCTTCTCCCTCCTCCCCCCTCCATCCTTCCTCCTCCTTCTCCTGCTTCTCCTGCTTCTCCTGCTTCTCACCTGCTTCTCCTGCTTCTCCCTGCTCTCCTCCTTGTTCTCCTCCTTTCTCCTCCTCCTCCTCCTCTCCTCCTTGTCCTCCTTCTGCCTCCTTCTCCTCCTTCTCCTCTTCTCCTCCTCCTCCCTACCTGCTGGTCTCCTCCTTTGCCCTCTTCTCCTCCTTCTCCTCCTCTCCATCCTCTCCTCCTTCTCCTTCTCCTCCTCCTCCTCCTCCTCTCCTCCTCCTGCTCCTCCTCCCTCCTCCTCCCTCTCCCCTCCTCCTCCTCCTCTCCTACCTCCTCCTACCTCCTCCTCCTCCTCCTCATCCTCCCCTTCGGCTCCTGCTCCTGCTCCTGCTCCTGCTTGTGCTCCGCTCCTGCTCCTCCTCCTCCTCCTCCTCCTCCTTCCTCCTCCGCCGTCCCCTCCTCCTCCTCTTCCTCTTCCCGTCTCCTCCTCCTCCTCCTCCTCCTCCTCCTCCTCCTCCTCCTCCTCATCTTCCTCGTCCTCATTATCCTCCCATCCTCATTCGTCTCCTCCTCCTCCTCCGCCTCCTCAGTCTTCTCATCCTCATCCTCCTCCTTCTCCTCCTCTTCTTGTTGCGGATATTACTATAATTATTAGTATCCCTCTTCCTCTTCTTCGTAGCCCTCATTATCCTCCTCTTCCGCTTCTTCCTCCTCCTCCTCCTCCTCCTCCTCCTCCTCTTCCTTCTCCTCATCTTCCTCGTCCTCATTATCCTCCCATCCTCATTCGTCTCCTGCTCCTCCTCCGCCTCCTCAGTCTTCTCATCCTCATCCTCCTCCTTCTCCTCCTCTTCTTGTTGCGGATATTACTATAATTATTAGTATCCCTCTTCCTCTTCTTCGTAGCCCTCATTATCCTCCTCTTCCGCTTCCTCCTCCTCCTCCTCCTCCTCCTCTTCCTTCTCCTGATCTTCCTCGTCATCATTATCCTCCCATCCTCATTCGTCTCCTCCTCCTCCTCCGCCTCCTCATCTTCTCATCCTCCTCCGCCCTCCTCACCTCCTCCCTCCTCCCTCCCCCTCCTCCTCCCTCCTCCCTCCTCCCTCCTCCCTCCTCCCTCCAACCTCCTCCTTCCTCCTCCTCCCTCCTCCCTCCCTCCTCCCTCCCTCCCCCTCCTCCCTCCTCCCTCCTCCCTCCTACTCCTCCGCCTCCTCCTCCTCCTCCTCCTCCTCCTCCTCTCCTCCTCCTCCTCCTCCTCCTCCTCCTCCTCCTCTCCTCCCTTCCTCCTCCTCCTCCTCCTCCTCCTCCTCCTCCTCCTCCTTCCCCCCTCCTCCCTCCTCCTCCTACCCCCTCCTCCTCCTCCGCCGCCTCCTCCTCCTCGTCCTCCTCCTCCTCCTCGTCCCCACAGGATTTCCAAGGAGGCCCCCGCAGCCTCCAGAGCACCCCTCACGAGGCCCCAGGGGGCCTGCGGGGCTCCAGACTGGAGCGACAAAAGCTCGGGGCGCCTTGGGCCAGGGGCACCTTCAGCAGGCCCCGAGGGGGGCGGCCACGCCTCGGCCTGGAGTCGGCGGTGCGCCGCAGAGCGCAGCCGCCAACTCCTGGGCGGTGCAGGCGGGGCCCAAGGAGGCCGCTCATTCGGCGACGAGTGTCGGGGCCGACGCCTCCCCCCCGTGCAGCTGCCCCCTGGCCTGGGCCCATGCCCATCTCCAGCACCTCCGGCCCCATGTGTATCGCCTGAGCACCGTCTAACCGATCCCTGCGGTAGGCTAGCGCGGCGTCGGCGCGCGCGCGAGAGTTTTCGACACCGCGTCGATCGTCCATCCATGAATCGATTCGATCGCGGCCCGGGTCGTTCAAAGCTGAAGTCCGTCGGGTCCAACGGCGTTGACGTGTCCCTCGGTGCTTCCGCGTCGCAGAATTCAACCTTGAACGTCTTCGCCGACGTTGCCGGCGCGGCAACGCCGCGTGAACTTACCGTATCCCCACTGGCGTGGCCTGGGCCCACTGGCCGCTCAAGCCCCCCAGATCGGGGTATGGGCTGCTCCGTTCGGGCGTTGAGGGACCCACTCCCGACTGGGGTGATGAGATGGTCGAGCTGAGATACGATGGCCCCATGGGGTTGGGGAAGGTTATGGGGAGACAACGGGGTATCGATGCCGCCCCAGACCTCCCCTGGGGCGCCTTCTGTCCAGAATGTCGAGGCGAATCCAACGGTGGCAAAGGTGACCTCCAGGAGTCCCACAATGGCAAGAGCAAGAAGGCAGCGGCATCGGTACTTGCTTCCCCTCCGAGGTCAGACGATGCCGATCGCCACTGGGCCGCCGCCGACATGCGCGAAGGGCCCCATCATCATGGGCCCCCCCATGGCCATAGGGGGCAGCGCGATCAGCTCGCCTGGCCCCTCCTGCGCCTCCTCGGTGGCAACGCATGGGAGCCTTCCATACCATCCTGTTCGCTCCTGCGGACCGACGATGATCAACGCGACGCTCCTCGACGCTCAGCCGGCGCTCTCTCGTCGACGACCAGACGCCACCGCACGCTGGTGCACGTTGAAGACGGAACTACAGTGCGGACGCGGCAGCAGAAACCTCGGAAGAAACCCAGCTCCGAAAACCCGCAAGCGCGGGATGCAAGTGGGGGGAGCAACTTCTTCAACGGTGTCTGGAAGTCACCACGCAGCGCGCAGAGCAGAGAAACCCAGGGAACCCTGACGAGAAGCATTCGGCTTCTTGATGCGCGCCCCCCCTGTAGGAGAACATTGCAAGGCTCCCGTGTGTCGCTACCCAACTCCTGCGCCTCTGCGAGCAGGGCCGCCACCGCGTCGGCCGCGTCGGGCGGGTCATCGTCACCACCGCGCGCGGCCGGCGGCAACACCGCGGCCAGCGCCAGCCCGATGAGCCCAGCCAGCCGCATGGCGGCCGGGTGGCCCGCGCGGCTCTGTTGCGGGCAAGAATGATGTCCGTACAGGCCTCGGAAGAAATGAGCGAACACTCAGTCCACATTCGTCTGTCAATGCCCCCAGGATGATCAATGCTGGCGGTGGGTTGAATGAATTGCACTTCGACCGCGATTCTTCCCCGCGCGTGCCAGGGGATGTCCACGAACTGTTTCCCTGTGCTGTGTCCACTGCGTCCTGGCCCCTCCGGCACGGGCGCTAGAAGGCCGAGGCGCCGAGGATGCGGATGAACACCGGAGGAACATGGAGGCTCCAGGGACCAGAGTTTCGACGCCCGAATTATCCGGGGTAAGTCGGGTCCGGGGTAAGTCGGGTTCGGATTCCCGAAAAAGGAACCCGAGTTAGCCCTGACCCGAGTTACCCCGGATGATTCGGGGCTCTGAAGAGTGCTGCGCACCTGCACCTGCGCCCCTGCCTGCGGGGGGGAGGGATGGGGAGACCAGACACTCTGCAGACGCAGCGGGTGCGGACACGAGCCCTGCCCACGCCTGCCGCGCGCGGGCGCGTGCCTCGGGAGCGCGGGCTCGGGAGCGCGGGGGGGCTTGGGCCAAGAACAGTCAGAAAACAAACCTTTGCTTTGGTAAAACCTTTGCTTTGGTAGGCACGTGTGGCAGGTCCAGAAAACAAATGAAGCAAATGATTTGCTTCACTTGTCTTCTGCTTTGTTTTCTTATGTTTGCTCATGTCTCTAATTCTGTCCATCCGAGAGCAGATCTGCCGATGCCTCGGGGTCCACTCGGCGGGCGACCGGGGCCGGCCCATCCGGAGGGGAATGAGGGGGCGCCAGGCAGGGCTGGGCCGGAGGCCCCACGCCTCCCGGGGATGCCTCGGGGCGGCCCGCGCTGGCCTCGAAGCGGGCGCCGGGAGGTCCAAGACGCCCGCCCAAAAGGGGCCCACGTGGCCCCAGACTGAAGGGGCCCTGGGGCACAGAAATGAATCCACAAGTAGCAGGATTCCCCATATTTTCTAATATTTTCGGGGTGTTTGTCTTCCCCCCCACTGCCCAGATTCTTCTATATTTTCTGGGGAATCGACGATTGATTGTGTCTGTGTTTTTTCCCTCCTGACAGATGGCACCATGACGACCCAAGATGGTCCCCAGACAGCTCTAGAAGCCTCCAAGACGCTCCAGCACGGCGCAAAAATCTGCCCATTCCTTACGACAAGCTCGCGTTGTCAGCATAGTCGCAGCTTGCGCGCTTCCAGTGCGTCCAAGACGGCCTCTGGGGCCTCCCGGATGCCCCCAACACGGCCCGACAGGCTCCGCACAGGGCGCCAAGACGACTCCAAACGCCCCCACGGCGGCCTTCAAGGCCTCCTAGAAAGCCCCAGCGGACCCCAGGAACGGCACAAAAGACAGCCCAAGAGGCTCCTAAGACGGCCCCAGCGAAGGGCCCCACAGCCCACAACGGCCCCAAATGCGCCTCTGACGACCCAGGAGGGCTCCAAAAGACCCCCAAGAAGCTCTAAACAGAACGACGGGAAGGTTCCCAAACGGCCCCCAGAAAAGGCCCGCGACCCACCCGCGACCCACCCTGCGACCCGCCCGCGACCCACCCGCGAAAAAATCGGCGCCTGCCGCGGGCTCGTTGATTCATTTGTGCAATTTTGGCGCCTGCGGCGGGCTTCTTCAGAGCCTTGCAGACTGCCGACGTCCCCGCCGCCCCCGCATTCTTGTCCGAAACTTTCGGGGTGCTTCGTATATGCGTAGCCAAGGCGTCCTTCAACGGCCATGCGCCTCACAGGGGCTCCCCAAGGCTTCCATGACGGCCCAGGAAGCCCCCAAGGCGGTCCAAGAGGGCCCCGAGTCGCCGAACGATCGCTCGAAGACGCCCAAGATGGCCTCAAGATGGCGCAAGAAGCGCCCGAGGGGTCCCAAGAGGCCTCCAAGAGGTCTCCCAC
The DNA here is from genome assembly GCA_963575745.1 of Prorocentrum cordatum. NCBI lineage: Eukaryota > Dinophyceae > Prorocentrales > Prorocentraceae > Prorocentrum > Prorocentrum cordatum. The sequence continues at coordinate 188,787 of CAUYUJ010003914.1, forward strand.
GAGGGCCCCCAAAGACAAACATCATGGACTTTCCTTGCGTGTTTGAGAAATTTTGGCGTTCTTGCCTTTTCGGCTTGCCGACGTTCTAAGACGGCCTAAGAGACCCACAAGACCACCCAAGAGGGCCCCAAGGCGGCCGAAAACCGCCCCAAGACGGCCTAAGAAACGCCCTCAGACAAGACGGCCCCAAGATGGCCCCAAAAGGAACCCCAAAGGGGGAACATGAACCGAACATCCAAGCCTTCCGCCCCAATGGGCCCCTAGGAGGCCCCCCAAGAGAGGCCCCAAGAGGCCCCCAAGAGGCCCCCGAGAGGCCTTCATTAGGTCCCCAACAAAAGCTTGTAACCCATGATTCAGGCACGGCGGCAGGACGTGCCATAGGCAGCTGGATAAAACACAGGCTGAAGCAAACCTGACTTTGTGATTCCGGCCCAGTCCAGCGCTGGTCGATTACCCCGCGCCGGCTCCGACGGCGTCCTGGGAGAATAACTAAACGGAACTGCCGTCGCGGCGCGATCTGGGGAGACCTGCCTCCCCCCCTAGAGGGACCATGCCAGCTAGGATTTCCCAGTGGGGGGCTGCCGAATGAACCCCACCTTTTCACGAAGCTTATTTCCTTCGCTGGCTTCCCGATGCGACTGACGTCGATTGCACACGACAACACCTGTGAACGTCCTTGAAGGACATGACGCAGGCAACACGATGGTGACTAAACTCTGCGGTCATCGCTGGATGACCACGCAGCTTGCGCAACATGCTCTCAAGGACAGAGAGACATGAAAAGGCAGACGAGGCCAGCGAGGACGAAGGGAACAAAGGAGGAGGCGTTTGCTCTTGTCTCGAAGACGCCGACCCATGCTCATAGCGAACACGCGCGCCCACCAGGGCACAAACACAACGATCAGGAGTAGAAAGAAAGGCATAAACCGAAACCCTTGGCGCTCCACCCAGCTTTCCTGGATCTGCGCTGGACCCCCCTCCCTGGCGCGCGGAGCGCGCAAGGGGCGGCGCCGGAGGCACCGCCATGGGGGCCCCAGCGCGGATCCAAGAACTCCGCGCGGACTGGCAAAAACTTCTGCTTATGGCACATCTTATTCTTCTTCTTCTTCTTCTTCTTCTTCTTCTTCTTCGAATGCTCTGTGTTGGATTACGCTGCCTGTCATAATCCGGCTCCCCTTCACGGACTACCTACCAGACCACCCCAACCCAACCCG